>VZTF01000982.1:194283-250137 GCA_013397755.1 Cnemophilus loriae | reverse complement strand
AAAAAAAAAAAAAAAAAAAAAAAAAGCCATATAGAGAAAAGAGAAGCTTTAGAAATGTTTTCTCAGTTTAGAATGGCATGCATTTGAACTATGTATGTCCCCTGGAAGCCCTGTTATTCACTATTAAAGACTGTTGGTATGGAAAGCATGTCTAAGGCAGGTTGAACAATGAAAGAATATCATTGCACATGAGAAGCATGAATACACAAATAATAAAATTGTTACAGAATTAATCATAGATTTTTAAAATATCTTTTAACTTTTAGTCTAAACTGGGCACATTTCTATGGCTCTTGTGTAGTTTAAGCAAATGTTTAAATTTTGATGCCAAAGTTGGCAGGTGCCAGCCTGCCATTATACAGTATGGCTGGCTATGTTATTAAAATCATACTGTAAGCATTTGGATTCAAGGGAAGCTAACAAAGACTTTCCACCCTTTCTTAAAATGGTAGTTTGACTGCAAAATTATGTGAAGGAGATACATCAGCAAAGATAGTACTTGAAGCCACATATTGCTATTTCACAAACATATGTTATGATTTATTTTATGTTTGCATCATACACACCCTCTCAGTTTATTTCTCCCTTGCAGAAAATTCCATGGAAACATTTTTTGTAACTGTAAATAGCACTATAAAACTCTGCTTTCGCTTAGTGCTGTCTCTTAGTCTGGAGACAGATGAAGACTTCAGTGAAAGAAGTGCTGAAGCAGATATAATTTTTCTAAAGAAACCAAATGACAAAAAGTCCACAGAGAGCATGCCATTGAACAGTTTCAAGATGCTAAAATTTCCCATGGGAGTGCCAAATCCACACAATCCACCACGATGTCTTCAGCACGGCATGCAGGTGGCACAACCGTAATTATACTACAAAGGCACGAAATAGGTCAGATAAAACTGGTGGAGTTAGTGAAACTTTAATAATTGATTTATGAGTAACATTATGTAGATCAAATTCCTGATTTGCAGCTGCAAATTCATTAAGTTGCTGTAGTAACATTTGCCAGCTATTAGATAAATATATAGATATATATATATATATACATATGCTGACTTCACCAACAAGCTTGAATAAGATAATACTTGGAACCTTCTGACCTCCATAGTCAGGAAAACAGGCAATCCACTAATCCACTGATGTAAATTGCATATTGCTCCTTTGATCTGCTTAGCAATTCTCAGTCAGGTATTCCTGCATACTTCTAAATAGACTGTAAGACAATCCCATGATTTATTACAAACCAATATTTATTTGTGAGCTGTTTGTTAACAGATTAGATTTGTGTGTGTGTTTGAACAAGAACAACTGTCAAAGGACTTTCACTTTGAATGAGTCAGCACTGAGTGCAATTTATGTGATGCCTTCTTATTTTTAATCACAAAAATCTAGATTTTTCAGTGTCTGTGACAGCAAAAATAATCCAATTTTCCTAGTAATGTATATTCTGTCACAATGTAGGTGTATCAAGAGTGTCGTATTTCTTTGCTCCTCTGTCTTTGAGAACACGATTTATTGAAGGAAAACCTGGCGTTACAGATACCCAGTGTGGCAGTGGAAGGTCACAAATCAATACATTGAACCAGTAGAAGCTAGAAAGAGATCTGAGGCTGCCAAGTCCCAGTTATTTGCAACAGAACAGCAGTAAAAGAACATTATTAAAATAAATGCTTTTTGAGTTAAATACATGGAGAGATCACGTACCTAAAGTTACGCAATAATCTTATTGTGAAACAGTGGATCATCATGAATTCAAACAAGACTTGCAAGAAGCAGAAGAAAGTAAATCTGGCATTAGTTTCTCTCTGTCACTCTAGCATTTATGCTTGAAAAACGAGCAGCACCCCAGAAAAGAATAGGAAAACATTGGAGACCTTGGCCTTCTTTATAACTGACATTCTCTGGAGTATACAAAGACACTGGAACCACTGATATGATTAAGATATATATATTTAATAGTCAGAATTATTAAGCACTCCAGAACTGAAATCTATTTAATCAAAAAAGTTCAATATTCTTGATAAATTTATGATTGAGAATGATAATTTATATTCAGTCTTTAGTTAAACTTGAGCAATACTGACAGGTAACATTGACTCCCCTTATAAAGGAAGCATGAGAGAGAAGGAGAATGTATCCTGAGATAATTGGGTATGTCTGTGATAGTTGCTACTGAAGAACCTAAATGGACAGGTAATGTTTATAACCTGAGTGTGTGAGCTGGCACAGACAAGATTTGGGAACAACCACAAAACCATAGATGAAATGCAAAGAGTAAATTTAATTTTGTTACCTCACCAGCCAGGGTATCCCTGATGCAGCACCCAGGCAGAAGCACACAAGAGAGGACAGAGGGTCCACAGGGCTTGGTCTGTGCAGAGGATCAACTGAACTGCTGTTTTCACCTGTACTTCAGGGATTCATGCAGGTGTAGTTTCCTACTCTGCTTGGATCTTTCCCTTAGCAGAGTAGAAAGAAAGAAAGAAAGAAAGAGAGAAAAAGAGAGATCACCAGTCCCAGTTCCAGTGTCAGGCGAGCCACTGGGATATCCAGGATCCTGGAGCACGCACTCTGGCTTCATGGGGGTACCTTTATATAGAAAGATTTCCTTGCCCTGGAGATGAGCTTCTCTCTTTCTATGCAAATCAGTTCTCATGTGAAGTTTGTTCTTTCAGACCTTTCTGGAAATGAGTTGGAGGCTTCAGGGGTCTTGAGTGGTCTTGATCCCCCCTACAGTCCATGCCCACTTCGTGGCCTCATTCCTGCTGTGCTGTGCTGTGCTGTGCTTATCCCCAGGAACCAGGACAAGGACGTTTGTCCCCAAAAGTGCTGCCCTTGCTGTATATGTCCCCTTCTGCAGCCACATCCTGCTCTTTCTCACAGCATGTTCTTACCAGCAATTCTTTGTTTTTACCAACAATCCTTGTCTGTTACCACATAACTTTGGTTGGCTCCACAGCCATCTGGCTATTGGTCTTTGAGACATACACAATATCCCCTTCTGGGATTCTACAGCAATAATGCATCATTCTGGGTACAGTAGGTTTGAAGTAGCTCTTGGTTGAGGAGCAGAAGGTGTTAACTAATTTCAGGCAAAAAACCCCACCATGAACGACTCAAAGTATGATTCTGGAGTTTCTGATTGTCATTTAAAATTCAAATACTGGCAAGCAATCAACCAGCAAGGGTTAAAGCTGTTCTACTGTATTGTAAAACGATTAGGATGTCTGGCTACATCGAAACAAATGTATTGGATCACTTCCAGGAACTGTCTCGGAGGTGTAATTCTCTTCCAATTACCTAAGTTTCATCCACACAACACAGTGGCCTTGAATGCCCTTTGGTGATAAGTTTCATCCAAAAATCATTTCATGATCTCATCAAGGCCCTTAAATAACCATCTTGATCCCACTTCATACATACATTTGAAAGGTGATCTACTTTATCATATACAAAGGATGCTATTTCATTCCATTCATCTCCCAAACTGATGCAGCAAAAAGCAGAAGGACTGGTTTCTCTGAGAAATCAGATTTCTACATTCTGCCCCATCTCAATACTGTCTGTCACGACAGCCAACATAAGGTAGGACACAACCTCAGGAGAGAAAATCTATATTATGTAAGATCACGCTGTTTATTGATGAGACCCAAAAAGCCTTACTGTTACAAAGGACAAAGAATCTTTGTTTTCCTACTAACAGTGCCTAAACTGAGAGCAGAACAGACTCCCAAAACATGTAAAACAGGGATCAAATATGAACATTCCCAATGCTCTCAATTGAAGCTGCGCTCCAGTGATGATAAAAGGCTGTTTGAGAGCAGTCCAGTTTGGGGAAAACTGTAACCAGTCTCTAGAAGAAAAATGACAAAGCTAAAACCAAATCCTACTGGATGGGGGATTTCACTAGGCTTTCTCCCTTGCCCAGAGCTCATGGTCCATGAGACTGTCAAACTGGGTCTACAAAGAAGCTTTTGATAATTCATTTCAGTTATTCCCAAGTCTTCATGGTTCAAATGACTTGGTTAGGAGAGACACAGCACCCAAATTCCTCACAGGGCCACCACCATCTCTCAGCATCCATCACTCTCAATTCTTTTGTGTTGTGCTTTGGGAAGATACAGGACAGTAAGGCACAGGCAAGAGCTTCTCAGTGAAGACAGAGTAAGTAACAGAGTCCATGAACATATGGGCTGAAGTGACTGTTTATGAATAGAAGAAAATAGACAGATGAAAAAGCCTTGGCATGGAGGTTTGCTCCATCTTGTAAGCACCTGTGGAGGGAGGCATCTGTGCTGAGTCCATAGACCACGCAACCACTGGTTGCAAGGCTGGTGTTACCTCTGAGAGTGCCCACAGAGGAGCAGTGACCTGGCTTGCAGTATGATCAGGACCATGAAAGGGCACTCACAGAGCATCTCCTGCCCAAGTTTATTATCCCTCCCCTAGCTCCACTGCCACAATGGACATGGCTATTCCCAGGGCAATCTGGAGGATAGGGGAGGGGATACTTTCACCTAAAGCTGTTTGAATAAACATGTAAGAGGTTTTACACTCCTGCTCACAGCCTGCTTATTATCTCATCCCTTTACTACTTTTATTCCTTTTGTATTTTCTTCTTTTACTTTTCTTCTTTATCTTTTTATCTGCTTCTCCTAATAATACTCCTTCGTTCTATCTAATGTAGGTATAAATATGGTTGGTCTATCAAATGCAAATAATTGCCATTTCTTATAATGCAAAATTATAAATTTCATTAATATAGATCTTGCTTTACTGTGAATGTGTGTAGCTTTTCATATTTCATGCTTCTTTATGTACATAAATATTTCATGTTTATATATTTATATAAATAATCAGAAAATCATCTGAACAGATTCTAATATCTGGGTCAATCCTTGTAAGTGATTTAATACAAATCTAATAGAGATACAAAACACATTTATCTCTGGATCTCTGAGACTTTAAAAAAGTGTATATCTACATATTTAGCCTCATACTTGTCTTCTTGGTTTTTGGGTTGTTTCTTTTGTTTGTTTGTTTGTTTGTTTTTATCCACAGTCTGTTGTCTAGGAAAACAAATACTTTGCAAATCTATGAAGTTTCTGCCCAGTTTTAATTTATCTTTTGTCTTCTCTGAGGTAAACTCCCAAAACAGACTTGCTGGACTTTTGGCAGAAGATCATGTTCTTTGATTAGCTGAAAAAATTGACTTAGGACCAAAGCTTCAGGAAATACATGTGTAAGATTTTATTTGATGAGATTTTATTTACATTAAAATGAACAGAAGAAACACACACTATGAATTGCTTAAAAACCTTGAGAGGAAAGATGTCTCATAATTGTATATCCTTCACTTGAACACGCATAATCTCATTTCCAAATCCTGAAAGTGAAATAAGAGCTAAGTTATTCTGAATCAAGTAAGTGCGTCTGTATTTAACACAAAGGAACTCCTGAGAAGAATAAAACTCATTATGCTTAGGGGTTTAATGATCAATAAATACCTTTTTCTTTTGGGTTTCCTTCAGCTTTTGTGTATCAGCTTACTGTAAATTCCAAGGCTGGGCACTAGATGGTTAATTACTCCTGCAAAGAGCAAATTTAGCCAGCCTTTCCGAATGTAAGGCTAGGATTTCAAAGGAGACTAACCAAGTTAAGTACTCATCACCTAATGGACGTCAAAGGGGTTTAAATCCCTTAAAGATTCCTACAGGGAGAGGAGAAACAGCAGGTCTTTTTGATACAATAGAGATAAGAAAAGTCTTGTTCCAGGCAGATTTACAAACACGAAATATTTATTAGTCACCAGTGGTAAGATTTTTCTGATAAAACTGCAAGAATAATGAATTCTGATTCTTTTAATATTTTACTGAGGACCTAAGAAATCCCCCATAGACAAAAAGGAGCTCTCCTGGATACCATTAAAAACATCCATGTGAATGCAGTTTGAAATTTTTAATTCAATAAAAAAATAAAACAAAATGCACAGTACTACACAAAATGAAAAGAGATCTTTCCTGACCTTCCAGAAACAAGGACAGAAGCCTTCTGGAAGGCTGCAATACACTCCCATCACACCATAAATCAAGACCACCTTTCCAGACTTACTCTTCACCTTTTGATCTACAGAGGCATGCAAATTTCTTTAAAACTGAAACCAGAAAAAACCAAAAGAGGAAGCATCCTGAATGTACTTTTAAAAACCTGAGTATTTGAAGAGTCTCATTTGTTTTTGGCAGTGAGATTTGACAATACTGACAATTTGAATTTCCTGCTTCACATGACTCAGAAAAAAGAAACAGGCTATGCTACTTTATTGTCTGTCTCTGAACTTGCCATTTCTTCTCACACTTTTTTGTGCTCTTGACTGTTCGATTATTTGTGTTAGGACAAAAATGGTATCATTTCTATTTATAGGCAACTCATTTCCAATGGAAAGAAGATAGTGGTTGATGAGATTACAGCATGAAAGAAGGAGGCAATTTTGAGTGAAAATGCATTTGAAATGAAATGCTTCTCTAGCTATGGAAAGGTTTTTTACTATTAACAGTGATGAGAAAGGAACACAGCTATAGATATAGGTTCCATCTGAATGAACTGACACAATATAGATACACCACGGCAAATTCTAAGCCAGCACATTTGTGTAATAAAAACACTTTGCTATACCAGAGACCTTTGCTGTTGATGCCATCTCACTGGAATGACTGGCAATATACTCCATCATTCCATGTAGACACTCTCACAAAAGCTTCACAAAGCCAAGAAGTCGAATTTTGCACTGACTGTCAGAAGGTAATGAAGATTCCTGAAACAGTAACAGCAGTTACGTTTTTTTTCCTATTCAAGAAATACTAAACACAAATTCTTACGTTAAAAAGATGGTTAATAATGATGCATAAAGAATAGTGAAAAGGATACCTCTGGAATACAAGTGTATAACAACTAACTGGAATGTAAATATAATTAGAGTTTTTAATATCCTAAAGAAAGTGGCTGGAAGGATTGCATGCCTGTAAGTACTCTAAGCCATTGTCCTTTCCATCATATAGCTGGTTCTGCTTCAACACCCGTGACTTTGCACATGTTGCCTTTGGTCAGCATTCCCATGGACTGCCTTCAGCTGTTGGCCAGCTTTTGACTAATTCTATGACCGACTGGAAGATACCAAATCAGTGTTTTTCTTATAATTCATTACACGGCTAACTTTGGTCTGCTGCAGATGAATATTTTCATGGGCTCACCCTTGTACACCTCACTGCTGCAGAGTGTGTGTTGGCATTGGATACGAACAGTCTTCCAGACTGACAGCTGTGACTTTTCAATAAAGTATCTGTGAACAGACAGCACATATTTAGAGCAGGTGTAACACTATACATTGAGCTCCTTACATAACTTGAGTTTGTAATCTTGTGTCCAGATGTGAAATTGATAGTTAAGATAACTTTCTTTGAAGCAGTAAGCCTTTGAGGTCTGAGTACAGGTCTACTTCTGCCTCAGAGGAGAGGAGAAAAACATCAGAGAAGGATTCAGGCAAGAACAAGTTCATATTCTAGTTGCAGTGAGGAACCAGAATTGTAGCCTCAAAAGAGGAAGAAGATGCACACCTAAAGGGACATAGTAAAAGGATATGATTTATTTCAAATAGGGAGGCGAAGAAAGTACCTGCCTGTGTCCTTACTAGGCTTCCGTATGCACCCTTCTCAAAGGGCTAGATATGACTGTCAGATAAACCTTTGGAAATCATAAAGTCCCATTTATTTCTGCGGAAGCCTTGCCAGTTGACAAAGTACTAATTCAGGGCTTTTATATTATGGGGCACTGTTCTACAGTGTAGCAAAGTAGAAGTGGTCCCTAGTAGCTGGATTTTTCTCCCTGCCCTTGACCTGGATCCTTTGCCTTCTAAGTCTCTAGTTTTCATTAACTTGTTCTGTCTTGAATTATTGGTTTTCTTCTTCCTCCAAATCCTTCATTTACTTCAGCACCTTCTTCCTTTTCCCATACCCTTCCGCACGAAGCCCTTTTGAGGAGGAACGTTCATGCAGATGATTTCCTCAGTTGTTTGGCCTCCTCCATCTCTTCCCAGTGTACCGTGTTATTTTATCCTTTTACCTAACTATTATCAGAGTATGCTCTTTAGCGTCTTTAGCGAAAGTCACCTCATAGATGAAGTCAGGAAATAAGTATTAACAAAATTACAGAATCAGAAAACTTGTGTTTTGATAGGAAGCAGAAACAGTTTCTTTGAGGAAAGACATTGTGTGACTAATACATTACAGCTCTTAACATGTAGGGAACGACACAGCTTTCCAAATCAAAAGAAGTCCAATGTTTCACCAAAGGTTTCACACAAATCTAAACGCATGACTTTAAAAAAGCCAGGTCCAGCTTTAAGATTGTTATTTTTAAACACATATGAGATAAATGGTTTGTCATTCTGTCCATGAAAGTAGCTTGAGTGAACTTCAAAGGAATATGCAATCTCAAAATACTTCAACTGGGTATTTCTTCCCAGCTCTTGCAAATGCATTAGTGGTTTATGCCTTGGGTCATAAGAATTCATCCCTTACACATTTATGACTCTCTGTATAATTGTTACTCCTATATATACTATTTTTACACACTTACTACTGTCTTGCTAAAAGTTTGTCTCGTGGCAGCATTCCAAGTTCTCTTTTTCCATTGTGTTAATAATGTTTTTGCTCAGTTTTAGGGTTTTTATTGTGCAGTTTCAGGACAAGCTGCTGTTATCTGAGCTGGGGCTTGGTGCAGGAACACCCAACTATTATACACAGATGTAGGTATTCTCAGGACTTATGCTGAACAGTAAATTGGCTTGTTGAATTGCTGAATAGAATTGAGCAATAGCATGTAACACTGGCAAGCTCTCACTTCTCACTAGTTTTACACATGTAATGTACCTCAAACTTCATTTTCAATGAATTTAAGTACACTTATGGAGAAACAAAGGTATGTAGCTACTTATATTTTAAGACTATGGAAACACATTTTATTTTATAGGCCAGACACAAAGGGAGATACCTGTCATTATATTTCCTGGGAAAAACCCACAATAATGTATTTTACAATGCCACCTTTTAACTGTTATTACTTAACCTCAGTAGCTGTGGGTTTTATCATTTTCATTTCCCTGGCTATTTATGTCCAGTCATATCGAGGAACTCTGTGAACACTATTAAAGAATGAAACCTTTCTGGATTATAGTGAAATCTGTCATTAGCCACTATTCTTGTTATGATAATCTCCATGTAATTAAAGAGGAAACTGACAAAGCATCTGTGATTAGGAGAGACAAAACTACTTGAGTTTACCTCCTGTTCTGTCCAGTTTTCTCTTAAAAGAACATAAGTGCTTCCCTTTCTCCTTGATTTTCTTTTCACTTGCTGATCTCTTACAGAAAAGCCTAACCTCTCAACCTCCACATTTGCCAGAGTCCCAGTGACTCAAATCAGGCTTTTGACTCTAACCATGAGAAATAGCTTTCGATTTCAGCCCTTACTTTGTGTATTAGCCTGCTTGGTGCTCTAATACTATTGGAATAAAAGATAATAAAAAACCCAGCATTTGTACCTTAGTTCCTGTTTGTGTTTGTCTAATGATGAAAAACTCATAGTAAGATAATAGTTTCCACAGTAGCAACATTAATTATAGTAATTTTAATATACTGTATCACAGCTATCACATAAAAATTATTCATGCAGAAATGCTCCCTTCAGTTCTTGTTTACTCTAAAATACCATGAACTGGCACCTGTGAGTAGTTAGTTACTTGATCAACAATGCACATGTGCACACAAACGTAAAGTAATATAAAGATATGAACACTGAAAACAAAACCAAAACAAATTATTCAGTTATAAGTAAATTATATCAGCACAGTAGCTTTCATGAGGCTTGATGAAGTTTCTGTGCTCAGTAAGTTAGTTTAGTAAGAGGAAGTTTGGGGCAACAAAATGCAGCCTTGCCATGTCTGTGTCAGCAAGGTTCAACAGCCACTTTAGGAGGTAGGAAGTGACATTTCTCTCCTTTGTGCCAAACACTGAGAAATCATTCACAGACAGGCAGAGAAGGTGGGATTAAAAACTGGCAGTCCTGCAGTACCCCTGGCATCTGCATGATACGCTGTGCCAAGGAAGGAAGCCTTCTTGCACCTAGTGCCTGCCAGCGCGGTACTGCAGTGCCTGCAATTCCGTTTTCTTCCACTGGGACCTGCCCATTTGTTCTCACTGTACAAACTACAGTAGCACACTCTTGAAACTGAGCCTAAACAGGAGGCAAACGAGGGAGAGTTCTGTGTTTACCAGAGATGTGCAAAATATGACACTTGCATTCCATAGGGCTTGTTCAGGCTTTTTTTATAATTTCACTTAATGAAGGCTTTAACAACTCAAGGTTTGCTTAGACTATCAGCTTCAAATGAACTCCAAAGGGTTCAGACTTCAAAACCAATCAAAATAAGAATTCTACATAAGGAAACCTAGCCCACAGTATAAGCCTGGGTAATTTAATGACACATGAAGTAATAAAAAGACAGTGACCACATCGTGCAAGTGTGTTTTACACTAAAAGGACTAGACAATTAATCTATATTTAAGGAAGGTGAAAGAGTGACATAAATAAAACTTCATGTTTCATGTCACAAAGCTGTCTGGTTGCCTGGTCCAAGGAATTAGTGCTTAGTAAGTTTAATAGGATTTATTAAGGGTTTGAACAGTCTCTTGTTGAAATCAAAAGTATTTCCCAGACTTTCATAAAGTTTGTATGGTTCTAGCCTTAAGATGCCTCAGGTTCTACTAAAAATTTCTGTGAAACATGTTGACCATGGCTAGCTAACTGATTTCATGCACCCTGTTACTGACAGACAATTCTTGTGCTTTAAAAAAATTACCAATGAATCACCTTTGAAGTGGGGACATGTTTTGCCAACACTGTTAGAGAAATACTGTTTCATATAGTTGGCCATTTTATTGTATTGTAGAATTAATGTTTTGTTTTTACACAGGTTTTGTAACATAGCATCAGATTTGGCCAGGGACACTACATATTTTTGATTTGATCATATCCAAGTTTCACTTAACCACAGCAGTAGAAAGGGACCTTATGGTTTATTCCTCTCCCTATTCTTAGGTAAATGAGAACTGAGTTGAGGAATGTGATTTCTTCCCTACCGGGGGAAAAAGCACTACTTTTAGCAATTTGAATAGTTATAGTGATACAACTTTTGCACTCAGAAAAGGACTAAGGAATTTCCTCTCATGTCTCCAGAAGCAAAAGAAGTGAGAAGGGATTGTTCTGCATGTGTTAAAACGCTAATGAGTCCTAAAAGCTGAAGTAGCTTTTGCTATTCATTGATTTACAGATTAATACAGATTATTGTTAAAATGGTTAATTCTGAACATTTCATGACCTCCTTCATAGTGCAGGCAAAGAATTTCAGTTATTCTTGCCCTGTGCTCCAGGAAGTCACTTTGTATTTGCAAAGAGCCAAAAGAAAACACATAAAAATGTATTGCTATGGGACCACAAGGAACCGAATGATTCTTACAATGCAGTCATCTACTTTGCAAATGTTTGAAAGATAAACCAAAGGATAATAAAACCTAATTTTGCCAGAAGTCTGAAGTAGTCATCAAAAGTGTCTGTTCTACTGCACAATAATCTGCTGATGGCTCTTGGTAACCGAGTTGCCAAATGGAAACTCTTCCAGGAGCACAAAGGGCTCCAGACATTTTTTTTTTCAACAAATATGAACAGTGAAATTGTCTTCAATCTGATGGGTGGTAATCTTTTGGGAAATTCCTCCTCTGACACAACAAAACAGTGAAATAGAAAACTATTTTTCTATCATATTCATCCATTTGCTCTTGTCCTGACAGATAACTGAAGCAATAGGGATCCTTCTCTCTACATTCTTGTCCTTAAAATATCTGCACTTTCAAGGCATAATTGTACTAGTAGCATAACCTTATCCATTATTAACCAACATTATTTTTTTTGATGCTAAACTAAATTTTCTTGCCATTTGGCATTTACTCAAATGCTACACACAGCTTGATGTCCTCAGAAAACTTGCTGAGGGTGCCCTTGGCACCACTGTTCATGCTGCTAACAAAGATGTTAAGCAGCACTGGTAGATGAAGGGAAAACACAGACCACTGGTAGAGAAGATGCAAACCTACTGCAATGAGTGTAATGGTTTCAATTTAAGACACATTCTTCATAATAAGCATCATTAAACATAAGCGGCCTGTTAATCAGTGAATTTTCTGCCACTCAAAAGCAGCTTTTCACTACAATCAAAATTTTACAGATACTTGAAATATTATACATATATAAATTAGAGTATAAAAATGAGATTTAGATGTAAGTCTGGTAGCACATTGTGCTTCTGCATTTGATTACGGGTCTGATGGTAATGAGTCCATTTCCTGTCCCAGGAGGAATGAGAGTTCAACGCCAACAGAGTAGAGTATGGAAACTCAGTGAAAAAGGAGCGTATTAAAACTCAGACACCAAAAGAGAATACAATACTTGTTAACAGCAAGGCAAAAACCCCAGTTATTCCTAAGTAAAAGCAGGTTTTCATTATAACTTTCAAGGCCTTAAGCTTCTGAGCACCACTAGACACATGGTATATGGCATATTCATTTAGCTTTTGTTTTAATCAGTATTACCTTGCTTTCCTAGATGTTTCTTCTTCATCCCTTTTCATTTTTTCGGTTCCATCTCTGGACTAGCTCCTAGAGAAATCTTTGAGCTGGCTGTTAACATGACTTGAAGTCAGCTTAGAGAGCAGACAAAGGACCTTTTCTAGTCCTCTCCTTCTCTTAAGAGCAAGCAAGACAGTCCATGCTCTGATCCTGTCCTGCTGAGCACAGCAGGAGTTTTATGTCCTAGTTCTCATTCAATTTTCCTTCAATAATTACTGGAGGCAGGTTAATTAAAACCAAGCCTTTTGTACATAGCATTAAGTAACAACAATGATGTCCTAGCATATCTATTACAGAAACACTGGAAAGTTGCCAGGATACTGCATGGAGCTAATTTAATATGTCACTTACAGCAGAACATGCAGTATTGTCATAGCAACAATGCAGCACAGTATCAGATTTTACATTTTGCAATGACACGTTGCTGAAAACACCCTGTGAAATACATCAGCTGCATGAGGAAGGTAGACAAAGAATAACAAGAAATTATTCTTTATACCTTATATTTGAACACAAAGATATCCCAAATGACTAACAAATAAAAAAAAAAAGCCTAAGAAGAAGGCCTATGTATCGTCTTTTATAATAAGTGGTGGCAAGCATCTTAATGCATACAAAAAGCAGGTATGATTCTACAAATACTTAAAGCTTTTGGCTTTTAAGGTATTTATTTTTATGCACAAGCTATAGTAAAATATTCCAGAGAGTTCAGAGGGACTGTGCCCTCAGTGTGGACTACACAAGAAATTATTCATCTCTCTCACTTGGAAGTTGTCTGAAGGGAATCCTTGAGAGCCCATGCACCTTCCGCAGTCAGTGAAGGGACAGTGTCTGTCCAGGGGCAGCTCAGATCACTGGAATAAATCACTGTAGCAAAAGTTGCACCTTGAAGGTGAGTTTTGCCTTAAATAAGCTGGTTTTGAACTAAGACACAAGCTGCTGTTAAGCAACAGATCCTGCAGAGGCAGGGTGGAGGCTTTTTTCTCTGCTGGTCTCTTTCCCACACCGTGATCCACCACGGTGCTGACGCACAACGTGGGACGTTTACTCAGGAGCTTTGTCCAGGCACACACAGACACACAGACAGTCACACTCTCACCCCCTCCTCTCGATGTTGCCACACTTCCAGAATCATCCAGAAATAAGACTGTCCATGGCCAGAACTCCTGGTGGAGGTTCTGGAGCATTTATGGGGAGAACCAGGGCTATAAATCCCCAGTTTCTGCTGCGTACATAGGTCCCCACCCCCAACAGACCATGGGCTGCATATCACAACCACAGACCACAATCGCCCACACATGGCTAGAGCCATGGGTGGTGATATCTTTCTATCTCTTTTATCTCTTTCCCCGTTTTCCTTTTTCTGATTTTCCTCTCTTAGGGTGATCACACCCTCCAGAACAGCTATATAACCCTTTTTGTTTTTTTCCACTTATGGTTTCAGTGGAATTGTTTACTGTTATATCAGTTATTTAGCACTGTTTTGCTTTAATCCACTCCGAAGGATCTGTTAACAAGGCACCTGCTTGCCCTGCCTCAGAGGCAGATCCCAGCAATCTGAGGTACAGAGTAGAAGCAGAGCAATGGGGTTCTTAATTTATCTGCCTTACTTTAGTGCCTAAAATCAGAAAGGTGTAACTTAGAGAAAACAGGGATTTGGATACAGAAAACAGCAATGTGTTTTCCTGGAGGCCTTAACATATCTTACAGTATTTGTTGATAATTCTTGATTCCTGTTCGAAATCCAGAAATATTAGAAGTATTTTGCTAGGTTTTTACTGTGTTGAGTGACTTGCTGAATACTCACTCACGATGTACTCCAAAGTGTTAGATCAAATTAAGTATTATTGTCTTGCAAATTATCAAGAGTGATTTAAAGTAAAGGTCCAAATATTTCAAATTTAATCATAAAATTAGACTCTGGAGTAAAACTTGTTCTGTACATGTGTGTTTGGATCAATGATATTGCCCTTACATATTTTCAGATAAAGTTTTGCAAGTCTTTTGATTTAGTACTGCATCGTGTCCTGATGAAAAAGTTGAATACTCTACAATATAGAGCTCATGTAGAATGAGTCAAAAATTGGCTGGTGTCGCTCAAAAAGTAGCTGTCTTTGGGGAAATCACCAGTGAACATGTGCAGGTTTTCTAGAGATTCGAAGCCTGCAGCTGTTCTATGTTTACATCAACAGTGTATGGATGGCATAATGATTCTGGAGTAGGTTGTCTAGCTGGCTTTGTGACTCAGGCTTATTTAAAGAATAAAGGCTTTAATAAGGAAAAATACGGCGTTAAAAAAACTATAAGTGGGAGTGTGTTCATCTGCTGCGAGTGAAGAAATGCACTGGGAACAGCCCTGACTCTGGGAGTGTGCACTTGTGTGTGGTGTTACAGCAGCCCTGCTCTCCTGCCCCGCACCTTCAGGAGGAAATACAGGTTGTGTCTGCTTAGACGTTCATGCCATGAAAAAAGAGCATATAGGGGGTAGAGAGTGTGAAGAAAGGCATTTAAAGGACAATATAACCATCATGCACAGGCAACATGAGTTCACAGAGGGAAATTCATGTTCATCTAATTTGGTACCTTTCTACAAGAAGGTCACCTGTGTAGTGGGTGAAGGGAAGGCAGGGGATGTAGTTTTTCTGGGTTTTAGTAAGGCTTTTGATAGTGTCCTTTACAGCATCCTCTTGGGCAAGTTGTCCAGCAGTGGGATGAGCAGGTTCACGGTGTGCTGGGTGAAGAACTGGTTGGATGGCAGGGTTCAAATGGGACTCCACTGACTGGTGACCATTTAGCAGTGGTGTTCCTCAGAGCTCAAGTCTCGAGTCAGTTCTGTTCAATGTATTTATCAATGTTCTGGATGCAGGAGGTGAATGCACTTGTGCTGGTTTCAGCTGGGGTATAATTAATTTTCCTCAGAGTGGCTAGCGCAGGGCTATGTTTTGCATTTGTGCTGAACGCAGGGTTGATAACATAGAGATGTTTTTGTTATCGCTAAGCAGAGCTTACACAGAGCCAAGGCCTTCTCTGCTTTTGAACTGCGACACTGGCAGGGAAGCTGGGGGTACCTGGGAGGCTGGGAGGAGACAAAGCCAGGACAGGTGACCCAAACTGACCAAAGGGATATTCCACACCACGTGACATCATGTCCAGGATATAAAGTGGGGGGAAGAAGAAGAAGAAGGGGGGACCGTTTGGAGTGATGGCGTCTGTCTTACTAAGTCATTGTTACACTCGATAGGACCCTGCTCTTCTGGAGATAGATGAACATCTGCCTGCCCATGGGAACTGGTGACTTAATTCCTTGTTTTCCTTTGCTTTTGCTTTCCCTATCTATACTCTCTTTATCTCAACCCACAAGTTTTCCAGTTTTTACCCTCCCAATTCTCTCCCTGATCCTGGGGAATGGGAGACAGAGAGAGCAGCTGCTTGGGGCTTGGCTGCTGACTGGAGTTAAACCTCAACAGCACTGCTACCAAGTTTGATATGAATTATATCAGTTCAAGGGCTTGGCTGAGTGATTAATGTATAATTAAATGTATGATTAATAATGCGCAATTAAAATGAAGGTATTTTGCTTGCTTTATTCATGTTAAATAAGGAATTCTCAGATGTTATCTTTGGATAAATAGGAGTAATGTGAGTGCATCATGCTGGCATTCCCAAAACCTGTGCTCTTGGAGGTTCTGTTGACAGAAACAGGTCTGCAGGGAAGAGTGCCAGAGAAGTCAATGACAGCAGGACACATGCAGGCATTTTCAGGATTTTGTCTGAACACTAGCTGCAAACGCTTGGTTTTGTTTATTACAATTGAGTGTTCACAAAAGTGTTAGACTCATAATTAAATTATAATGACTTTGATCTAGGGTTCATAGTTACTCTGCCTATCAAAGAACCTTGTACCATTTGGAGCTTGAACTAATAAATAATTTATCTTGTGACCTAGCCAAGAGTAGACCCAGATAACTACTCTGCTTTTTACTTTTCTCTCTCTTAATACAAAATTAATTTCATCACGTTATGATGAAAAACTACCTATGGAGAAGCTAACTGTTGGTTAATTTCCATATTCATACTTGAAATGTCAAAAAATAGATATGTGGGCCTTATGATTTCCAGATTATTTTGCCTATCTTTTTACTTTTAGTTTCCAGTTTCAGATTATGTTGTGCTCTCACCTGGCTGTCACAGGGTATTAAAGATTTTATTATTTAAAGGAGTTTGACAGGGAAAATAAACATAGTATTAAGACAAGGATATAAGAATGCTGATGGTGAGTTGCACCACAAAATCCTTTCTTCAGCAGTGGCTAGCAATGGATGCTGAGGCTGAGAACAGGACAATGTGATGTTTCCACAGAATACTTTCTCCCTCTCCAGCAGTCTTACTTATGGATACCTATTGACCCCACATGACTCTATAAAGACAGTCACAGGGAGCTAAAGGGGTTAATTTCAAATCTCTGTATCTGTTGTCAGACAGTGCAGCTGGTTTCACTGGACAAATTAGACATAGCTCTGTGCCATTACCTTTTCTGCAACTGCCTATGGGCCACCTCCATCTGGAGCAGGATGCTTGTGAATTCAAAAGAAATAACAACTGAAAAATTTGAACAGTGTATCTCAGAACATAACTAGAATATATGACAAAAGTATAAAACAATGAAATGTTGTTCAGAACCTAGAATAGGAGTGTTGCACATAATAGTAACAAGGCAGTATTCAACTTAAACTTAAAACCTGCAAAAAAAAATTACAAAATTCATGCAGTACTGTGACTCTGGAATGTGATAAAGTACACACCACAAGTCAAAGACTTACTAAAGTTTATACAGAGGTGGCACATATAATTGGAGATCACAAAAATACGAAGTTCTAACAGTTAAGGCTGAGGGTTCTGCACCCCACGTGCTATGTTCAGTTTTGGTACTCTCACTACAAGACAATGAGGTGCTGGAACATGTCCAGGGAAGGAGGTTGTAGCCAGGTGGAGCTCGGCTTCTTCTTCCAAGAAACAAGCAACAGGACAAGAGGAAATAGCCTCAAGTTGCTCCAGGAGAGATGTAGACTGTATATTAGGAAAATTTCCTTCACCAAAAGGGTTGTCAGGCACTGGAATAGGCTGCCAAAGGAAGTGGTGGAGTCATCATCCCCGAAGGTGTTTAAGATATGGCACTTGGGGACAAGGTTTAGTGGGGGACCTGGCAGTGCTAGGTTAAGAGTTGGACTTGGATCTTAGAGGTCTTTTCTAGTCTACAACTTTCTCTGATTCCACTGCAGAAGGGTTAAATGGTACACTTCTGAAGTTATGCCGACACACACTAGGGCTCTAATGAGGGAAAATCACTGACCATCTGTGTGCTCTTGGACTTCTTCCATCTTTTTTCTGTGAAACATCTGATATTGGCTATGTGAAGACACTAGATTGGACTAGACATATGATTCTGATGAATTTACAGCGAATTCCTGCCTTTCTGTCTTGAACTGTTATGATCACAGGCAGTTTGACACTAGGCCTGCAATATATAATGGCACGAAATCGCTCCCACTTGAAGAATTTGGGGCTGTTGCCATTTAAGAGAACAGCAGGAGGCACGGGCGAGGCTTTAGAGCGTGCAGCACAGTGCGTCTGGAAGGACGGACCGCAACACCTAATTTTGCTGACGCTGCACTTGTTTCACGTCAGCCGGAGAACAATCACAGTGTTCGGCTGCCTTGCTTGAAATCTCATCTTCTTTTCGAAAACAAAAAGCCAAAAAAAAAAAAACAAAAACAAAAACCAAAAACCACAGCAGGCACAGCACTCACGGGAGCGCACCCGTGACCGTGCCCCCGCACCGGAGGCGCGCCGCTCTCCCGGCTCCGCACCCCGCCCTCTCTCCCTCCCCACGTCCCCGTGCCCGGCTTTACATGTCCCCTCCCATGGCCCGCCCCGCGGGCGACGAGCCGGCCCGGGCCCCGTCCCCGAGCTGTCCCCGCCGGCCGCTGCCGCCGCTCCATCCTCGCCTGGGTGCGGGAAGCGTCGCCCGCAACGCGCGGCCCGGGGCCTCGCTCGGAGGGTGGCAGGTTTCCAGACCCAGCCACGGCGTATATAACGTATATGATTACATTTATAGAGAGATAGGTGTATGTAAGAGGGTGCTTGTGCTGACCTCACAATGAGAAACGAGCCAATTCCTGCTTGCAAAAGGAATGTTTCCTGTGCAGGCGCGCGATGCTCCTGTGCTAGCTGTGCCTTCTCAGTCAGACCCCGGCAGGGTACGGCGGTGCCCGACCTCCCCAAGAGAAGAGACTGGCCCGGTGGTCCCTGGGCTCTGCACCAAGCAGCTCACCTGCAAGAACAGACCGTGCCCAGGCCCCGCCGAGGCTCCCGTGGCAGCATGTCAGATCCCAAAGAGGAATGCTTTACCGGTAGGTTTTGTTAGCTATTATCTTTTGCATGTCTCTTGTGTTTCCCCGGGGTTTTTTTGGGGAATGAGATAAACACAAAAAATGTGCCTGGTTGGTAACAGTGTTGTGTGTAATGCAAAACAAGAGCTTGACTGGCTGTGCTTTTTTATTGCATTGTTTTTACTGATAATCTGTCGGAAATCTGCAATTTGTATTTTACTTGAGGAAAGACACTACTAGATGTGTGTATGTGGCCTCTCTATGTTTCTGACAGGGTTAACACCCCTGCCATTTGAGCTTTCTGCGGCTTTCCTAAATGCTGGGCCTGGCAATGGGTGGGAATAGCACTTGCATTCCTGGCCATACCTGGAAGCAACACTCATTTTCCTGGACATTCATGCCTTAACGTGCCCTGCACCTTGAGAGCAAAACTGTCCTGCTCTAGCTCCTCAGAGAGATGCCTGACCACAGAGGTGGACAGCAAAATCCCTTATTTAGGTAGTGAGGAGAGCCATGAATTAAGAGCCATGATTAAGATCTATCAGTATCATTAAAATCTGATGAGGATGCATAACGAAAACAAGTTCTAATATTAAGGACTTTTTGCAGATGATGCCACCAACCATTTTTTACCACAGGGGTTGATGAATGAGCCTAAATTGCCAAGAGGACTTTCAAGGTCTAAGCCTGATGTTATGACAGATATATTTTAGAGCAGTTGGGCTAATTTATCCAGTGATGAGCCTTTCAGTTTTTGCTTAACATTGAGCACACAGTCCAATTTAGTCACTGAAATTTAAGGATGGGTGAGTGTTGTTGGATCATGACCTTATTACCTGTGTAGTTCAATTTCTGCAAAAACCCCCTGAGGGTTACTTCTGTGCTATCTCGTAGGGATTTATGAAATTTAAATTTAGTACAATGCCCTGAAAAGGGTAACGCTTTTTATGCCTATGAATTTTATTGCCCTTGCATTGGGTATTTTACTGGCTTTTACAATACATTAAAAAGTCTGAGCACTGGGATGTCTAAAGTTTCAGTGTTTCTAAAATAATTTTTGGTTACGCTTTTTGGCAGAGCCCTGCTGGCCTAGTGACACAGTTACTTCTGGTACTGTATCACTGCTAGAATTACACACCAGTGATGAGACTCCCAAAAATGTTTTCTTGTTTCTAATGTTTGAAATAAAGCCAACTGGGTTACATTTCTCTCAGAAATTATGTTACAGTATTGCTGAGATAGGGTGATTTTTATTGCTATTTTAGTGCCTGTTTATGTTATGCTCATATAAAGATGAGGACTGTGCTCTACAGAGGTGAGTGGGTGTGACATATGCTGTATTTATAAACACTTGATTGGCTGTCAGGTGAATTTCTGTGGCTGGAGAGAAGTATGTTAAATTTTAAATCTCATCTCTCACATAACGTGCTACAAACCACAGTGGGAGCTAGGAGTATTAGATGGAATTTTTTGGATAGAAGAACTCTTTCCACCCTGATCTGTATCTGTGTTTAGAATCTGTAGCATTGAGAAGAATGACTTAAGAGAGGGTGAACTTGTCTTAAAATGTTAGGAGTCTGATTATGCAGGACTGTGCCCGCATGAAGAATCCTTGCTCTTGTAACTGGTGTCACTGATGGCAGGGAAATTATTTATGTGGGTTATGAACTATCTGTATAACAAATACGAATGTATTATAATGTTATGTACATACAAATGTACACCCTCTGTAACAAAGAGGGTGCAATACTGGAGTCCCAACAATGCAGTAAAGCTGTCCTAGGAAAAATTCCTTCAGAAGTTTTATTTCCCAGTAGTCAGTTAGATGGACTTTCTTCTTTCTGAGTGCAGTGAAACAGAAACTCCCTTCTTTGGTGATGTACGCTCTGCTGATCCAGACAGGGAGGTGTGAAGTTATTTATTCATTCCCCAAACTGTATTTACAGGATGCTGTCTGAACCCACAATAAGTGATGTGCACTTCATATTTAGTACAGAGTGTTTATACAGAGCACAGTGCTGTGTCCAGCAGTCTCTTCATGGGCCACTGAAGTACAGTTGCTTCTGCAGCCAGTGGCCAAATATCAGTGATATATGTTTAAGTTCTCTAGAAATAAAATTCACAATAATGGGTGGTTGCTTTTTTTTTTTTTCAAATAATAAACAATTTTGTCAAAGCTTTCATCTCAGTAGGTTTGAAGTACTTTATTTTAACAATACTCAAAATATTTTTTCATATAAAACACTTCAGCATGGTTTTGGACCAACTATTTAGAGCAATTTCTATTGAACATATTCGGAAAATCAGGATTCCTGAGGAACTGCTGCAAATTTATTGATTCAATGACATTCAGACAAGTATTATAAAAGAAAAAATTCCATTAGCATATAGGTCTGGAATTATCACTAAGATACTGAACCTGCATGTTGCTGTATAGCAGCATGCATCTCTGATACCTTTGTGTATGGAAAACTCTTCTGATTAACATTGGAGATTTGACCAGATTAGAACTTCATTTGATTTATGACCCTATTTTATTTTTTCATTTTGTTTTGGGTGTTTACAGATTAAATAAAACCCATTATGTACATATAATAGATATAGATGCAAATGAATGAATCAATCTTGTATTACAATGTCTTCAGCAAAAAAAATAAAAGTTTGCTTGGAAAATCCCCAGTCATGGCATTAAAACTGATCTAATCAAAAGTATGAAGAGTAATAAATGAGAATCTGAAAGTAGGTTTCCAGGTGCATATTTAGAGCTTTAATTAGTCACCTGGTTTTTCAAAGGTGCTGAGCAGCCCTGTGTATGAATTCCATCAGGATGTTCAGCTGCCCAGTGCTTCCAGAAACACACCTGTTACTCAGGGTCAGCAATGCGAAATTTTATAAACCCTTTCCTGTACTTCTGTTAAGTTAATCCATTTTGTTAAGTTGGTTGCATGAAGTGCTGTTCTAGGACACCCCCGTTTTGCCTCATGTCATCTGTCTTATTTAAGTTTTGGCAGAGGAAAGCCTGGCTTATAGTAGTGAGGGCACTGAGGGACCCAAGATGTTGGCTGGCAGCATTGTGGCACTTTCTCTTGGCTGTGAACTCACTCTGTTTTATATTGTGAAGTTCAGTG
Source organism: Cnemophilus loriae (assembly GCA_013397755.1). Classification (NCBI taxonomy): domain Eukaryota; kingdom Metazoa; phylum Chordata; class Aves; order Passeriformes; family Corvidae; genus Cnemophilus; species Cnemophilus loriae. Next base: position 227,887 of record VZTF01000982.1, on the reverse strand, counting down.
AGTATTTTTAAAACAGAAACTGTGGTTCTATTGCAGGTTTGGCAAATCCTGCCCTTGATTTCTTCTTGACAGAAGCCAGAAGGTTTTTGTTATCTCCCACTTCATTTTAGATGAAAATGGTCCATCACTGGAAATACTGACAGATGTCTTTTTGTATCAAAAGCCATAAACAATATTTAAACATGAGTCCAAGCTTAGAGAGCAAAGTATTTTGCTAATTTATCTTTTTTTTATTTTCACTGTATATGTATTTCTCTTCTGCCTGTTGCAGTTTTGCTGTCTAAAGGATTGGTAATTTTCTATGTTTCTGCAGCATTTTGAACAAGAATTGGTCATATTATTACATAGTTTAACTCTGGTGCTCCTTAAGGCCACTAATGTACAGATCATCATCTAGCATAGTGAAAAAATTTCTTTTATTAATTTATTTTATCAATGTAAGTTTCTTGATCCATGTCTCCGACTTAAATGCTAGTCCACTGTTGCTTTCTTTTTCTTCGTGTATATTGCCACAAAAGACCACAAATTTTGTCCTAGTATTTTTTCAAGTAATAGCTGTGCACAGTATATATTCATTACTGGCAGAGTCAAAGATTTTCATTGTGTGGTTTTTTTTTTTTCTTACTATTTTAGTGATATAAAACTACTTCTAGGGATGTAGCAACCAAACTGACATTGTCTACTTTTCTTCTCAACATCTTCCAAATTACATGTTCTCATTGAACTAATTTAGATGTGAAACAATCAAAATGGCAGCCTTATGTGCAAGAATTTGTTATTATTGATTAACTTTGTTTGGTTAGAGTTCTGTGGGAACCAGCAATCTAAGATGCAACATCAAAATACAGCAGTGTTTCTGCTTCTGTTTTTGCAAAATTCAGCAGTAATGTACAAAGCTACCAAAATATGCTATAGCATATCAGAGCACAGAAACTTGATAATTCTATGTCATAGCCTTAATGTTTGATAGGATAAAATTATAAGCTGATTATAAATTTTCATGTAGTCTTTGCGTGTTGTGCAGCACTTACTAGGATGTTGTAAAGGAAAGTTGGATGCAGTTAAAGGTTTTGTAAGTGACATTATTTGGACATTATACAATTTTCAAGTATCATATTCTTTTTGAGAAAAATTATTTCTGATTAAGAAGGGAGTTTCTGTTTGGTTTTATNAGTCCTCCATGAACTTCTACAACTTGAGTCCCTTCCACAGGCTGGTGTTCTCCATGAATTCATCCAACGTGGGTCCCCAGTAANGGGTTTTTTTCCTTTTTGTTTGTTTTATTTATTTAATGTTGTGGTATGTTGACCCTGGCTAGATGCTAGGTGCCTACCAAAACCACTCTTTCACCTCCCACCTTGGCTGAACAAGGGAGAGAAAATTATGGAAAGCTAATGGGTTGAGATAAGGAAAGGGAGAGAACACTCAGCACTTACCATCATAGGCAAAAGAGACTTGACTTGGGGAAATCAATTTAGTTTAATACCAATCAAATTAGAGTATGGTAGTGAGAACTAAACCCAATCCTTAAAAAAACCTCTCTTGCCACCCACCTCTCCCTTCTTCACAGCCTTAACTTCACTCCTTCCTTTCTCTACCTCCTCTCACTGAGCAGAGCAGGGGCACAGGGAATGGGGGTTGTGGTCAGTTCCATCACACGTTGTCTCTACTACTCCTTCCTCCTCGTGGGGAGGACTCCTCACACTCTTCCCCTGCTCCAGCACAGTGTCATCCTCACAGGAGACAGTCCTCCATGAACTTCTACAACTTGAGTCCCTTCCACAGGCTGGTGTTCTCCATGAATTCATCCAACGTGGGTCCCCAGTAAGGTCACAGGTCCTGCCAGGAGCCTGCTCCAGCACAGGCTTCCCATGGGGTCACAGCCTCCTTTGGGCATCCCCTGCTCCAGTGTGGGGCTGCAGGTGGATCTCTGCTCCCCCGTGGACCTCCAAGGGCTGCAGGGGCACAGCTGCCTCACCATTCACCTTCTCTCTCTCCTCCTTCACTGACCTTGGTGTCTGCAGAGCTGTTCCTCTCTCACAATCTCACTCCTCTCTCACAGCTGCAGTTGTCCCTGTGCATTACTTTTTTGCCCATCTTAAATCCATTATTGCAGAGGTGCTGCCACTGTTGCTGGTGGGTTCAGCCTTGCCCAGCAGCTGGTCCATCTTTAGATAAAAAATGTGAACGTTTTTGCTATGGATATGAATTAAAGCATTTTCAGACTTCTGGCCAGTTTGGTAATGGTGAAGATGTAACAAATTTAATTTTTTAAAACTGAAAATGTAAAATTTAACTGTTTCAACATCAGAAATAAAAAACTTTTATTGAGACCACAATTCCTATCTTACCTTCTGAAAGATTTGAGGGGTTTTTTTTGCAACTCTTTGAGAGGAACAGAGACACAGTACTGGCACCACTTTTGACACGATTTCAGGCATAGGACTGCCTGAAAATTAGAAACAGATATGGGCTTATATTCTCTCCACTGTGTCCTTAGCCCTCAAAGGTTAAGGATCATTTATCTGTGTGAAGGGCAAGATGGAACAATAGTAATAACTCTAAAATATTCAAAACCATTAGTGTCCTACTTATTTTTTAATGTATATATTTCGTGAAGTCTCAGTAGCTTTAGAAAAAGCAATAGCAATGGAAGTGAAGAGTGGAATGTCACAGCAAAGACAGAGGGACCCTTACCTCTTATGGACAATGCTGGTTTTGAGATACAAGCAAATCTGGTAAAAGCAATTTTACATTATTTCTTGTATGTTGTTCTGGCTAGCGCTCCTAAGGCATCAGCCAGCATTTACTTTTCCCAAAATGCTCTTTCAAATGGAATGCAGTCTCCATCCTGTGACCTGGGTGCCTTCCATGTCAGGTAGCTCAGGTATGAGCACATTGGATAGTGCTTCTGTGCAGGACAGGAGCCTGGAGCCAGGAGACCATCCAGGTGATACCTCAGACAAAGAAATTGGATGTTTCTAGTGCATCTTCCAGGCAAGGGCCGATTTTGATCTTTGAATACAGCAAACATTAGGCCAACACATTTCTGATTCAACAGCTTCAGGGGAACTGTAGCAAGGGAAAGAGAGCCCAATCTGTGGTGATTATTCATGCGCAGAGAGACAGGTTCTGTGTCTGGACTCTTGGCTGAGGCTGGTGGATTATTGCAGCCAGAGGCAGCTCATTTGGCATTATGTTCTGGTAACTTTTCCAACAGCCTCTTTTATCCGCAAGTGCCAAGCTGCCGAAGACTGGAGTGGCCCAGTCTGAACCAGGCACTAGCGAGCTCGTGTCTGTCTGTGTCCTGGTGGTGATGATGAGGGGTAATGGCTGCAGCCGACCCGTTCCCATTCCTCTGTCTTCATCTGCCTGTGCCTGGCCTTGGCTGCTGCTGCCTATTCCTGGGTGCCCCCAGTGCTGCTCAGAGCAGAGGGTGCAGAAGCACTTCTCTTTCACCCAGCACAGCCACCCTGGCAGCGGCAGACTTAGTTCAGAAAATGAAGGGGAGAAATGCAGAGGTACTGACCAGGGTTAAAATTATCACATCAACATGACAGTGGTAACTTCTTGATGGCCTTGTATTACATCCACGAGAAGTTCTGGGTGTCTTTTTCTGTGGAGATCAGCTGCAGATATTCTGTGCCTGAATATATGAGAAGCTGAAAATGTAAATGGAAATTTATGCTTAGGATAAATATATAGTTAACGCAAATATATTTTTAAAACCCTGTTATGAACAGCCTGATTGAGGAGTGAAGATCATACTGAAGAGCTTTGTGGAGTACTCTTTGGGAATTACAAAAAGGTTTTCTTGATTTGAGTAGAAGCATTATAGAACTGTAAAAACTATAAATAACTGTGCAACCTCAGCAACCTCTGACTAAATCTGGCAGGTGGCTCTTTGGCTCAAGACCAGTAGGTGGGATATATTCTTTATATTTACCGCAGTATTAAAATATGCATATTTATCTTTGAGGGGTACCATTGTAACTGCAGCTTCACGTGTTTCTGTTAGTAATTAATCAGTTATGATTTTTTTCTTCGGGAACTTCTGGGTTTAAAAATATTATTGGAATCTTCTTGCTGTTTCAAATGTAGTGGGCTTTCTTAATTCCTTCAAATTCACTACAGCCTTTTAGCTCTAGCAAAAGTTAACTCTGTGACAGAAAGTAAATTCCTTTTTCACAGCAGTGAATGGTATTTGCTAATACCATTTTTCGGAGTAGAAAATTTACCTTTAAAAATAGTGCAAGCTTCTGAGTTTGAGGATTACTGAGAAGAATATGAAGGTTTCCACAGTGACTCTTTACTTTTTGTATTTTTCCTTCATTCAATAAGAATGCCAGTTTTGTTTGTTTGTTTATTTGTTTTTAAGGGGACAGAAAAAAGCCTATTCTCTTCAAAAAATCCTATGTAAGTGAAATACTATTGCTTATGTGTGCCACTCCCCTCTAGTGAATAGAAGTGGAATTGCTTCATCCCATGTCATGCCACTGACCCCCCCTAGCTGCAACCAGATATTGGAATTTTTCTTCAACTTTCAAGGACAGAGTTATCTTATTTTCAGTGGAACAATGTGAACATTTTTCTGCCTTTTCTATTAAGGAAGAACTAGGCTTTCATAGCAAAGCATGCTAAATTTGCTAAATCCTGTCCTCTGCACACACATAATGCCCAAGTAAATATGAAATTAACTTTAACAACAGCAAAACTGTATTAGTTATTACTCCTGTGTCTGTATATCCCTGAGTCTGAGTAACAGTTCCATGCTCCTTGCCCCTGTTTACATACATGAAGCATTTATTTTAACAATGTTTACTTTTCCCTTGATAGTTGAATATGGTTTTTGTAGTAATCTTAACTCCTCCATGACGGGTTGTTGTTTGCTTTATTAAACCTTTGAGTAATTGATACCAAAGCTCGAGTTGTTTGGTCACAGATAGGTGTGCAATTTCAGATAAAAATATCTATCCACATATTTTCACTTGGATGTTTTTGTCTAAGGGGTAACAGAGCAAAAGAGTGTTACAAAAATGTTGTGTATGCGATAAATATTCTGTCAAATGTCAGCTAACAAGGCACCAAGTGTGAGATTTCTCTGGCCAGAGGCCAGTCAAATAGCTCAGCAGTCACCCTAGTCCATACTCTGTACTTATCAGCCATGGAGAGAAATAAATGCATTTAGCTTTTCATTTATCATTTACACAGCTAAAGTATGCTCATAGTCAGAAGCTGATTGTTTCTATTTACTGCACATGACAGTTGGATCAAGTTAGCGTGAGATGAATCCTGTATGGGATGGTCTTTAAAAAAAGATCTACTTGTGTGTGCTTCTTCGCTCATTAATTGTGCCCCTAATTCATATAATAAATGTGTCATTAATCAGTGGTGCTGCTGAAAACATTTTTTTTTAAATTTAGTCCATTAGAGTTGCACAGGCTGTGAAGGTCACAGGCCTAACAAAGTAAACAGCCCGAAGAAGTTGTATGAGATGTAGAAGTAATGAACCTTAAATCAGCATAAAAGCTGATATGAGGCAAATGTATGCAGAAAAATGTTTCATAGAAAAAAAGAGCATAGATCCAAGATGTTTTTAGTCATGCCTAAGAGATGCAGAGGTGTGCTGAGACTAGAATTTGCTCTATAGAGCTCCATGTGTTTATTTATCATACTCACACACTAAACTGACAGTAGACATCCACCTACCTGAAGCTTAAAGAGCAGGAGGTATGAATGCAGCTGAAAGGCCAAGTGTAACACATTCTCTTGTTTTCCCTTCCTTTAGGGATATTTTACATTTCACATCCTTGCTCTTTTCTGCTACCCAAAGATGCAGTTCACCCTTATTCTTAAAGGATGGCAGATGTATTTCGTAAAGGTTAAAAGCACATTTTTTTTAAACAAAAAGAAGTATTAAAAATATGAGGCCAAATCCCATGGCATCTAGTTAGGCAAAACTCACACTCAGATTTGAGGATTATAGCTTTTTTAATGTACTGTGCTGTACATCACTGCATCTCTATGGTGTCTTCCTTTGAAGCAGAAGGATAAACTCCTGTTCGTTATTACACAATATTTCCAAAGCTCTGGTTGATAAATACTATTACAGAATTGTTATTAAAAATTATCTCTTCTCTTTTCCAGAGAAATCAGTGCTTGCCCAACCGACATTTGTTTTTGAAAAGAAGGACCGTTCTTTGAAGGTAAAAAGCCTTCTTTTTCCTTTTCCATTTTTAATAAAAATTGGTGAGAAATAAGGATTCTATAGACAATTATCCTAGCAGTAGTATAAGATTTTAGCCCTGGTTAAGACTTGTGATAAATGTTCTGGAAATAAAACAAGGAAGAATAGAAAACAGAAACAAGACTTAATGCATATGTGCTGGACTGTTATACTTTGTGTCTCTGTCTAGAAAATGACTGTTCTATTTTCCTTGACCTTTCCATGCTTGTTTTTTTTCCAGCGGCCTGCAGAAGACCCAGTTTGCAAAGCTGAAAATGGTAATGAGCACCTCACTGAAACAGCATAATATAACTAGGTTATTCATAGGTCTGCCTGTTGCCTGTGGAAACAGTATTTGGACTCCTTCTATAAGCAGGGGCAAATCCCAGTTACCAGACTAAGATTCTGTGGGTTGTAGAGCCACCTACTCTGTCCTAATACATATGTCCCTGCCTTACCTCAAGAGTTCTTCCATCTTACCTCTCATATTTACCAGAAAAACAAACTCCAGAAGCCCTGAAAATTGACCAAGCATATTCATCAGCTGCATGAACTCCTAACTGCCTTTTTCTGTTTGCTTAGGTAATGTTACAATGTACTCCTCATTCTTAATATTTTCTGAGCCCATGGGCTATGAACTGATTCTAAATGCTTGCTTTAAGTTCCCTGAACTTAGCAGAAATAGAGAAGACTCCCCAGGGCTTTGTGGCAGGTGTTGACTAAGATTCCAAAGCCCTCTTGCTCTCAGGTACTGCCTTAAAGCTGTTCTGTAAGTCCCTCCTAGAATTTATTGTGTTCAGGTTTTAATTCAGTATCATAACATCGTGCTGATGCCTCCCGCCAACCTGTCCCTGCATAACATTATATTTTCTTTTCTCTAGATTTCATTAGTGGTTCCAGAAAACGTGCAAGATCATCATCTTTGACTTTCCAGAAGTCTAACTCTCAGCCTAACACTGGTATGACATTTACCTCCGGTTATGTTTTAATTGTTATAGTTCTGTATTCTTATCTGGTAAAAAAAGGAATGAATTCTCCTGTCTAAGAAATGTTTCTGCATTGTAGGCATGCTGCAAGTCATGAAGACTTAAACATTGATACTTGCTGGTAATTTCCAATAAATACCTTTTTAATAAAAATTACATCATTTTTTCCATACTTACATAAAGTAGTGAAAAATCTATAAATTTCATATAATTTTCTTGAATTGCTCACACAGTCAAGGTAGGACAAGGGCTGGAAAGGAATTATATCCCTGGCTTCTGGAGGAGATCAGTGTTCCCTGGGCAATCCTTTAAAATGTAAAGCAGTTTCCAGAAGGGCCCCTCCTTCTGTCCAGCCAAGAGCTGACTGAGAAGGCCCATTAGGGATTCTGTATTGCTTCCATGGGAAATGAACACAAATCCCTGAAGCTACTGTGCAGAAGGACTGATCTGTTTTTCACAAAGTTTATTAACGTATGGATGGTACCAGAAAGGTACTTCTGAATTTAGGCATTAATATATGTACAGTGTATTTTTTTTTAATCACATCTGCATGTACCTAAGAGGACTTCAGATAAGCTAAGTTTGGTTTACTCTGAAAGTTATACTGGGATAGATATGCTAGAAGTTTTAGGGCATGCCTACACCAAAAAATAAAGCAGAGTGCAGGAGGAAGCTGGAGTGTTTTCCCTCTTGATTGGCCCACTGTTTAAGTGATAGGTCACTGTCTGGCTCTGTTTTGAACTTCTCCACCTGGCGGTCTCCAGGACAGAGCTGTTACAGAGAGGATTAGCTGTGTGCCTGAGCCAGGCTATGCTGCTTGGCCTCAGAGACCTCCTGGGATCAGCAGCATAGATGTAACCTTACAGTCTGCTTCAGAAAGATGGTAGGTAGCAGATAATAATTTATTCTACTGTCAATGGAAGCATGACATCAGCCTGGCTAACCTTAAAACTGGGCTTTTTTATTCTCCAAACAAGTGATAATTTCAGTCTCTTATTCTTTTAGATACAGCTCTCACACAGAAAAGAGGGAGATCATCTTCATTTAACATCCTTCCTACTTTCCCTCCCTCCCAAACAGGTAATTAAAAATAAATATTTATGTAGAAAAGCAAGTATTAGCTAAAATAAAGATGTGTGGAGAAATGCTTTTTCTGCAAGACAGAGCTGAATTGTGTTGGACTAGTCTGGTATTTAGATGGGAGAAAGGAATGTTTCATAAGGAGGACTGGCAGTTCAATAGAAGAAATGTTTTTTGCATTGGTAGTTGAGGAATTCTCTGGGGCAGGGGTTGAATCTTTGAATAATTTGAAAATAGGCATTTTCAGAGTGTGATACAAATTATACTTGAAAAACCAAAATGAAATTATGGTAATTGTGTGAATAGTTTGCTTGCAGTATAACAGTGATGGTTCCTACAGGAATATAATTTTCTATCCTAGGAGCCTGTCTTCCACCTAACCAGGGACCCAGGGAATATCCTCACTCTTAGCACTAACAGGAATGATGGAGTGGTCTCAAATCCTAGCCCACGTCTCCTACCAGAGACAGGTTCTTGACAGACACTGGCATAGAGGATTTCTAAACAATGCTAAGAGTTGACAGCATTGTAATAGTGGCAAAACACACTCTTGCAATGAAAAAGTGGTGATTGTGTGTAGTGTATCAGTTGTGCCATTTTACAGGATGTGGCACATGTGTGGCATCCCACCCTAAATGGGAAGGAAGCACCCAAGCTTTGTAGGTGGTCATGGTGGAAAGGAATGAATGACAGAAGTCAGAGGTTCTGCAAAAGCTTAAAAAGTTTTACTGGTAAATTACACACTTGGCATGAAAACTGGTGTAAGTCCACCCCTGATCTCCTATTATAAGCACATGGAGGTGGGTTTTGGATGAAGGGATAAGGTGAAAGGGAAGAGAGAGAATTAAAGAGGAGAAGAGAGAAAGCTAGAAAGAGAGAAAAAGAGATCACCAGTCCTGGTTCCCACATCAGCATCGGTCCAGCTGAAGGCATGTCCAGGATCCAGGGGCACACACTCTGGCTTCATGGGGTGCCTTTATATAGAAAGGTTTCCCCACCCTAGAGATAAATTCCTCTCTTTCTATGCAAATCAGTTCTCACAAGTAATTCGTTCTTTCTGGAAATGGGTCAGAGGCTTTGGGGGTCTTGGGTGGTCTTGATATCCCTCCAGTCCATGCCCACATTTTGGCCTCATTCCTGCTGTGCTGAGCCATATTGTGCTTAAGGTTGTCCTGGAAAAGTGCTGTCCTACCTCTGTATGGCCTCTTCTCCAGCCACATCCTGCCCTTTCTCACAGTGGTCTCACAAGGTACCAGCAGTCTGTGGTTGGCTCCACAGCTGTCCAGATATCAGTGACATACACATTACCCCCCTTATCTTCTAGGTTTCTACCACATGGTTGTCATCACCTTCTCACTGGTGTTTGATATTTTTATTAAAACAATGAACGCATTAATGGTGCACTGCCATCATTCTAGTAAGTTATGAAGGTGTTTTTAGCAGGACAGGGCAAGGTACATTTATTTATTTATTCCTATGTATTTGGGCCTCACTTAATCATCTTAAAAATGCCTAAAACTCAGCCAGATAGCATTGGCATTTCAATGACTTCTACAAAACAGGAACACCTTGTTTTAAAAGATGAAGAAAGATTTTGCATTTAAAACATTCATTAATATCCAAAAGACTGTGACATAGCCAGAAAACCTCTGCTTTCTGTGCCAAAGTCTGCCCATCTGTAAAAACTGAGACAGTAACAGTTATCTTGGATATCTTTTTCAGATGGATATGTTGGAATATTGCTCAGGTACTACCAAAACAGGGAAGGGTTACAGAAACATGAATTAATGGTTAAAATTTGGATTTACTCATTATTCAATTTTAAATTCCTTTTCTGTAGTAAAGAAGAATAATGTATTCATGACCTCAGCTCTTCTTCAAAGAAATCCTGACTTCTTCAAAAGTACAAGAGAAGGTGACTGTCATTGTAATATTTATTCACTGTAGTTCCACAAAGACATTCTTTAGAGATACAGAAGACATAAAAATAACAGCTCTTTTCCATACTGAATGATAGGTTAGGCGTCTCTATGCAGTTCATAACTTATTTGTTTGACAGTGTAAATGTCCTATAAACTCTGGTCTGAGCATCTGCTCTGACTGCTTATTTCCTGAGTGGACTGCATATAATCTTACATAGTGAAATTTCACATTTCTAACTAAGTTGCTCTGGCCCTCAAGAAGGCAATGAAGAAACCTTTTGGCATCTGCAGATGCAGAATTAAATTTGAAATGCCAGAAGACGTATCTAAAACAAATCAATAAATATAAGTATAAAGACATACTTAAATATATAAATACGAATATATTTTGTAAGTACAAATAAGAATGTTTATGTATATAACACATTACTTTTTTATCCTGATAGGATAACACATTGGTTTCACTTCAGAGTTGTGTATTTTAGAAACCATTACAATTTTTCAGAATATGAAGCAAGTAAACAACAGTAATTGCTATTTAAAAATGTTTTGAAACTTTCAGTTAAAGAGGCAAGACATATAGGTATGAATTAGATGTGAAGAAAAAGTATATGTTTAAATATTTTGTTTTTGTATTTTGCAAGGATCCTTGTCACCAAGTCAATTGTGGAATGTCATTAGACCTGCCACTTTACAGCCCCCACAAGCCCTGACCTGTCCTGAAATTCCTGTAGTATCTCTAGTGACTAAGAAAGAAGCATGTGTTCAGGTAAAAAGAAAAATAATTTTACTGGAGCTCAAATTAAGGAAAAAAACAATCAAACAAAAACACCCAAAACAACCAAAACCAAATGCCAAACAAAGCAGTGCTGTTTTAAAGCAATTAATTACTCTACTGCATGATTTTCAAGAAAGTTCCCATATAAGCTTCAGTGGAATTGATGTATCACTGACGTGATGTGAAATGTTAAACTCATGCTGACTGTGTTTGAAAAATCATCTCTTCTCTTCAGGCTGTCTTACCTTTCTGATATCAGGGTTCTGTGAGCAAACCAGCTTTGGGTGTTTTGGATTTTGTTTATTTAGAAAGTGAGATTTTAGTATTTTAATTGAGGGCACTGGCTTAGTACACAGCTGGAGGAAGCTCTGCCAACTACCACATCTGTTACCTATAACTATCTGTATCTGCCTGTCTATCTATACCTCAGTGACTCTGGATTCTAGCAGATCTGTTAATAGCAGAAAATATACCAGCTCTAGCTAATCCATTTGATTTTATTATTCCTAGCTATCTGAAGACAGCTTTTATTCATCTGCTGAGAATTCAGTAAACTCCAAAATAGCAGAGGGGTCATCTACTACCATGAGTCTTTCCAGCTCTCAAAAAACACAGTAAGATTTTATTTATTATATTTCTACATCATTTTGTCACCTGGATGATGGTGTGCCCTTTCATCCTGCATGTCTAACATGGTACTAAGCCCATGCTATCTGCACCCACACAGGGCTCAGTGGTGTTTGTGTGTGGTACCAAGATCTGCGTGTGCCGACATGAGCTTCATATGTCATAAAAAATGGACTCCTAACAGCAATTAATCTCTGTGGGACAGGTGGTTTCTCACTAGCAACCACCAAGCCAGGAGCTATTTTGGTTTGCCATCTCTCTTCTGACTGCATGTCTGCTGCATCCCATAAAAAAGATGCAGAGGAACTCAGGAAGTTTCATTCTTTTGAGGAGTTACCAATATATGTCAGTGTATTGGACACAGGAGGCATAAAGAGAAAAATACAGGATTGGTTTGGAATACCAAGTGAATGCTGCAATTGATGCTCTACTTTCATTCACAAAGCAGAATTTCTGGCACGAAAAGCTATCTGTGGTGGCTGTGATAGGCTAGCATTTTTGTGCAGCACACACTTATTTCTGTGAGGAAGCTGACATCCTTGGACTAGGATGTTTCCCCATCCTCTTGACACTGTATGCGATGGAAAGAGCCCCGTTCTTGGAGATGAATCAGATTCTGACTAAAAGCTTGGACAGCTTGTGTCATAAGTGACAGAAATACAATGCTGGGAAAACAGTGGCTTCTGGTCATGTATTCAACTTTGCGTAAGGTTTTGCTTGGGAAACTGAAAAGGTTAAAGGCCAGCGCTGAGAAGAAGTGATACTGGTGCAAAAGTAGGCTATTACCTCTCTCTCTGGGGACTGACTCATGAGAATGCTAGGTCTGTGGTTAGCCAACTTAGTGCTGGCAGGCTGTCTTGTGGTATTAATACTTCTTGTTGATGATGATGAGCGTTATTTACCTGGAAGTTGTGAGCATCAGGAATACATCTGGTATCACTTTTGATGAGAGAATGACTTTTCAAAATCGCTAGGGCCAGAGATAAAGGATTTCTAATGTTGCCTAATTCCTCCTCCTACCCAAGGAGGGCATAGAATATGTTAATTGCAAATGAGTCTGTGCCAGTCTTCTGCAGGGCTGGATGGACCCCTGATAAAGGTTGAGATGCACAGTGCCAGGGTTCTGAGGAGGTGAGGGATTTTTAGATGCACAAACAACTTAGATTCTTAATCCTTATCACCAAAAAGAACATCATTAGAGGGAAGATGTTCACTGTGATTTTGGAAGAACCAGCCTTTTCTATTACATTTAACGCTGTTGTGATGCCTTCTGAGGACGCAGCACACTGGGTTTGTAGCAGAATCTGAACGATCGTAATACAGGTATTAGAAAAGCTAAATCAGTTGCTATTGATACTTTAAATTTATTTACCTTCTGTCAGCTCCACAGTATCTAGGAAAAGATTGGTAAGTGACTTTCTCCTGTGAGGCAGAGAAATGCAACGCAGTGATTCAATGCCCACAAGTTAACTTAAAGTTCAAGGTACTTATGGTATTTCTTTCCCTTGTCTTTTTTTCCACAAACACCCTGCTGGGGGTGTTTGTGCCTCCTGAACTCTGTATGTCCCAATGTTAGTTCTGTATATCACTATTATGGTTAATGTTGGTTCCTCTGACAGTTGAAAACTACTTTAAATACAACCAGACGCTTACTGCTCTTCTGAGATTGCAGGAGGATGTAAGTGCCATTCTTCTGATCCATATTAAGTGACTCATGCTATAAAAGGTAAAATCTTTCTGGCATAGATGTTTTCTCATAAATAATAAACAAATGACTTTATTAAACTCTGCATACATGCTGAACAGTAAGTGAACATTACAGCCAGACCCACTGATTGCTAAGAAAACAACTTTTCAGGTTTGCTTTTAATTTTCAATCAAGGTGTAACTGTTGACATTTATTTATAAAATAAAATGCAGAGAGATGCAACAGCAGAGATTGCTTTGCCTGCAGACATCTGTCTCACTTTTGCTCCTCTTCCACTTCTTCATCTCTCCATCATATGATTCTGTGGAGAGACGAGTGAAAATACCTTGTTATCCCTCGTCAGTTGCTGCAGCTGTCCATGTTCCAGGAAACCACTAATTTTCATTTTCTGGGCTGGCTATAATAATGAACTGAAAAGGAAAAATTTCCAGTTTCTTGATTCTGCTTAAAAGCTTGGAAAGCTTGTGTGTAAGTGACAGAAATACAACAGTGGGAAAACACAGGCTTGCAGTCATGTATTCAACTTTGCACAAGGATTTGCTTGGAAAACTGAATGGGTTCAAAGCCAGCACTGGAACTGGTGGCTACTCACACCTTTTTGGACACTCTGAGAAGGCCAGTACCTGAATCTATTCCCCTTTGATAATCCCATACGAGTACCTTGTCCACATTTCTCCTCCCATTGTTCTTTGTTTGTGATCATTCCCTGGTATCAGTGGCTGTGTTTTGTATCTCCATGACAATGCCATCCCTGGTACACTTTGTTCTTGCCATGCAGCAACATAAGGCTGTTGAGGTTTTAATAACATTTTAAGGCTGGCATTTCCAGTTAACTTTCTCTTAAAAGAAAGATCCTGCACTAATTAATTTTTCTTACATTTCTGAATATAATCAAAATTATTTCCCACATTTTTTCTTAGAAATAAGCGTCTAGTTCTTGGTTTTTAGCTCTTTTGGGGAGCTGTCCTTAAGAAGTTGCTATTGGAGCAGCCTAGAAGTAGCAGATGAAATGTCAATATGGACATTGTTCACATTGAATTTTAGTGAGGGGTGTGTTTAAGGATAAAAAACTCATTAACACAGTTCAGATTCCCTGTTCATGGCCCAAAACATGCACAGAAGATTTCAAGGCTGAAAAGACAAGTATTTTCTGATTTTTTTTTTTTTGCTCCTATCCTTAGCAACACATCAAGAATGAGAATGTTAAGGAATATTTTTCTCATTAAGTGTAAGATTGAGATAGGCAGTACTTGTTAAGCCCTTCATCCTTGAAGAGATTTCAAGCACACTGTAGCTGTGAACGGAGAAACTGTGTTTTAGAGGCAATCATCAAAATTCTGCCAACAAACCCAGCTAATTAACAGGCATATCCTCTGCATGACGTATGTTGTGTTAAGCCTTCCCAAGGGTGATAAATACTGTGAAACAGAAGTAAGTGGTGCCAAAGTATAGGGTTTGTGACACAGTATCAGGCTGCCTTCCTGCCACGTCATCCTTCTGGCACAGAAAGTAAAAAGAAGTTGGATGGTTTTGCCTGTGCCAGAAAGATATGCAGGATTAAGCTCTACAGAAAGCATAAACAACCTATAACCCTTTCATAAAAAAAAAAAACCCAAACAAACTGAAACCAAAACCAAACCAGCAGCAGGAACAACTTCCACATGAAGGAGTTTACAAGGACTTTTCTAGACTCTTCTAGACTTTTCCTTTCTTTTACAAGAAATGAACCCTGTTAATTTAAAGTGGCTATATAATTAGCAGGTCAAATCACAATTCTGCTTGTATTAGAATATTCTTGCATGTAATCCCCAAAATATATTTGGCCAGTACCAAAGGATTGCAAGTATTTAGTTTTCTGCTCCTCTCATTTAAAGTGTATCTATGAAACAGGTAATTGAAAAATGGAAACACTTGTCTCTCCTGTTTTATTCGTTCCACGTCTTAAGCCATCTGCTATCATATCTTTACATTTTTTCAGTATTTGTGTGTGCCTGTGAATACACTGCCTTCCTGTCCTTCCAAGATGTAAGGAGGAAGACCAAGGATTGCCTGTAAGGCACCGGGGTGTACATTATTCTGCAGGGTACTGGAGCTACACCAGCTTGAAAGGATAGCTGTTAATTGTTGGTAGTCCTTCGGAGGAGCAAAAGGAAACAGGGAAACAAAAGTAACTCATTAAAGTTTCTGGAGTAAGACACTTCCTGAGGAGGAAGTGACATGTTGTTTTTCTGCTTGTTCTTTGGTCTTAAGGAATGCCTTCAATAATCTTAATGAAATACAGTGTGATACTCTCTGTTCCTTTTGTGAAATGTTGCATAGAGAATATTCTCAGATTCTCTTAAAGAATTTGTCTGATTACTTATGTGATTACTTTTTTATTTTTCTTTAATGTTAGGTGTGGTGAATCTTTAAAATGCTTTAAATAGTTCTAAATCACATTCTTATGTTACTTTGTTCCCACAGAAGTCAGTTGCTCAAAGAAAGAAGTGTACGAAACAGCAGCAATTCTGATTTTGTGTTTGGGGAAAATATGGTTGAAAGAGTTTTGGTCGGATCTGCACATACTGGCAGACTTTTTATCAAGGTTAGTGTACTTAAGACTATAACTATTTTTTCAGATATTGATTCTTTTTAGGTCCTCTTTTTTTCAAAGATGGGAGTAAATATGGTTCCAGTGTCTCTTGAGGAGAAAACATCTAAGAATGTGCTGCTGGGGGGGTTGGCATTCTTATCTTCACCACCCTAGACAGGTTCTTTAATTACTAACATGTACCAATATGCACTTCTGGTTTGCTCATTTTTTGACTTAAAGAAGAGTGTTTTATCTATTCCATGTAAAGTGGAACAGCCACAATGGAAGATAAAAGAATGTGGTTCCTACTGCTCTAATAACTTCCACCATAACTGTGAAGAGATCAGATACCTGAAGGGAGCCTACAAGAAAGGTGGATAGAGACTGTTTCCAGGAGCATGGATTGACAGGACAAGGGGAAATGGCTTCAAACTGAAGGACAGTAGGTTTAGATTCAATATTAGAAAGAAATTCTTCTCTTTGAGTGTGGTGAGACCACTGGAACACATTGCCTAGAGATGCTGTGAATGCCCCATCCCTGAAGGTCATCCCGGGTAACCATCCAAGGCCAGGCTGGACGGGGCTCTGAGCAACCTGGTCTAATGAAAGGTGTCCCTGCCCATGGCGGGGGAGTTGGAACCAGATGATCTTTGAGGTCTCTTTCAACCCAAACCATTCTGTGATTCTGTGATAAATAAGTATGAGGGAAAAATTGGACACCCACCCTAGAGAGTGTCCATGTTAAAGCATATTGTGCATGCTTGTGAGGCAGCTTAAGTCCTGAAGGACTCCAGGACAAAAAGGTGGTTCCTAAACTGAGGACTGCACCATTGAAAAAGGAATTGAAATTCAGTTTTCAATTGAAGTAGGATGAAAACTGTATGCTTATCTGCCAAGTAAAAAGCTTGGCAACCATAGGTTTGGGCTATGAGTTCTGGCCAGAATTTATTTATGAGTTGAGCCACTGAGCATTGTCAGGAGCCACAAGCATTTATTTAGACATGCCTAAGAAAATTTATCTGCAAAACTGAAGGTGATAGAAATTTTTAACTCCTTTGAGGTTAAGTTTGTGGTGTCTGAGAGTTTTAACTACTGTTCTGGGAACTATGGGCTTGAACTGGAAATAAACTAGTACCATAACATCTAAATTCTTCAGTGGACTTAAATACTAGTCCAGGATCCACACAAAGAGGTCATTCTTCTTGGAGGAAGAATGATGTACTGATTCTATGATAATAATATTACTTCCTCTAGAGACTGAAATGGTATCATCTGGGCTAGTTTTCACTCTGAAGCTATTAAAATTGCTAATGTTCAGCCTAGCATGCGTTAAATGATTCAATGTTCTGTTTGATATAAAGTATCATAGCCATTTTTTTAAAGTAGGAATTCTTATTTCTCCCGTGTTTTTCTAGAGTCCTGAGAAGCATCCCAAGCTGTGTAATGAAGCTGATTTACACAAAGGAGAAATAACATTCATGTCCATAGGATCTTCTCATGTTGGGCCACAAACAAGTAAGCATACTCAGCAAACAAGCACAGTTAGCTTTATTATTATGTTTCACTGTATTTTAGAGGATGTCAAATGAGTGGTGGTGAATAATTTTTATCTATTCTCAAGCTATCCAGTCATGAGTACACTTAGAGTATGTGCCAAAATCTATATTCAGAAAGCAGCTGCAGTTTGGTTTATGACATGTGAACTGGACTAACTTCAGAAAGCATGATCCGAATTACTCAGGAAAGGATAGAGTTTTACAGATTATTATTATTATTATTATTTAGTACAGATTATTGTTTGAAAAAAAATGCAGCAACCCTTATGAATGCCTTGTAGACCACATTGTTGAACTACAATTTTAAGCTGTCTGCTGCTTGCACTTTTCAAATTCTCATATAAACTACTTGGTTATTTTGTCCCTAACTGTGGGACTAAAAATTCTATACAGACAGATTTCAGGGCTTGTTTGTGACTCTGGTGTGAGATTTTCTGCTAAGCAAGCCATGTAAACCTAGGTTGTGAGGGAATCCCCAACAGGCCCCTATCAAGAATCTTGACAAATTTTGCACTCCTCTTTACTAACAGACGTATTAGATGCTATGATTTGTGTAAGCACTCTTAAAAGTAAAAAATTATAAAAATAAAGCCTTTGGAACGTGTGTATAGATTATGCAAAGATACAAAGCTTTGTAACAATGTTGTTCCATTCAAATCTTGTCCTTCTGTGTTCCTGTTAAATATTCATTGTACATGTATTACTATTCTGATTATTGGGATATGTATTACTCTGCATAGCAATATATCAGATGAGTTTAATTTGGAAAATCAGCTTCTAAATATTTAGGCGTTGTTTCTGCTTGTTTCTGTTTGTCCCTTGGAACAAACCTCTGCAACCATTAACAGCCCTGTTCAATTCCATATGAGCCTTTTTAGTGAAGAATTTTGTATTCCTGCCTTTTCCTCTTCTGTTTATTGCTTTGGCCAAAAACTTACTAATAACACTAAACAATGTCAGATACCACAGGTATTACTGAGGTCACATCCTGTGTACTAGTTTTGTTATCATAAAAATATTCCCTGTACAGAAAGAATTTTTTTTTTCCCTGCAGAAAGAGCTTTGTTGAGGAATGCAACACTAATTGAATCAGCAGCTGCTTGTACTTCCAAGCCAATGGAGAAAATCCTGTTAGATAAAGTTGAAGTTATAACTGGAGAAGAAGCAGAACACAATGTATTGCAGGTGTGTATTTCATAAAACCTTGATGGTGAGTAGTTTTGTTGTTGAAAAGAACATCTAGATCTATTGTATATGCAGTAATCTGAAAATAACTTCATTTATATTTTAATTTCCATGCTTTTTTAAGCTATGCCTCAGCTAACCCATTTTTCTGTAAGTTGGTACTTTCTTTTTTATATTATATTTGTTGATTTTATAGTCCCTTTCAGTAAGTGATTATTTCAGAATGTCATTCTACAGTGGTATTTTATAAGCATACCATATATGCTTTTTATAAGCATACCATATACTACACAGTATACCAGCTGTAACCAAAACCTTAGAACTGGAAGTGATTTGAGTAAAGATGGAGTTTATGACAAAACTTTTTTTGGGGAAAAAAGCAATGTGTTGTTAAAGTAATTTGTTTTATAGTTCAGCTAAAATAGCAACTATCTTTTCAACTTGGCAGGGCATATCTTGCTATTCTTTGTCTTCAAAATATTATTTTCTCAGAACATAGCAATTATGATTTTAAAAATCTTAACATTATTTTATCTTTGATGAATTCTTCTGTCTTGGAAGAACACAAAAGTTTTACTCTCTTTGGAGCACTACTCTTCTAGTAGCAGTACTGGTATCCTGGGCTGCATACCATTTGTAATGAGTGAGGAAATAAGGTTGTACAACTTTTGCAACAAATTTAGCTGTGCTGGTGGATATCATAGATGAAGAGTTCATGAAGATGACATAACTGAAAGAGTAAACTGGGATTCATGCTGAATGCTTTCTACGATGAGAAAAGACTTCAGCACAGATCTAGGAGCCATCTCATTTTAAGCAATAAAGGTGATATATCTATATATCTATATATCTATGTACACATGCATATGGGTGTATTAAAAGCCATATCAAAAGTTTTACAACCTTAGAATTTTAGAGCCAATAAAACTACATCAGTTTTCATCATGTATTTCTCTTTCAGATTAACTGCAAGCTCTTTGTATTTAATAAGCTTTCTTTAACCTGGACTGAAAGAGGCAGAGGATCCCTGAGGCTTAATGATACTTCTAGCAATAAGCACGGAATGTTGCAGTCAAGGCTAAGTACGAATTAAGTAATGAAATACTCCATATAGAAAACACCAAATAACTTGTATTATTGTTGGCCAGAGTTTATTTCAGAACATTTAAATCTGAGAAGATAGTTATATTTAAGTGAGGTTGCTGAGAATCTTTTTACCTGATAAAGTTCTCTGTGTTACAGACTGAGGAACTGGGCTCACATGTGTTGTTAGGTTTTGTGTGCTTCTCTGCTGCACTGTGCACTGGTATCTTCAGCTCAGTCACCAATCTGAGAGTTTGCTCTTTGTTGGTTCTGCTTTTTCAGCAGCACTGTTTCAAGACTCTTCTGGAATGTTTTTACTGTGCTGTCACTTTTTTGTACTGTATTGCACAGTTTCAGCAGATTATTTCCTTTTTGAGCCAGACATATTGAAAGAAACTTAATATATTTGGATATTAAAAAAAATCCCTCACTGTATCACGGTTTTAGACCAAATTAAAAAGAATAATTGATGAAAATATTAATTGTATACAAGTGCTGGAGAAAATAGCTGCAGCATATCTTATCATATTAACCTCCTTATTTTAGTTATGCGAAATCAAGGTAGCTTGAGACTGATTCTCAACACCCAACTTTGGGAACAAATGGTTATAAAAAGAGCAAACAGAAAGAGCCTGTGCTTCACTGCAACAGATCAAGAGGACCATTCTGTTCAAGTATTTCTAACTCAGGTAAGTAGGAGACAACAGCTCCACCTAAATCCCCACTTCATCTAGAATTCTGAAGGGTTGCTGAAGATTAGGTTTAGTAAATGGCCTTCTTGCTCTGTCAGACTATGCTCAGCTTAGATGTTACATGGCTTTTATTACGGAATGCGTTAGAATGATACTTCAGAAAAACAGGTGTGATGATATGATATGGCCTTAAGACAGATGTTTCCAGACTCTGGTTCACATACCACCAGTGGAATGGATATCATTCCAGTAATATGGAGAGATGCTCTATTTTAATGGAAGCCATACAGTGAGAATTTCTTCACAGGTAGTTACAATTTTGTAAGTTACTCTGGTAAAAGGCAGCATGGTTTTCTGCCATGGTTCTCAACACAGCACTTGCAATGAATCCATCCAGTGCAGGACCTCCATTTCTCAGTTGAGAAGAATACAGAGTTTCAATATCACCTTCTGTAAGACAATAGTCTTGGGAACCCTGGTTTTCTCCAGCAAGGGCTGGAGATGTAAACTGGTGGACTTATTTGCAAATAGACAGCACAGATGTCCCATGTTGGAAAGTGAGAGGATCCACATGAGTTTAAGGATGTTTACAGTTTCCCCAGTAGATCTTTCTAGGAAGGATTCAGCTTGCTGGGAAAGAAAAATAAATCATCATTTCCAGGAAGTGTCACATATCATACACAAGCAAAGCACCTTGCACTGTACATGCAAGTACTGTAAGTCTGTCACTTCCTACCAGGGATTGACTTAATGACTGTGCTGGACTCCTGGTCTGCATGTGAGAATTATAAATGTCCTGATTTCCAGGTGTGCTGCACTGTTTTCCTAGAGTGTGTAATTTACATTCTGTAAATTTGTCTTGGCACTACTGGGCAGTAAAAATAGACATGTATTAGGAAACCACGATATGTGAGAGCTGTATGGGTGTGGCAGGGGTTGCAGGAAGCTGCTTGGACAGCTGCTGAAGAGGCTGGTGTCCATCCCTACTGTATCCTCCTGGCAACTGTATATATTAACACATCAGTGGTTTCTTACTTCTAGAATCATACTCAGGAATGATCCGGAATATCAAGTACTCCATACAAACTGAGCTGTTCTTCAGGGAAAGTAATGTTCAAGCTTATGTTTCTTGTAACTATAGAGAAAATAATCAACAGCTGCATATAAAGCTCAGACCACATAAAGAAACTTCACATTATTTGTACTGACATTAATATTTGGATGTTAATTATTAAATGTGAATCTTAAATTGATTGTTTTGATTAGAAAGGACAAAATACAACTCTTTCATTTTTTTAAATTAAGTTTTAAAAAGAGAGATTTTTTTCTCAGTCATTTTGGACTGTATACATTTTATATTCTGCAGGCAAGCTCAAAAGACACTGAACACCTGTATGCAGCAATACATCACCGCCTTGTGGCCTTGCGAAGCTTTGCTGAGCAAGAGCCAGATGCTCATCAAGTAGACACAGAGTCAGAAACAGCTTTTCAGCCATTAAACTGTGATAGTGATGATGAAGATGATGAAGAACTAACTCAAGTGAGCAGCACTGGATCTGGTAAGTAGAAGTTTTGCTGGAAATGCTGTAATCCTTTCAGGGTATTTGCTTAAAGTAATGAAAATTGGAGTTAATTTTTTTTTTTAATTTTTTATGCTGACTATAACTTTTATCTGATACAGATACCACTTTTTCAGGGAGAATAGGGTAATTTGTTTTAGTAATTTGACTTACTACTATTAAAATGTAAGGTTTTGCCAGCTCGCATATCTGCACATATTTATAGCTATGGAATACTCTTGACAACAGCTTGAGGTTTAAGAAATTTTATCTTTTCAAGCATTACCTAAATGTTTTTTCAGTGTATTTCAGTAGAAATGACTAGAGATGTTGAGATACTGATTTTACTGAAAGATGAGTCTGTTCACATCAGTTTTGTTACTAAAACTCTGGAGCACAGTATGTTTACTAAGATATTTATTATGACATGGTTAACTTCACTTAAAACACTGATTCTTGATTGGCTGTAAAACCTACCTCAACTAGGAAATCTGCAAGACAACATTTACACACCAGTTTTGCCAGCTTTCTTCACCATAACAAAAATGTAGGTTCCTCAGAGAAAAATGCCACTGAAGTAATATACAAGATATTAATGCATTAACACTTCTGTTAATGCAACTCACAACAGGGCTGCGGTCACATTTGTAGAAAGCAAGGCAGGAGGAGCTGTTAGACTTAAAAGCTCTTCTATATTAGTGAAAGACAAGTCACATTTCTGGAGCAAATTCACTGCTTGTGTCAAATTGCTACAGCAGATACAGGAGCTGCCAATTAGGTGTGATTTTTCAACAGATGGACTACATCAGGCAACTCTGAGTTGTTGCTCACAGGATTAGTTTCCCTCTGCAGCTAGGTAACATACTGTCCTTATATTATAAACCTTCCTTTCAATAACTATTCATCAAGAATCAAGTAATGAACAGTAACAGCTATAAGTACTGTTTCCTTAAGGGAACAAAATTTTTTCCCCTTTATCATTGAATCATAGAATATCCTGATTTGGAAGGGACCCTTAAGTATCACCGAGTCCAACTCCTGGCCCTGCACAGCACACCCCAAGAGTCACACCATGGGCCTGAGAGCATTGTCCAAAAGCTTCTTGGACTCACACAGACTTGATGCTGTGACCACTGCCCTGGGGAGCCTGTTCCACTGCTCAGCCACCCTCCTGGGAAGAACGTTTTCCTGATACCCAACCTAAACCTTCCCTGACACAACTTCAGGCCATTCCCTCAAGTCCTGTCACTGGTCACCACAGAGAAGAGATCAGTGTCTGCTCCTCCTCTTCCCCTCGTGAGGAAGTTGAAGACCCCAATGAGGTGTCCCCTCAGTCCCCCCTTCTCCAGGGACAACAAGCCAAGTGACCTCAGCTGCTTCTCATACATCTTCCCCTTAAGGCCCTTCACCATCTTGGTTATCCTTCTCCTGACAGACTCTAATACCTTTATATCCTTCTTACATTAAGGTGACTCAAAACTGCACACAGTTTCTGATGACTTGGAAATTTTGGATGGAGCTTGATTCCTTCCCAGAATGACTAAGGATAAGAACTCTTTCTTCTTTTAGGAAAAAAAAAAAAAAAAGAGGGGGAAGGGAATGTGAAAGCACTGTAGGAACACAGATATACAAGTTAAATATTTATTTTGATTTGCAGAGACTTCTGATACAAATATTCAGATGGCAGCCAGCAAACAGATTCTGAAATGTGTGAGGTGTTGTTTTCTCTTGTCCTTTCAGTTTAAGCATTTGTCCCTCACTTATTCCAGTTTGTAATAACAGTTTTAATAATCCCTTTCTAGTGCTTTTTTAATGGCTTCTAGCATTTCCTGCTTATCTTAATCTCTTCTCAGAGCTACAAGGTTTTAATTTGCACACGTTTCAGTTAGTGGTAGCCAAGTCACTCTCCACCTTCAGACATTCAATCTCACTCAACGACTGTCCCTGCAACTCCCGTTTACAAAAACGGAAGAATAATAAGCCTTATGGGTTTTGAACAGGAAGAAGTCAGTTTTAAATATCAGCACAGAAATGTCCATTTAGATACAAGAGAACAGATCCTGTTTTTTTAAGAGCACTTGTTTTCATCTTTTAATTTTCATTCTTTCATTTTCATTGAAGGGTGTATGTGAATAAGTCATCTTCTTTTTACTGATGTAACTCAATTTTGGAGATTACCTCTCCTTAAGAGTATATAAATGTTAAGAAGCGTAAGTCTGTTACTTTACAAAGACTGTTCATTTACAAGAAATACAAGAATTTACAAAATATACCTGCATTTTATTTCATTCCATTCTATTTGTTTTGTCTCACCCCCTCAAAAGTGGTTTTCTTTTCTTAATATAGCAATTCCTTTCTTGTTAAACTGAACCCACAGTTGCCTAGATGATGCTATGTATTTCATGACACTGTAAAAGACATGAAAAATTAGATAATTGTCTTTAGAGTATCTTTATAATAATTGTCTTTAGTGTTTGAGACTGAAGAAGAAAGCAAATATGATATACATAATAAGTGAAGCATTACGGATGTTGAAGTGATTCTGTCTATTTGCAAGACTTTGTTGTAAGCATTTTTTACAGAAAATTCTTAATCTACAGTATGTTAATGCTCTATACAGACAATGTATAAGGTAGTAGAGCTATTTCTAAGATTTTATGAGTTCAGTATAGATATTTATTCCCATATTTTAAAAATTCTTAGTTGAATTGCTTTACTTTCAAGTAGAGATATTATTTCATAAAGTCCATAAAGAAAAATTTGCTGTGCATGAAATTTTTATCAGATCATATTTCACCAGTTACAGGCTAAATATTTTTACCAACACATTGCTCTGTAAATCTAAGTGGAGAGAAACAGAACAATTCATCTTTAAATAGATTTTGAGAGTGGATGGGATCAATAATTCTTTGGAAGGTATTTATCTTTTCCCTCTGACTATAAAGTGAGCTGAGGAAATGAATTTAGACCAAACAGTAAACTTCTTGGCTGACCAAGGTCAAACAAGTAAAGTACATGGGAGGTGCAAGGACGATGGTGTCACTAGGCAAAGAAAAGTTCTATGCATTATTACCCCTTATACTCCACCTCACCAATCTGAAATCTTCTCCTAACTTCATCCTGATTGAGGCATCCTCTCTTTTGATGGAGGTGTCCTCTCTGGAATTTTATCTTAGAAGCTATTAGAATGAATTCAAAAATTCTGGAATCTAGGACTAGGTAAGTCCCAAGAAGCCTCTCCATACCCAGCCATAGACCTTAGGAGAAAATCACAGTGTGCAAAGACATAAGAGTGTATCCCATATGGATCCACAAAGAGTTGCATTGATTTTGGAGACCACTGTTACTGAGAGCCAGTAGTCTCAAACACCAGTAGTGTGTTGGTCTGAGAGCCAGACAGTATCATACCACAGAAATGCAAATGCAAATGCAAATGCATTTGCAGAAATGAAAAATGTTTTATTTTAGAGACATTTTCTGGTCCACTCTACATGTACTTCCCATCTCAGTTTCATTAAGACTCTCTCATCTGCTGGAGTTTTCCTTCTATTTTGAAGTAAAGTACTTTTAAATTTCTTAAAGGAACTACTCTTCAGCAACACCACGCTAACTCCTGAAAAACTGCTATTTTTGTTTGGCATTTCTTGTCAATTTAATTTAAATTCTTATCAATTGTTAAGGAGTCCAAACCATAAAGCTAACACACACACCTGATAGTGATTAAAACTGAAGAAAAAGGAAAAGTTAATTCTTAACTTCTTTGTTGGAGTTTCTGTATTCTTTTCAGCAGGCATCAGTAATATCTAAAGCTGAGCAAAAAGACACTCTGTGATTAGTTTTATATGTTCCCATATCAGGAAAGAGAAGGGGGAAAATGAGATCTAATATTCTAACAAACACAAGCTTTCATTTCACCTGTAACAGATTAAAAACTCTTAGTAAGTATTTAGGGGTGGCCAGATGGTAGCAGCAATTTTTAAGCAGATACTGTGATAGTGGTATTATGTGTCTGGTATTATTAGTCAGCTCTACCTACTTTCTGCAGATGAGTCAAAGTCACAGAGATTACGCACCAAAACCACTTTGTCATAACCAAAGAGCTGGTTGAAGGTATGTTGGATTTCTTGCAGTTTTCTGAGCATCTGTAATGAAGTCTTAAGACAGTGTACCCTCCATAGCATGAGGTAATTTGCAGCCCAGGTACATTGCCCTACCTAGACATCAGATTCTTTAGTGTTTTTTGTGCTTGTCTTTATTGACATGGAGGGTCATAGGCTTCATTCACGAGTCACATGCTCAAATATTTGTGAATAATCTTGTGTTATCTTGTTACCTATTTACCTAAACCAGGAACTGATCATATCCAAACTTTAACCTACTGCCTTGGTATTATGAAATGCTGGATTGTTTCAAAACATGAATACGCTCAAATAAGCAAGATTTTTAAAAAAATTCTTTTTCAGATCATTCTAGATGGAACCACGGGCGGTCTGTTGTCTGCTCATGATACCTGCCAGAGGTTACAACAGCTCAGTCAGGAACTCATCTTCCCAAAATGTCTAAGCTGACTCATCAGCCCCTGGAGGGAGGAAATCAGAAGCATATTACTTTATGACTTTTAAGTAGAGATTAATTTTAGACACAGCTTAAGTTTAACTCATTGAGCAAGAACTTCATATGCACTGTTGAGGATTCCAGCCAGCCTGCTTTGCACTGAGCTGTGAATAACACCATGGCTTCCAATAGTCAAGAACTGTTACAAAGACTTCCAATTTTAGAATTAAATATATTTAGACACATTATTATAGTAAGGAATTTTATAGGGAATAAGTACTTATTCATCATATTGATGGATAATACCACATAAGCATGAACTAATAATATATGTGAACAGATATTTGTTACTTTGAATCTGTTATTTAAAGGATACATTTGGAAAGCTTTAAATTGGGCTTCACTGAAAACATTTATTTAAAATTGTGTGGTAACATTCAGTATCCTGTTTGTAAGTACATACTTGGGGTGGCAGTTTAGCATGACCAAGGCCTATAGAAACCAGCCTTCAAACAAGGGGTTTTATTTAATGTTTATTTTGAAAGTATCTGGAGTGGCATACTGGCTGCAGAATTTTGTTTAAGGGAAAAGAACCATGATCTGCATCTTTCAACTGTACTCACCAAAAGAATTCACCATGAAGAATTACAAGCCTGATCTAAGGGGCATATGAGCTTAAAAATTTAAAAGTGTATCTTCTTGCTCATGACCACTTTTCTAGCTGAACAAAACAAACACCTGCACTTGTGTATATTAATTATCCATTTGATATACACGAGTAAATGCATGCACAGTACAACGAGATATCTTTGTAAAAAAAAAATCTTTTAAATGTGTGAGATTATCTGAGATTACTTCTGCCTTAGCTGTAGCTATTCCTAACAGCATGATTCACTGATAGAGATGAGTATGTTACACATTCTCATGTGCACAGTAATCCCAACAGTGGCCAAGACACAGTTCCTCTGTAGAAGTCATTCCACAAACTACTGCCTACTGCCTAAACATTTTTGTGAGAAAAAACCCCAATTCTCTCTAATACCTGTAAATCAAGACTTGCAGGGCCATTTATAAGCCCATGCACAGTAAGACACACCACTTATGTTCTGTTTTCATTCGGTCAAAGATAGAATATGTCTGCAATCTCTCCACTGCCACTTCCCTGCTATCTTGTATATTGTCATCCTCAGAGCTGAAATAATGTTCTGAAATACCTCAAGTCCTTTTAATTACGGTAATTGTAATGATTTCTCAATCTAAAAAGCTGCATCACACCTAAACAGTCAAGTTACAATTTAGTTTTTCCACCTGAACATGTGTATGAAGTTGGAACAATACTAGTTTCTTCCTGAATTCTCAGTGCACTGCCAAGATCAGCATCCAGATGAAGCTGAACTAGTTATCTGGATTACGCTGAATGCTAAATGGCCCGCCACAATAATACTTGTCTGACATTGATTTAGCATCTGGATGACAGTAAACTTAAGTGGAACTTGATTTTTGCCTTCTGGAAAAAGGGAGTGTTTCCCAACAGAGCACCTATGTCAAACAGTGAAGCACTGGGATTCCCTTTGACTCCAGTCTGCCAATAACAAAAATATTCTTTCCATAATGAGCTGTACATTGTGTCCTTTGTTATCAGCCCCACTTCTGACCACAACAATATTTACTTCGCTGACCTTCATATTTCATTGCTGCAACTCATCAGGGACAAAGCTCCATGTTATAAAAACTCAGGCAGTTGTAAAACACAGCAGCCCTATGTATTTAGCAACAGGTCATGGTGATAAGTTTGCCCTGGAGTTCAGCTGGCTATGCACTGAATGCAGAGTTTGATTTCAAAGTCTGTCCTGATAATCAAAGCTTTCTGTGAAACAGGATTTAAGCACCTGAGTGTCATGATATCCCTCTAAATTCTACTACAGCTGTAAAATCCTTGGCAAATGAGGGAGGTTTCCAGGGCAAGGACAACAGAACTTTTTCAGACACAGGACTTCACTTTGTAATTTGTTCCCACAGCATACAGAACAAGGTTTATAAATAGTCTCTTGATCTGCCTCTTCCCAAGATCGTTACATGTATACATAAGTATACATATAAACACACACACTCATGTGCACACACGCTCAAACACAAAGCTTCATCTCCTAAAAGCTGAGGAGGAAAAGAGATGTTTATTTTAAAGAGACTGTATACTTTGGTAATAGAGGAACAATTTTTGCTCTTAAGAACCTAATTTTGTGTTCTCTTTAGTCTCACTGCACTAAAATTCACTGTTCCTCAAGACTGATGGTACACCATTATGTAATATATTAACTCGGTTTTAAAAATGTGAAGTTTGTCATTTTATGACACCTGGAGAGCAGTTTCTATGCCTCAACAATAAACTATTTTCTTACCACTTAAATTTCTGCGCAACTAGTAGTCTTATTTTATGTCCCAGTTAGAGCTTCTATAGTTCCATGCTGCAGAATCTCAAGCCTGCTTTCCTAAGGAAAAAAGATGTAAGTGGTTGTGCACTCCATCCACCCACCTGTCGGACCCACACTGAGTCCACTGTTCAGTTTCAAAAAACTGGACAAGAGCTAGAATGCTCTAAGGCAATTTAAATTCTTCATGAAAATTGGCAGTTGCTGAGTGACAGAAATCAGAGAAAGGCATCCTTTGAGGAAAAAGTTTCAGGGTAAGCTTGGTATTTTCTGTGATGCTGGTGGGGCCGAGTGGTGTATTTCTGCTTCTGTACAAGCTGCAGCACCTTCTGGGAGGGAGGAGAAAACAGACCATGGAAAAATCCCTGGTCCCTGTGGCCTGAAGAGAGGTGTGGAGACATGACCCAAACCCATATGAAACTAGACATCATTAGTTTTTTTTCCCCAGATGAATTTTTATTTATTTATGACAAACCCCAGTGATTAATTTATATACATAAGGCATGTAGAGCTGTAAGATCTTATGTATTCACGCAGTAGTAATTTTACCAAGGAGGGAAAACTACCAGTTCCTAATAATAATGATATATATACCGATATTTTCTACTAAGATTATGAATTTCTAGCAAAATCTACTTGGATGGGATAGACTGAATGTCCTACTTTACATTCTGGAGGTGTTTGTATCTCTCCATAAATCTTGTCCCTCAGGTTTTTATGTCATGCTCTTTAGTGACCTCTGAAATAGTTTTGGCAGACTGTATGAAGTTAAGAGTTAGGTAATGTCTCTATTCAATGAATGAGTACAGGAGAAACTTGTAGCACATTTGCTTTCACTAGTGACAGCCAGTATGACATGGACAGGGAGGGAAAGAGCATCCTCATTTCCCTTAGATGGGTTTTAGAGGCCTTACCACGGGGGCATGCTGGCAGGAAAATCTAGAAGAAGCATGCACGGCCCATTCTACAGCAGTTGTCTGTCTAAAAAGTGGAGTTCAAATCAGAACAGTTTGTGTTTCACTAGCACTAAAGTTATTCATACAAAATAATGTGTCTGCAGATGTTTGAGCATATTGAAATTGCTTCTGAAATGTTGAAGTCAATTGTATTAGACTGCTTCAGGGATGGCGTAGTTTGCTTTGCATAAGCAAAGAGTGGGAAGAAAAGTAGAAAAATAAATCACTGATAATTGAAATATGTTCTAATGAGAGTGTGGACAAGAAAGCTTGCTCCTCTCATTGGTTTTGTCTAAAAAACACTTCAATAATTTGCATTGATAAGAATAGCTGGACTTACTATGCTTTTTCTTAAGCTTCTTCCTTGATTTTGTAATTTGGAATTTATGAAATAAATTATATGACTTAAGTATGTAATCAGTGATGAGGGTACCTATGTTACAAGCAAAGTGCAAGCACATGGATAGGATCTGGGATCAGAAATTCAATCAGACTACACCTGCTAATGCGTTCATCTACGTGCCTCGTAAGACTCTGATGTGTTGCATGAGTGACGTTCTCTAAGCATTAGTCTGGAGTTTTCCTGTGGATTATCAGAATTAACAGCTGTGGTCAGCTGGCCTCAAAATCCGAGGACTTGGTTTTATGAAATGTTACAGTGATGGTGTGTTTACCTCCTCCCCTGTGAATGCATCTAACTAACACTGATAGCATCACCATTTTAAACACAAACGAACCATAATCATTTTCCGTTACCAGTAGCACTGGGGATCACACAGAGTGTCTAGACAATACAAATAATTGGATAAGTTAATTATATACTGGTTATTAATTAAACTATCACAAGAAGGCATTATTCACAGACTTCAAGAAGGAGTAGAAATGAATAGTTGTCCCAGATCGTAACTGCACTACAAGCAATATCTACATTCTTTTGGGTGGAAATAGGCTACATATGTAGATAATCTTATATAAAACAGCTGGCACAGTCGTGCCATTGCCAGTTTTGCAGCTAGCGAAATGATTTAGGGAATAATTTATTGTTTATGTAGAAATTTTTCCAGTTACTTTGTTACACAGAATAGATTATTTTGTGTATTACCTAGGCATTTTTTAAAGATCACTATATAACTTGAAGCATATAGAGCTAGGGATGCCTGGTTTTCTATGGATTTGTGTCTTGAAATTTACATCATGTATTATATTTAACTCCTTGGTGTCTAAAAGGGGCATTTCTCTGAAGCATTTTTCTAACTTCAGGGAGTATTGAGGCATCTGTTTCCATGAAGAATTTTTAAGTACTCTGTGCCCAAACCAAAGTTGGTTGCGGTCACCCAGGAGTTCAAAAAGTTATTACATTGGGACTTCACTCCTAGTCCATATTTGTGTCCTATAAGGATTCCAGGTTTAAATGCCTATAATTATTAGTTTAATTTTGTATGAATGAATCTGTCCCTTAATCTACTGGGTATACTGTTTTAAAGTCATTGAAAATGGGACATGAAGACATGTCACATGTCACAAACTGAATATATCTCAAAATAGGTAAAGGGTCATTTGACAGATACGTGTGTCTTCCTGCTGTGTATCAGGTGTATGTTCAAATCAAGAACTGTAGTGAGGGACTTACATTTTTTAAGTAGGTCCATTTACAAAGTAAGATGCAAACTGTAAGTAACATTCCACAAACTTTATTTTACATATTATAGAAAGTTTAAATCCTTTTCCACAAAGACAGTGGGGTATCAGACAATCTGTGTACTCTGACAAAGAGCTAGTCTGTCAGAGACTTCCTTCTGGGAACCATGGATTGATCACTTCATAACCCGTGCTTCAGCTTTGTTTCCAGAACTTTAAGGTATCGTCCACTGATTTGAATTTACATTTCTAAATACATATTTCATACTTTATGCTTATAAGCTTGCTGTGGGAATGAATTCAAAAGACCATAACATGGTAATTGCATGACTTCAGAATAAAATACTGTTCCATATTCAAACTTAGTGGTTGAAGCTGATTTGTTTTTCAAAGATCAAAACAATTCAATATAAATAGACAATACACAAAGCACAGAATCTTAGAGGAGCGGCTAAATGGTCAAATAAGATAAAAAAGATACCATTCAGAACAGAGTCATAAATTTTTAAAATCGCTTATATCTTCTTGGTCTCCAGGATGTTGTATTACCTACTGGTTTGTACATCCTAAAAGTTAATGGTTATATAGAATGAGGCATTTTTCTGGTTAGCAAGGGAATTAGTTATGTTTAATTGGTCTCCCAGTAATCTGTTTTCTGATAGTTTCCTTCAAGGCTAAACTAATCAGTAGACAGAAAATCCTTCTACCCACCAGCAAAGATTGGAGAGAGCCTTTGTCTTGTGGGAAGGGCTGAATGGCTGCAGCTATGCTTATTTCCTAAGACTCTTGGCAAAGCACTGTACAGGAGTGCTGCATTGACAGGGAAGAGCTGCTGCTTCAGTCCTTTCCCCCAGGGAAGATCAGGAACAAGGTGAGTAATGAGAAATGCATGTCTAAGAGAAGCCTTCAGCGCAGAAGGACCGTCTGTGGCAGTCGATGCCTGCGCATGCAGTTACTGACAATCATGCAAACCCTCACAGAATTTCCGGACAGCTTGCTTACAATATTAAAAAGTAACTCAGGATCGATTATTTAATTTTTTTTTTACCTGGACTCGCCAGGCGCTGTCTCGCAGCGCTGCAGCCAGGTCCTTTCTGCCCTTCCTGACACTGACAAATGTCACAAAGACCAGAACAGGCATGGATAACAGAAGCGCCTTTTCAGCTACATGTTTCTCGCCGGCTCTCCGCACCACATGCAGTATTTAGCCCTTCTAAAACACAGCACGTGCTGTTTTCCCACCTTTCAGAATTCTTTTCCGAAAGTATTTTTCCCTCCCCCCCGGTTTCCCAGGGAAGCAGGCCAGCCCCACAGCGAGGCAATCCCATCCGATTCCCACAGCCTGCGTGAACCGACCGCACCAACCCCTGCTCCAACAGGGCGTTATGGCACAAGCAATGGGGCCACTCTCGCTGTCCCGCGGGGTGGGCGACAGTGTTTAGGAACACTGCTTGGTCTCAGAATTCCTGTATATTCCCCAAAGCTATCTGAAGTTTTATTATCAGCTCCTATTTGCCTTTCTGGGGTGCTGTAAAGCTATCACAAAGACCGAGAACAGGAGCAGCAACACGATTACGTGAGATTTCCACACGCATGGTTTGAGACCAAGTAATTTCTTCCTCTTTATCCTTTTAACACTATCGCTGCCTCCCCGGGACACTGAGAGTACTGGTGGCACTATCGCTGCCGCCAGGGACACAGGGGACCACTGAGGGGTACTGGGAACACTAGGAAGCACGGGAGACACTGCCACTGTCCCCTCACAGGGGCCCGGGGCGCCTACCGCGACCACATCCGCGGCGCGACGCCTACGTGCCCACAGCCCCGTCCCGCGCGTCACCAGGGGCCGAGGCGGGGCCCAACAGGGGCGGTAGGGGAGGGGGCCCTCTCCTCTACGCATGCGCAGCCGGCGCTCCCCGCGGCGTGGGGTGGGGCACGGGCTCGCCGCGCGCTGAGCCCCGGTTGGCCGGGGAGGGCGCATGCGCGGAAAAGAGCGCCCCGGCACCGCCCCCGCTGGGGGCGGGTGCCCGGCGGCGCCGCTCGCTATTGGCGG
>VZTF01000982.1:148504-185468 GCA_013397755.1 Cnemophilus loriae | reverse complement strand
CTGTGACCCCATGGGAAGCCCGTGCTGGAGCAGGCTCCTGGCAGGACCTGTGGCCTGTGGAGAGAGCAGCCCACACTGGAGCAGGTTCCCTGGCAGGACCTGTGACCCCACAAGGGGCCCGCAGTGGAGCAGCCTGTTCCTGAGGGACTGCACCCTGTGGAGGGGACCCAAACTGGAGCAGTTTGTGGAGAACTGCAGCCTAGGGAAGAGACTCATGCTGGAGAAGTTTTTGAAAAATTATCTCCCATGGGAGAGCCCCCAGGCTGGAGCAGGGGAAAGAGTTCCTCTACTTGAGCAGTGTCAGAAACAACTTGAGATGAACTGACTGTAACCCCCATGTCCGTGTCCCTGTTATGCTGAGGGGGAGGAGGGAAGGCTGGGACAAACGGAGGGATGGTGGGAAAGTGTTTTTAAGACTTGTTTTACTTCTCATTATCCTGCCCTGCTTTTGATTCATAATAAATTCAGTTCATTGCCCCAAGCTGAGTCTGTTCAGTCTGTGATGGTAACTGGTGAGTAATCTCTTCCTGTCTTTATCTCAACTTGTGAGCCTTTCCTTATATTTTCTCTTCCCTATCTCATTGAGAAGGGGTGTGATAAGAGCAGCTTTGGTCGGCACCTGGCATCCAGCCAGTCAGGGTGAACATGCCACATTAAGCCAGTAACTTATCAAACAATATTATTCAATAAGCCTGGATTTTTTCAATAAATACTTAAATTTGACTAGCTTTTTTTTCTAAATATGGTGGCCCTACTGTCTTGAGTCTTTATCTATAGCCAAACTATATGAGATCAGGTGATACATTTACTACTTCTAGTGCAAGAACAATTAGACCACATTTCCCCTTTTAAGAAGTCAGGTAACTTCTATGGAAGGAGGGATATTAAAGATCTCTCTCAGCCTGTCTTCACAGGAGAGGTTCTCCAGCCCTCTGATCATCTTTGTGTCTCTCCTCTGGACTCACTCCAGCAGGTCCCTGTCCTTCCTGTGCTGGGACCCCAGAGCTGGATGCAGTGCTCCAGGTGGGTCTCACCAGAGCGGAGCAGACGGGTAGAATCCCCTCCCTGCCCTGCTGCCCACAGGGCTCTGGATGCAGCCTGGGATGTCTTTCTGGGCTGTGAGCTCACATTGCTGGGCCATGTCCAGCTGTTCATTCACCAACACTTCCCAGTCATTCTCCATGGCTTCTCTCAATCTCTTCGTCCTACAGCCAGTATTGATATTGCCTCACCCCAGGTGCAGCACCTTGCGTTTGGCCTTGTTGAATTTTATGAGGTTTATACAGACCCGCCTCTCAAGCCTGTCAGGATCCCATGGATGACACCTCCGCTCTCCAGCGTATCAACTGCACCACACGTCTTGGTGTTGTCGGCAAACTTGCTGTCACTGGTGTGAATACAGCAATTGAAGCCTCACAAATGATACTTGTTTTCTGCTATAAATTGAGGGTAGGTGTGCTGTCCTGTACTTACCGTGAAAGTTAGTGTCATGTCCAAACCTGAGTATCTGTTGTGTAAAACCACCAAATTCCGCTCCCCCATCAGTTCCAGCTGAGGACTGGTAAAAACACTAACAATTCAGAATTGTGGTGCAAGCTTGCTGTGCGTGCCATAGCAGACCCTTTTCTGTGGGACACTTAAAATGTGTCTCCAAGGTACAGATTTTTATTGGGCAAGTTCTGCTATGGCTAGCTGCTCAATTTGTTTATCTATTTTGTTGTTGGCATTTAATTATCTAAAATTCAGAAGCTGAACCATGCTTTAATCCCATGTACTTGTATGTGGATTATTTTTACATTTTGAAATAGAGAAGCTTAATATGTCATTTGAATTCTTAAGAAATCCAAAAGTTGGGTGTGTGCCTGACCTGTGAGGAAAACTGCATTTGTTTTTAGCATGACAGATCAAGCTTTATCTTAACTAGTTAACACCAGAACATAGGGTTTCATTCATTTGAATGAAAGTCAGGTTTTGTCAGGAAAGCTAGGAGAAGTGTATGGCTTGAAACACATCCTATATTCAAAGCTGTTTCTAGTTCAAAGCTTAATGTATTGAGAAAAATATTTTTTATATAAGCCTGTCAAAATATTGTTTCTTTTAAAGCAGAACAAAACTGAACGCTAACTTTGGCTATACTTGGGACATGTGGTTAAATCTCAAGAGACAGTTTCTGAAAATACAGGACTTAAAGTGCTGTACTCTGCTTAGAAACAGATTGTTATGTTAGTGCTCGTCATATTTTTGTCTTTAAGATAAAATTCAAATTTTTTCTCTTCAGCTGTTGCTCTCTAAAGCCATTTGTATTGTTTGGTGGTTCTTTCTGTAGAAATTAGGTAGATTGTAGAGCAGTGATCTGTTCTTTTTTTTCCAGCTGGGGTGCATGTGTGGGCAAGTTCATTGTGGAAATTTGAGAGAGTAATGGTTTCTAGATCTATGCTTTTTGTTGTTGTTAAGGGTTTTTTCCTTGTTTTTTTTTTTTTTCCTTCTTCCTAGCCAGACATTTAGTTTAACTCCTGAATGAACGACAGTTGTAAACAAGTGGTTGGTGCACTGAGGCATTAACTCCACCCTGGTGCAGTTTGAGGCTGTAGGAAGGTTAGTGCTGTAAATGAAGGATAAGCCTAGTAATGAGAATAGACATGCATTCATATAAGGCCAAAGTACATCTGAAAAGTTCCATTTAATCTTACTGGACAAGTCCAAGGGAGGGCCACAAAGATGATCATGGGGCTGGAGCACCTCTCCTATGAGGACAAGACAGTTTGAGCTGTTCAGTCTGGAGAAGAGAAGGCTCTGAGGAGAGCTGATAGCACCTTCTAGTACCTGAAAGGGCTCCACAAGAAAGCTGAAGAGGGATCTTTTGTCAGTGAGTGTATTGATAGGATGAAGGGAATGGCTTTAAGCTGAAAGAGGGGAGATACAGCTTAGCTATTAGAAAGAAATTCTTTACTGTGAAGGTAATGAGGCTCTGGCACAGGTTGCCCAGAGGACTTGTGAATGCACCATCCCTCAAAGTATCCAAGTCCAGACTGGACAGAGCTCTGAGCATTCTGGTCTAGTGGAAGGTGTCCCTGCCCAGAACAGGGTGGCTGGAGCTGAATGATCTTTAAGGTCCCTTTGAACCCAAATAATTCTGTGATTCTACTAGGATGAGATGCAGAAGGTGCTCTGTTGACAAATTCACTCCAGACAATATCCATGTTACTGTTCTGAGAGAACATACTCTTTTATCCTAAGGCTTAGATTGGCAATGCCAGTAGGACTCAGCTATGGCTTTTCCCATTTTCTAAATCAAGGGTCATAATTCACAAATGTAGACAACAGTGGGCATTCTGATGTTACTTGGCTTTGTGTTGGCTTCTGTATTTGTGTCTAGAAGCCATGTCCTTGTTGTGCAGCACTGTTCCTGCAGGGCAAACACTACTAAAGGACAGCAGACCCACAGTTTAAACCAAGTGAGATGGGACTTGCCAGAGGAGCAAGCTAAGACTACAGAAGGAAGGCAGTCAAGCAAAAGTCCCTTGCCTAAGTGACTGTTAGAGGAACTTTGTGAAAAAATTACCCTTTTCTTAGAGAAGGATCAGGCCAGAATATTCAAGAAGAGCTATTCTTAAATTTTTGATTTAGAGCTTTTCTCCTTCAGTCTAAGGAGAAATAGCTCCATTCACAGGAAATGTTCTGTTCCCCTGAGTGTGTTTTCCACTACAAGCTCTTCTGGAAGCCTACTTTGCATTGCATTTCTGCTGTGAGGTTTAAGACTACTACTGAAATTGTGCCTGAATATATTTTTGTCCAATTTGTCTTTGTTTTCATATGCTAGTACACTTTTTGCTAGAATAGCTCTTGTATATGTATATTCATGCATTTTATTTTGTGTGGTATTGAGATCAGATTAACAGGCCTAATTGTAAATCAGAGCTTCCTCCAAAGGAAGGAGAGCTTGAAAGTTGTCTTCATACAGAATCTAATACCTCTCTGCCTTTTTGAGGAGTCATTTGACAAAACCCAAGCCTGGCATAGTTTATTCATCTAAGAACTCACAAAGGGGAAATCTGACTGAGCCTAACCACAGTCAAGTATATCCAACAGGAATGCTAATCATCAGCTGCTCTCACTCAACTACTCCAAAGAAGTGGAGAAGTGCCTAAAGTCCTTGTGGTCAGAGGCCACAGAATCACGGAGTGGCTGAGCTAGAATGGACCTGTGGAGGTCCTCTGGTCTAACCCCAAACTCAAGCATGGCCATCTGAAGCCACCTGTCCACAACCACATGACTTTAGAAGATCTTCACAGATGGAGATGTCTACGACTTCTCTGGGCAAATTGTGCCCAGTGCCCAGCCACTCCCACAGTGAAAAAGTGTCTCCCAATGTTCAGACAGACATACCTGTACTTCACTGCCTCTGCTCCTGCCTCATATCCAGCACCTGAGTGCCATGCTAAAACTACCACAAATGCTGCTGCTGGAAAAGTTTTGCACTTAGGATGAAGTGTAAAACCAAACTGAGACCACCACCTGCTTTTTACTTTAAAAGAGCTGATGGCAAAGATCAGGCAGTCCAGTTGCTGTGTGCATGATCACCTCCCTAAAGAGCCTTGAAGGAACTTGGGATGTACAGACAACACAAGGACAGCCTGGTTCCAAAGCCAAATCATCAGACAGGCCCCCAAACCTATGCCAGGCTTGGGTTTTGTCAAATGACTCCTCAAAAAGGCAGAGAGGTATTAGATTCTGTATGAAGACAACTTTCAAGCTCTCCTTCCTTT
Organism: Cnemophilus loriae; assembly: GCA_013397755.1. Taxonomy (NCBI): domain Eukaryota; kingdom Metazoa; phylum Chordata; class Aves; order Passeriformes; family Corvidae; genus Cnemophilus; species Cnemophilus loriae. The sequence goes on along the minus strand of VZTF01000982.1, from coordinate 180,702 downwards.
GGAAGTTGCTTAGTAATGTTTGCTTACTTGTTCTAGAGGTAAATTCGAAGAGGAGATCTACACATCCAATGCCTGTTCCACAGTGCTGCTGAAATGGTTCATCCAGTTGTCAGAATACTTATAGTTTATTTGCTGAGCAGCCTCTTCTGTTTTCTGAAGCTGTTGATGAAATAATTTAACTCAACTGTGGCAAATGTAAGTTGCAGAACAGACTGTTCCATAGCAATGGCGCTACCCATACCTCTCCTTCCTGGTGATGCCACGGAAATGTTAGCTGTAGGCTCACCACTGATGTTTGGTGGCTCAAAAACCTGCAAATGATCGCACAGAGAGTTATTACATTGTTACTGTTCTGAGATAAAAAGCTTTCTTCCACCAAGTTGAAAGATAGCATGCTGACAAATTAGCCAAATAAATGAGGTACATATAATTGCAAGATGGAGTTCGTGGTTTCTGTTTTGTGTGGAACTAACAGCTGCCTGAAAAACATGTGCTGCCGCAGCAGTCTGCTTGTCAGGCGCTTGTTTCATTTGCAGCAGATACTTCTAGAGGAACCCTGATTTTAGTAATGGTGTTTTTTCGAAATTGTTTGATTGTGGATTTCTTGTTCTTGTGGTAGAGCAAGATTAATTTGTGCTTCAAACGTGCAATTGAAAATTCTTCTAGCAAATTAGACCTATGGTGCTCAGTGGCGGATGTCTGTGGGAGGCAAATACCTCCTTTTTTCCTTTCTACCTTTTCCTTTCCCCCTCCAAGTGGATCATGAGAGGCTGACAGCAGACCCAGCAATGGGCAGTGCTGTAACTAGCATAGCTCTGTTTACTCTTTCCCTCCCCAGAGCCCACAGGGGCACCATTCAAGTTCCCAGTGCAACACCATGGACTCTGCAGGACCAAGAGGTGTCTGGGGTGCACAGGCATTGTAGCTCAGGAGTAGAAACAAAGGGTTTAAGTGTGTGAGGCAATTAATGGGACATAACACCCTGTATCCCAGTAAACCAGTGTGAGCAAGCTTTATAAAAATAACCTGCAATGTTTATCTGGATGTTTTCTGATCATCCACGTGTCTGTCTGTGTGTCATCCTGCACAGCTGGCAGGCAGCTACTCCCACTGTCTTCCTTTAGTGCTGTTGATGCATCCAGGCAGTCTGTGGGTCTCTGTTGGAAGTGGTTTCCTGATCCCAGCTATAACACCACCTGAAGATTTTGGTCCTGCAAGTTAATTGCCAGTTGTAAACACACTGAGTGGAACAGCAATGCAGTTCCAGAGCAGCCGATTACATTCCTTTCTGTAACTTCTTCAGTGCTGAGTCTATCTTATGTGCTTGGCTCATGGTTGGATTTCTTGACGTGAACAGGTGTCAGATGAATAAAGATTGCATTTCCTGCGTATTGGATTGTGGTTGACTTCAGTTGTCATATCCTGACAGTCCTCTCCCCTTTTCTCTGGAGTTGAGAAGTCACTGAAAATGAGATTAGACAAGGCTGTCTGGCACCACTTTCTCTTGGAATGGTATAAAACTTTGAATAAAGGCATTGAATAAATTGCTGGAAGTGCCTGTTTAGAGCTTCTGGCACAGATGAATTCCTTTACACAAACTCTAGGAGAAGTTGTGTTTCTCTGCTGATGAATTGGTTTTAACTGTTTAGGGTAAAGGAAGCAGTAACAGTATGATTGTAGCTTAATTTGGGCTAGAAGGAGCATCAGGAGCCTGCTGCTCAAAGCAGGATCGCTTGCATTATGAATGTATTTATAGACTCCTTTTGCTTAACATCCTTTGCACCCTCTTTCTTTCACTTTCTTTATCTCCATGCACACACATATTTGGCAGTATCAGCCCCCGATGAGGGCCTCCCTTACTAAATAAGATAAAGAACGAATAGTGACTGAATTTCTCGCACAAAATCTTGGTGCGAAACTAATCTGCAGTCAGTAGTCTCATAAGGGTGCCTGCTCGTAAGGGTGTATCTATATAAACTGCAGAATGTTTCCATGGTCTGAAGAGTGTGTTGAGATTAAATACGCAAATTCTCCAGTTTCCAGGAAGGATGAGACTAGAATGCACCTGCACAGTTTGTCTTCTTACTGTTATCAACTTGTTTGAAAAATGTGGTGTATAATCCAGGCAACAGTATCAAAGGTAGTAGGTAGATTGTCCTTAAGCTTTTTTTGATGCAGAGAAAATGTCACCTTTGTCAGCACTTGGCAGTCTTCCATTTTAGCTCTAATACAATTTGAAGGGTAATGCCATTGGTATTTCAGGCTCTATTTTCTTAATTGTCATTCCTGTTGCTTTTTCTGTTGTCTGTCTTCTCTACAGCACAATTTTGAGCTAACTGGGTGCTTTAGCACATGGCAGAAAGTATAGTTAATGTGACTATATGGATTCATGTAGAGTTTCAATCCGTTGGCAGATTTAGGAGGAGCAAAGTGCCTGAAGCTGCGTGGAAGTCAGTGTAGTATGCTTGTTTACATATTTGTGTAGTCTGTGATTCTTGACTGCTGTGGCCATGTGATTCATTTAATAAACCTAATGAACTAGTCGATATAAGCTGACTGCTGTGTATGAGATGTAGTTAATGGAATGCTTATAAAAATGTATCTGAGCTGAGAGAAAATACATGTTTTTTTCCTAGCTTCTACTTGTATTTTTCAAGAGCACTTACCGTAGTGATTAACTTCTACAAAAACCATTTGTGTCTTACAGCTTGCCTTGAAGGGATCTAACTATGCTGGCCTGCTGGAACGGCATCGCATTCATACCAAAAATGTGGAGCATGTTGTAGACAGCTTACGGTAAGAACGTATGGATGTTGAGGATTTCAGACACAGTGCAAATATCCGTGGACTGTGTGAAACAAAAGGAGGCCTCGCGTTACAGGCGCTGATAAAACAGGAGTGCTGAAAAGAGAGGGATGCAGATGAACAGTCATTCCTGAAAGAACAGTCATGTGAACTGGCTTGGTTCATTTGACTAACGTGTTCTATTACCATCTTGAAAATAAGTGAGAAAGTTGTACAGGATTTGTGTGTCAAGTGTTTTTAAGCCAAATATGACTGTAATTACTCCTTAGCTGCGTGACAACTTTTCAGAAGACTGTGACAAGGAACAACACAGGACAGAATTCAGACTTTTTCTGAACTTTACAGGAACGAGAGGATAGAAGTTCGTCTTGTTAAGCGTCGAGAATATAATGAAGAGACAGTTCGGTGGGCAGATGCTGTTATATCAGCAGGAGGTATGACTTTGTGGAAGGGAACTATTTGTTTCAGTATGTTTTCGTAGATACGTTCCTCAAAAATACTTTGCAGTGTTTGAAGCAACTGGAAGTATGCACATTCTGAAAACAAATTGCTAATCTAATTGTCAGAAAATCTGACAAAATGCAGTGGTTGTGACCATCTTGTGTACCTCTAGTATCTAAAATTGTAGCCCATGGAAGTGAATCTGAGTGCAAACTTTCCCACTAGAAAAGTTTGTCATGTGTAAAACAGTATAAACCATGGAATTTACTGTACTTTTCAACTAAAGAGGATAAAATGCTTGATGCTATGTGATTTTTATGTAGCCCTAAAACCTACTCGTTATTTTTTGGGATGTGAGGTGTAGACTAACATACTACCTCATGGTCCCCTTGCTCAAACTGTCTTTCTTGCTTTCACACTTAATCCAGTGACTGGCGTATCAAGTTGGATGGTACAGGTAAAAGTCTGCAGCTTCTGAGCATCTTGTGCCACTGATAAGTGTTTTTCAGATGAACCAACAGAGCAACTAACCTGATTGTTTATTTTTAATATTGGATTGCAGCAGTTCATTCAGTCTTATTTTTTGGGATATGCTGCGAATACAGCATTGTGTTGCTGGGCTCTGACATAATGTTCTCTCATCTGTGGCAAATAGGCTTGACCACAGCTTTCTCTCTTCCCACTAGTCCAGTTTGCCCTTAGGTACTGATTACCATGAAGAATGGGTAGAAAGGATTATGTGTATATTCCTGAAGCATCCTGATACACTCTTGTAGATTTCGAAGAACTTCTCTAAAGAGCCAGTTTGTCTGTGGCCAAACTTTTCATGGTTGAGGCAAGCAGCTGGGAAGTGATACATCATCTGAGGTTTTCACAGCTTATGTCTTTGTGCTTTTCAGAGCTTACACCTTCCTGCAAAGCCTGAATGAGGTTATAGTTGTCTTTCTGTTTAACAGACAGGAAAAAATACCAATATCTGGAGAAACCAGTACATTTGAAGATTTCTCCTTCCAAGATTTCTACTTACCTAAGACTTCTTTTCCAAGTGTGCCTATTTGGGGCCAAATAAGACCTTTAAATTGCCTTTTAGGAGGACAACTGGGGTGAAGCTAAAGTCATTGTTTTTATGTGATTCACAGTAACATTTGGTTTTGTTTCCTGTCTCCTATGGCTTTGTTTAGCAATACTTTCTAAATTTACTTTTTTAAAAGAATTTTTCTTACCTGCTGATAAACGTACAGAAATTTCCGTAAATCTCTTTTAAAGCTTGCTTCTGCCACATTCAATTGCCTGAGCATGTATAGCTGTCAGATAAGTTGTACTTTTTCCAGTCATGTTTGCCATCTTGAATTCAGTTGTCACTACTCTTATTTGAAAGGTGTCAGTAGTTTTGTCCCATTGTATTTTTGTCCAGCTTGCCTGATTTGTTGTTGATATAAAAGCACATAATGCTAATGCTGAAGTACATTCTATTTGGGGTACTAGAATGTGAAGTGAAACTAACTTTGGATCTTTTTTTTCTGTAGGTGATGGTACAATGTTGTTGGCAGCCAGTAAGGTCTTCGATAAATTTAAGCCAGTCATCGGAGTAAATACTGATCCTGAAAGGTAAAAAAAATATTTGGGTAAGCAATGCTTTATTTAGTATTAGGCACACTGTTCATCTGTTTTCATGGTACATGAGGCATACCTGTAGCATGTGGCAGCATAAATATCTGTTTTAGTGGGTTGTAGATACCAAGAGAATCTGTTGTTTTTTTAGAAAAGTTTCCACAGTGAGTTATCCTGCCTCATCTGAGAGGACATTAAGTAGTGTTGGATAAGCATGACTGTGTTACACTGCCACAAGTATTGTCACACACTGGTGTAGCAGCACTTGCAGCTAGTTACCATGTATTACTAACCAGAAGTTTGAGGCTGGAGATGGCCATATCGAACTTAGACAGGAAGAAGGACTTGATAAAAGCAGCTAAGTGTGATGCCTGAACACACAGAAACCTAATTTCTTTGTGAAGAAGGTAGATCCAGTAGAGCCTCAGATGAAGAAGTTTGCTGTGGTTTCTTCGTGTAAACCATATGATGCCTCAGAAAACTCAGTCTCCTGAGCCAGTTGTTGGCACTTAGTTGTCCTGTTATAAACTCTGCACAAGCTGCACCCATCTGCCCACATCAATCTCACAGCTCAGTGGATGCAGTGTGTTAGTACTGCCTGGTTGGTATAACCTGCAAGTGGATGGCAAGTGAAACTCAGAATTCACCAAGGCTCTGCCTGCTGAGAAGTCCAGATTTAGATTTCTGCTTTTGATATTGACAGTTAATTTATTCCTAGTACATAAAGTGGTGTCAAAGAGGTTTAATTCCTTTCATACCTTACTTCTCTTCCAAAACTTTTCAAATGCTCTGAGTAGCTCTTCTGCATTATCAAGCCTGACTAGCAGGGTTCAAATAACAAGTGCCTTCAGATTGTCACGTACTGGTCATGGAAGGGAGCAGTGTTCAGTCTTCTAGTTCTGACATGAGATTCTTTGGATCTTAGGCATGTTGCTTAGCTGTGCATGTTGCTAACTTGTGTGTAAACGGAGGAAATTTTTTTTATCACCTGCCTAGAATGGTGACAGGAACTATGTTAGTGTTTACATATTCCTATGGGATTACTAATTGAACAGACAGTTTTTAGGGGAAATGTGGGAGAAATATCCTGTCTCAGACGCACAGACTTCAGGAGCTGAGAGCAGTGTGTTGTTGCTGATATGCTACAGTGCAAGAATAGTAGAGATTCATAAAGGTCTAAAAGGTGTAGCTTTGCTAGATGTAACACATAGGGAGATTTGTTTTGTTTTGTTTTCCAAAGGTACCAAATCTGAACAGTAATACTGTCATTCTCATTGTCATTTTTTGCTACCAGATCAGAAGGTCACTTGTGCTTGCCTGTGAGATACACACATTCATTTCCTGAAGCACTACAGAAGCTTTATCGTGGTGAGTTCAGGTAGGATTCACTGATCTTTGGTTTTCAAAAACGTAGAGGGATTGGCAAACACCTAATCACGTGCAATTCCTAAGGAGCAGGTGAAGCTTAGGAAAATCTTTGTTGCTCAAATTGTGAATTCTGTGTAGATGTTTACAATGTTGAAAAATGAGTTTGCGGTCAAGGGTGAGACTGGAATACAAATGATGAAATTGACTGCCAGTTCCAGCAAGAAGTCTTCTGGCATGACCTGCAATATTTGATTTTCACTTCTGAGTTAGCAAGTTCATAAATGAGGAACTGCATTCTTGTAAGGGGTACATTGGTTTATGTATTTTAGGACTTAAAAATATGTAGTACAGTGATGGCCATAAGAACAGAAGCTAATGAAACACATACAGTTAGGAAGTGGTCAGAGTGTAGCATCTGGGGTTTTGGAGATCGAGATAAAGTGGCTTAAATTTTGTTAACAGATTAATGTGAGGGAAAGCTTTTCTTCATGCTGACTATAGCTTGATGTTTTCAGTACTAGATATTCTTAAAATACAATAGTCTCACTTGATTTAAAAAGAAACAAGCTGAATTTTAAAGGACAGACTAGGAAAGAGTTTTCACTAACTGCTTAAGAAGAGACATTGTTCTGTAGTGTAATAACTTTCCAGAATATTTTTATGACTACAAACCATCAAACAGAAACCAGTCACTCATGTGAAAGTATATAGCAATTGATTTTGGTTTATGCTTCTGGCATATTAAATTTGTAACCTGAAGTGTAACTGTATTTGTGCCATAGAAACGTTCTGAAATGAGATGAATACACTTGCCAGGATAAATAACTGAAGGAGTTTCAGTATATATTGCTAAAGGAACAGGTACTTTCAACTCACGTATTCTAAGATTTAGAAAACAGAAGCTTTTTAGTTTCCATCATTCTAAGTCATTAAAGTAAAACTCATAGTGCTTATTCAGATAAGCTCCCTTGACACTTGGCAATTTTGATATTTTATTGGAAACAAAGTTACATTTTTGTTGCTGACACTCGTGTTATTGCTTATTATAGAGTTGAAACTTCACCAGAGCGAAACAGGAAGTATTTTCCTAATTATTTTTCTGAAATAATAGGAACTTTATTCTTAAGCAAGGATGTGAGCAGGTGTTTAATTTGAGAGTTCTTAGATTTGTTTGGCCCTAAGCAAACTTTGAAATAGGTGAGTAACTGAATGCTTGTCTGGAAGGGCTTCTGGTATCTTGGCGTTGTAATGGATGGTGAGTTGCCAGAAACTGGAAAAGGCAATTGTTTTTTCTCCTTATCCTTGATGTTTCAGTCATTGCAACAATCTGGGTTAACATGGACCTTGTAATCCATGAGACAACCAACATTATTGATTTGTAAAGGACAAACTATATCAGATTACCCACTTTTCTTTTCCTGGTGGTCAGTGGTGTGGCAGGTTCTCAGAATAGCGGTATAATACAGTCGCGTTTTTTAATTTTGTAGGGGATGTGACATGTTCTAGCCATGAGCATTGTAAGGAGGTTAGTATAGTGATACTCACTGTGTGCTTTCTGCATGGCTACCTAAAATCATATTTGGAATTTAAGGGCAGATAGGATGTGTAAATGAGGCTCTATAAAGATGACAATGAGGAAAAACTAGCAATGTAGTCATATAAAGCGTAAGTCTCTTGCAATTTCAGGAGAAACTGGTTACTGTCACCTGGATATCAGCAGTATGAACAGGGAAAAGGTGTGCTCATAACACTGTCCTATGATTTGTTTTCTTAGTCAAAACTATTGCTATTTTGTTTTATGAGATCTCTTAGGTTGTAAGAGGAAAAAGGAGTTGATCTCTCTAGGGGAAAAATAAAAAAGTCTGAACATTGTAACATGGCTTTTATATCATTCTCTTGCTTCAAATGAATTTCCTCTTAAGCATCCTAAATTCCTAGGCCTGGAGGGATTGTTAAAATGAAAGGATACTTGGGGCCTTCAAACATAAGGGATTTATAGAGCTTCTTTTCTGGACATGTACAAATACAAACAAAAGATGTTAAAAATACAGCATGTATTTCTGTATAAATTCTTGAGAGCTCTTTATTCTCAAAAGCATTGTATCAGTCATTCATTCGCATATTAGAATCACACGCCTAAAAAGGAGAGTTGTTACATACAATTTTTGTAGACTGCTTTTGGCCAGTGTGCTCTTATTTTACGCATGCTAAAAACATTAGGTAGCAAATTGGTAAATGTAAAGAATTTACAATTAAGTATTATTAACTTTTTAAATTTAGAAGTTACAGCGGAAGCTGTAAAACTTGGAATACGACGTTGAGTATACTTAGCTTCTAATCTTAAGATGTTGTGCTTTTAGAGTGAAGACTCTCAGGAGCTATCTGATTTAGTAATGAGTATTTCAGCTGCTCATACTGACTTCTTTCTCCTCTCTTAGGTGGCAGTGGCGGCAAAGAATCCGACTGTATCTTGAAGGAACTGGAATTAACACAACCCCTGTGGATTTACATGAACAGCAGCTAAGTCAAGAGCAACACAGCAGGGCTCACATAAATGAAAGATTCCAGGATCAAAGTACGTTAAAATCTGACAAGAATATAATCACTTTGCTATGATAACTTGGACTAGAAGATAAGGACTTGTAAAAGTTTTAGTATTTGAAATACCTGCTGTCAAAATACCTGATCTTTTTTAAGATGCTGTCTCTTAGAGTTACTGTAACTACTTGAGCATGTGTAACACATGCTAACTTTTAAATTAGGTTAATTGAGAGTTGTAAAAGCTGGTCTTGGACTACCAGCAAGCAAACAAGACATTAGAAGTGAGAATCTGTCTGTAGATAATTCTTGAACACCTTCAGCTCTTTTCTTTACGATGGGTTGAAGATGCATGGTTCTGTGCCTAACCTGTGTCCGGTACTGCATTTGCTCACTAAAAAGTCCTTGTCAACATGAATAATTTGTTAATCCACTTTAATTACCTTGTGGTGTGAAGTCTGATTCTCTGACCTTCATCAGAAATGTCTATTAAGTCACTGCCAGTGAATTTAACTTGGCTAGAAGAGTGACTGACCGAAGAGAAGACTTCATTCTGCCTGGTTGCCCATGACTTTTCAGGGCGAAGTGTCTGAACCTAAGTATCATTGCTGACCTTGGTTTAAATATTTATTGTTTCCAGTAAAGGACAGTGACTGGCTTTTACTGTGACTGACACAGTAAATCAGTGAAAAAATGAGTCTTTGAAGGACATGGAACATTAGGTCTAGAAAACAAACCCAGGCAGCAGAATCTGTCCTCCAATGAATTGTGAATGGTTTTTGAAAACTTGTGTTTTAAATTCGTGATTCAAAACTGTTATATTCAATATTTGCAGGGTCTGATATTACTGGTCCACATCTTTTACCAGTGAGAGCACTCAATGAAGTCTTCATTGGGGAATCTCTTTCATCCAGGTATGTTTAGTTAGTTGTTGTTACAGCAAGGCACAATTGACTTAATTTCTTTTTATGACATTGCAATGGACCATCAGTGATGAGATTTTACTGTCAAATTTCAGTTCTAGTCTATAAATATTTAACACTGATTGTTGATTACAAAATGTATTTTCAGAGATATAAGTGCAGTAATGTTAATTTCTGTTTTTCTGCCTCCTCTCTGGTCATTCTTTCATTTTTCCTGTCTATTTTCTTTTCATTTTACTGATGATTTAAATATCTGTCCTTAAACTGCCTCCTCTCCTGCATATCTTCTTAAATATCTTTTCATAAGATTTTAGCACGACTGAGCAGAAGTATCTTTTAGCATGACTCCTTTTTCTGCCTTTCTGTCATTAGATGCAAAGGTATCAGCCTGCCTTTGGCAGAAACCTTGTTATTGATGGAAAATATTTATTTCCTTCATTTAAGAAATATGTATCAAATCATGGTACTGCCTTATCCAAGATACATTTGACTGTTCTTTCTGTCCTGAAGATCAATGCATTTTTGGCAGCCAAACAATAAGAAGGACACAGGGAATATGACTGGGGCTGCGGTAAAAGACATGATCCTTAGTCAGGATTTGACCAAACTTTTACTTGTATTTTGTATCTCTTTTTACATTATTGTTTATCTTAAAAAAAAAAAACAAACCCAAACAAAAACAGAAAAGCCACTTAAGAGTTTAACACCTTGTGTTTGTACAGTGCCTGGGACACTGATTGCTAGTGGAAACAGTGTAAATGTTCTGTGAGTGCTTTATTTTTAGTCTGGACTTCAGCCTCAGACTGGCAGAAGGAATTAATCTCAAAGAGATACAAATCCTGCTTTCTACTAAATGAAACCTAATTTTATCAAGATCCTAAGACGTTTCTTTAATGTGCAGTGGTAGAGGAACACAAAGCTGTTTTCCAATGCTATGAGTGTCACAAGTACATTGTGCTCTTGGTTCCAGTGTATTTGAGAACCCATACCTCTATGTGAGGTACACAACACCTCGAGAAACAAACCTCTAGAAATAAGTATGGTGTTAATAGGACCTTACACTTGAAGATTTAAATGTTACAGACATGAATCTTCTGTTAGTTTCACGTACACAAGTCTGATCTTTATTTAGACAAAATGACTTCAGGAGCTTCTTCTAAGGTCTTATTCTGCATCTCAGTGACAAAAACAAGTAAATTGAAGAAAAAAAACCCAGAAAACCTGTCACACCCAGCTTGCAAAAATTACATTAAACTGAATCAAGCTGGGCACCTGTGTTCTTAATTTACTTCCGGTTCTCTAATCTCCCCATCTTCTCAAGAGTGATTACACAACATGCCCATAGTTACTGAGAATATGAACTGTTTGACACCAAACAGCCAAGAGCTGTGTTTCTAGTAGATCCAGACTGAAATAATAGCTCAGTAAGTTCTGTTTACTAAGAGAGGTGAAGCTCAGTCATGCATAAAACAGTGAATGTGGTATTTCTGAGAGGATATCTATTAATCTGAAGCCTGTATCACACTGTTGGAATTAGGCACTGTGACTATCAACAAGTTAAGTTCATAAATATACTCTTGGATGCTCTGAAGCTTTTAGATAGAAACTTTGGTCTCTAGGCCTAACACTAGAAATCCCCTGACAGATTAACAATAACAAGCAGGAGGTGATTGTACATCAAGACCTAGTACTTTTGAGTTTTAGGAATAATTTGCCCTGGAGAGAAATGTAAGCCTGCTGATTGTGTAAAGCTATTCGTGAAGAATCACTGGATTTTTAATTACTGAAGTGATCAAGAATTCAGGTTCAATCGTGCTATTACTTACTGATGTTGAAATGTTTAGTGTTCCTTGACATAATTTAATGAGACCCAATCCTAGCATAACCAGAGTTTTTGTGCAATAATTATGCAAGGAAGGTAATTATTTATAGTTTTATTTATAAGTCCAGCAAGCCCTGCACATGAGCCACAGAGGTGGTTTTGTGCATAAATTAACAAGAGAAGTGACTGCAGAAAAAGTGCCTAAAAGTTCATGCTACGAATCATTTTAGTCCATTATAAAAACTGCTATAAAATAGTGAATCAGAAGTAGCTGTCAAATTGGAAACACTGTACAAAGCCTGTGAAATTGTGATCCAGATTTGAAAGTAGCCCCTCTAAATTGTTATGTGCCTGATAAGGCTGTGTGTTCTGTCTTATTCAGGGAGAACTTTAAGTCCTGCAAACCCAGTTTTAAATTCTCGCTTCATAGGGCCTCCTATTATGAAATATCAGTTGATGATGGTCCTTGGGAAAAACAGAAGAGTTCAGGGCTTAATGTGTGTACTGGAACAGGATCAAAAGCATGGTGAGTACATGTTGCTGCTTTGTCATAAAATATAATTTCAGATAAGCTAGATGAACCTATTTTGCCTGTGCATTTTGTCCTTACTGAGGCTCTGTTGGGCTGTGGATAAGTAAGTCTAATATTGTCACTGTTAGTATGGCTCACAGCTGTTCCAGGTGTCTGAGAAGACCAGGACACTCATTACTTGTGGGTATGGGGAGAAGCCTTGAAAGGGTGAGGAGCTGTGGCACTGAGACAGAAGTTTGCCTTAGGTGTAATTTCAGTGAAAGATGTGGCAGTGCCACATGTGAAGATGAATGGTTGGGAGTAATGAGGGAAGGAGATTCTGCTGAGACTTGCAGAGAGCATAGTGGGGTGATCAGCTCCTGTTGGCTAAAATTAAAATGCTTAGATGATGTAGCTCAGTAAACTTATAAAAATCTAAGCTCTGAGAAGAATGGGAAAACATGTTTTCAGAAGCAGTGTTAAGTGTTCTCTGGCACATCTACTGTCCATTCTCCTTTCAAGCCTCTTGTTTCTTTTATATTTAATTGACAGGGGACAATCTCTTTGCCAAAATACTCCCCTTAAACAAAGATGGCCATATCTACACAGAAGTGTGCTAGCTTAATCAGAGGGATAAATTATTTAAACTTCAGTTTAAATGTGCTGCACTACTGCATGTAAGTCTAATCAGTTTAGTTTTGAGATGCGAGAGACGTGTTTGTGCTCATAATTCAAAGTTGTACAATAGGCACTGGATTTATGTGGCAGGCTAAGATGAACTAAAACAGAAGCTTTTAATGAAATTCAAAAATGAGTATTCATGCTGTAGCCATGGTTCCTGGGTTTTACTCTTCATTGTAATTCAGAATTTGGTATTCAGGCAGCATAGCTTAGTCCTGGAGCCTGCCAAGGATGAAATTGCCAGACTGCTAGGAAACTTTCCTAGTGTTCAGTACCTTGGGAAAGTACAGACTTAATTCAATGCTGTTCTTACGCATTTCATTTGCTTATACACTCTGTGCTGGGCAAACCCAGAACCAGGGACCAAGCTCCAGGGTTGCCTCTCTCCACTGCTGTAATCAGTATGTGTTGCTGGACTTCTCTAAACTGAGGCCGAGCCTCAGTGCAGTGATCTTCCTTAGCCTGTTGTCTAGAGGCTCTCCTGGAACTTCAGACTTCCTGGGACTGAGAAGCATTTAAATGTCCAGGTGCTTTCTGTAGCTGCCAAAACTTGTGTAAAAGGATATCTTGATAGCATCTGCTCAGGTTTGCAGGTAGGCAGTGAGTGTAAGAGAGAGAGCCTTGGACAACCACACTCAGCAGCTCTGTGGTCTGATAGGTGTGTAGTGGATTTGTATTGCAGTCTGAGGCGTTTTAATGCCATGACAAAAGTGCTGGACTGAGGATTTTAAGCTGTATTGAGACTTGGGCATGTGAGATCTTCACAGTACTGCTGCACAATGGTTGTGGTTAGCACCTAGTCCCATTTGAGTCTGGGCAGAGGAGGGAGACTTTTCTTGGAGTTTTGACGTAGTTCGGACTGAGGCTGTGTTGACTTGTTCATCCAGATGTGTCAAATGCAGAAGTGTCTGATCTGACTGTTTCTTTTCTATACACAGCAGTTCTTGTGAGATTCAAGGGTCTATACCTATTCACCTTAGGGTATAAATAAAGAGGTATAATATTTGTAAAGAAGTGTTGGGTTCATAAATGAGAACTAAAAGAAGAAATTAATTAGCAGGGGTTGGATAGAAAGGGTTAGAACACAATCTCTAGAACTGTCATGCTTCAGTTTCTTAATGCAGACTTTGTTCAGCAGTTGTTGGGGTTGTAAGGCCAGGAGGGTTATTGATAAGGAGACTACATTCCATGCTCTACTTTCCTGAAGACTTCACTGAATGGATTTTTAAGATTTACAAAGTCACAGGTAGATGACAAAGCAAGAGTAAGTCTTATGTAAGACTTTTTTTTTTTAAATAAACTGTTATCAGCTCGCGCTTAATAGCGTTCCTTTTCCTCTCCAAATGTTGAATTTAGCTTTTCATCAGCATGCAAGACTCTTTGGTTTTGCTCAGTTTTTGTTCTAAGTTATACTGCTTAGCAAATAAGACTTCTACTTCTCTGTCTAGGTCCTATAATATTAACAAGGTTGCACATCAAGCTATTGAAGAGATCCTTAAGATCGGTGAGTGAACAATGTGGCATTACTAGCCAAGTTTTTATAAAGATACATCTATCTAATCGGGGCTCTTTCTCTTGGCTCAACAGCGAAAAAGCACGGAAGTTTGAATATGCCATTGAACACGGAACTGGTACAAAAAGGTTAGTGAAAAAGGCAAGATTTCATTTAAAGTTTCTTTGGCCAGTTCATTTTGTTTGTATTCTGTACTACTCAGCTTTTAGTGTTTTAGCACTCTTGCAGTAATAGTCTTTCTTACAGACATTAATTAGGCACAGTTGGCAAAAAATATCTTGCTTGATATAAAAGCACTTATTTAGACTTCTGTATATCCTCTTCAGGAGAATTTCAGTTCTCCTAAAATTTGAAACAATTAATATTTAATCACCAGAAGAGAGCTATTGAGTGTTCATCGTGCAGTAGAACTGAAAGGAATCTTCCCTAAAAGTAATTTTTTTTGTGTGTAAAGACTATTAAACATCTGACAAAACTTGATGTTCCCTCTTGATGGAGAAACCACTCTTCTCTGGAGGAATGTGTGTTTCTGAGAGTAACTAATTTTCTCTGGAAAAAGTAATGGCTGACTCCTCTACTTACAGTAACAAATGATTACAATGAGTCTCTGCTCTACAGTCCAGAGGAACCAAAGATGTTTTTCAGTGTTCGAGAGCCTATTGTAAACAGAGTTTTCTCAAGTAGCCGTCAGCGTGGCTTCTCTTCAAAGTAAGTGTTGGCTGCAATAGTGAAGAGTTACTTCATTCTGTGTATCTGTCAAAGTATGAGCAGTCCAGGACTTTCCCTTGAAGTGTTTCAACATCCCAATGCTTTGAGTGACTTGAGTATTGTTCTAGTAACAGCAGGATGAAAATGTTTCCTAGTTGTGTTATGGCTTTTTAATGTTTGATCCCTGCACAATATTACAGAATAAAAGAATCTCACTGTGCCCAGTTTTGGATATGTGCCATTTCCCTTAGTACAAGACAGACATTGGCAAACTGGAGTGAATTCAGGAAAGGGCCACTGGGAGGGTAAGGGGGTCAGAACACGTGGTTTGTAAAGGAAAGACTCAAACAGTGCTTTCCTTTAGCCTGGAGGAGACAAGGCTGAGGGGGAGTCCAGTTGCTGTCTTCAGCTGCCAAAGGATGGTTACGGAGGAGGCTTGAGTTAAACTCTTTTCAGAGCAGAGTATAAGGCAACAGCCATGATTTTATAGGATGTAAGATTCTGATTAAAAATAAAAAAGAAAAAATTTTCACACTGAGAATAGTCAGGCAGTCGACCACGTTGTCTCTACAGATTGTCTTATCACTGTTCTTGGAGATTCTCAAAACTTGCCTGGGCAAGGCCTTCAGCAACGTAACCCATCTTTAAAGTAAGGCCTGCTTTGAGCAGAAGGTTAGACTAGATGCATTTCCAAACTGAATTATTTGGTAATTCATCATTTTAACTTAGAGCACTTGTGCCAGTGGAGGTTTAGATTGAATATTAGGAAAATCTTCATCATGGAAAGGGTTGTAAAGCTGGGAAGTAGTGGAATCATTGTCTCTGAAGGTATTTAAAAGACATGCAGGGATGGCACTTAGGGACATAGCTTAGTGGTGGGCTTTGTAGTGCTTGTTCAGTGGTTGAACTCAATAATCTTGCATATCTTTCCCAATCTAAACGATTCTATGATATGTGGAGCTTGCCACAATTAAATATAAACACATACAGCCATTAGTTATATAATCAGAATAACTGGACATACAAACAATAACATAGAAGCTATTGAAAGCAGTACAATATTTCAGTTTTAATTAAATGTAAATTCAACTTTTTATATCAAAACAAATGTCTAAAGGAGCTCTGAGCCAAATTCTTTATTCTGTCTTGTCCAGCTCTAAAAGAGATGCCTTAAATTTTATAAGCTTAGATTTAAACTTAGTAGCTTAAATATGGTATAGTCAGACTCTACTATTGACAATAATATGCTGCAGTTCTTCAAGTTGCCTGGCAAGCATCCTGACCTTCACCTTTGTGTTTGTACTTACTTTTCCTCTCTCTGAATGATTAATGTAACAAAATAGACTACATTAATGGCCAAATTATTTGAATCTCAAGTGTTGCTACTTGAAAATGTATATTTCACATAACATGAAGACCACATATTAGAATCTTAAATGAATTGTAAACTTTTCCATGAAGATTAAGTAAATCACAGTTAAATGGGACCATCAGTAGCTTTCTTTAAAAATTACACCTAAGCATCAGCTTTCAACACCAAGCGTTATATTACAGGCTGTTCTCAGACTCTGGGAGCAATAGGCTCCATTGGACAAGTCCTTCAGTCCTCTCTGGACTCTTTGCTAAGTCCATACAAAGCACTGATAACTTGGGGGGTTCTAGTGCTTAGTACCATGCTTAAGTGGTGGTTAAGCATTTACTGGCCCAAGCAAAAGAATGTCCCAGAACCAGTTTTATTGTTAAGGGCTTGTGTGAAATACTTAAATTTTTAAGCTGTTTTGTGATAACTTACGTGTTGGGTTTTTGCAGAGTCTGTGTCCGTTCCCGTTGTTGGGATGCTTGTATGGTTGTAGATGGAGGAACATCTTTTGAGTTCAATGATGGGGCAATAGCTTCGATATTGATTGACACAGAGGATTCACTGTGCACTGTTCTGCTGGAAGAATGAAGGCCCCTGATGTCTTTCGCTGAAACATTTATGGATCCATAGAGGGAAACCATGGGGATATCACAATGCTGCATTATATTGGAAGTTGGCCTTTTCAGATGCAAGAGCATTTGGAGGAAGCTTGAAATGCTTTTCATTCCTTTGGGTTGGGGAAACATTAGCCTGATATTTAAGCTCTTTTTGCATCTAGTGTAAAATATGTCTGAAGTGTTACCTCTAACTTCAGTGAAAATTGACATTTTAACCTGTAAGGCAAACATGAAAGCTTTGTAAACACAGGTAAATGGGTTCAAGTATTAAGTCAGTAGCATTAAATATTCAGATGTACAGTTTTTTAGTAACAGTCTGGGACTGATGAAACTAAATACTTCATATGTACACTTTTGTAGAAAAGTTGACTGTCAAACTAGCAATTTGATGCAAGGATATATAGATTTTGGTAAACCATGATGTTGATGTAAAAGAAACGAAAATACAAATCTTTTGTATGCTTTTCAAAAATTGTACGAATTTGTAGTTTCATACAACTTGTGGCAGTTTTTTTTTTCGTTCTTCCAGTATTTTTTTCTACTTTGTAGACTTAACCAGACTTTTACTCTTGATGTTAATGCATTTTGAATGAGGTAGCTTTTACTTTTTCTGTTTGGCTAGACAGGGACTTGAAACCCAAAGGTTTTCTTGAGCCCTTCATCAGGAATATACAAATCATAGAAATCATGTTGGAGTAAGATATATTCCTTCTCTGAATGAATTAACTGGCAAGCAGATGATCAGTGACACTAGTGTGTGTAAGTGGCTATCATTAAGAAATATATTTGGCCTTATTAAGTTAAATGGTTTGGAATTTTAGGTTTTGAATTTCTTATAATTAAAAAACAACGAGTTATGCTGGGTCTACTAGGAGCTGGAGCACAAGCTAATACCTATGTCTTCCAGTTTTCCCAGCATGTTTTTACCTTCTCCAGAAAATTTAAATTTCCAATCCTATGCTGAATTCTACTGATATATAAGTGACAACAAATTAATTTCACGTCTCTGCTTATGTTAGGTAATCAGGTTGATAATCGAAAGAAAAAAAAAACTGATTAAAGAAGAGCAAGTGACCTTTTAAATGTTTTAGTGAAACTGTGAACTGTGACTGTGACTGCCTTTTGAAATCTGTGATGATAATTGCATAGGTGAGGAGGCA
This sequence comes from Cnemophilus loriae, assembly GCA_013397755.1. Lineage (NCBI taxonomy): Eukaryota > Metazoa > Chordata > Aves > Passeriformes > Corvidae > Cnemophilus > Cnemophilus loriae. Next base: position 162,644 of record VZTF01000982.1, on the reverse strand, counting down.
GAATTTGACAAAACAAATATTCCTACAGCAGGAACTCTTCTGCTACATCACTTGAAAATAGTATGTTTTGTCTACTACAGACTGGTTTCCAAGAGTGAGTTTTCTTCAAATGACTTTTGAACAAAGAGACCTCTGTAACAGATGTTCTCAGGTCTAATGGAAATGTTCTCCAGCGTGGCCAATCAATCAGTGTATTTATTGCCACTTGCAAAATGTAAACTGCTCTTTATTGGTGGAGGAAATGGACAAAGGGTTTTTTCCTTCTAGACTTAGAGTGAATAGAACTTAAAACATAATTTAGAGGATATTGATTTGACCAGACCATTCAGTTCTAGGAAAATGTGAAATTGATGGAGATTTCAGAATAAGCTATCACTGTGTACATTTCACCTTCTAAGTGTGCTGCAGTTATTTACACTGTCTGGTTATCGTGATTGCAGACCCAGAGGGGAAAATCAAAGTAGCCAAATAGGCTTTCAAAAGTTGGTAAGTTCAGGAACTATCAGAATAAAGCTCTTATTGTCTAATATAATGTGCAAAGCTTGTCTAAAGGTAAAGACACAAAAGATTAATCTTTCTAAAAGTTGTGTGCACACAGACTAGGGTGTTCTAGTTATTCTCAATCCATCTGTAACCAGTTAAGGATTGTTTATGTGCCTCTGTGAAGTACGCTAGTCAATATGCTGTTAGGATTTGAAAAAACCCCAAGCCCACCACTGCCATTAACACTAATTTATTACTTCCTCAGACTCTACCACTCTTAGATCGGATTTAAAGATTGAACACGTGCACAGCAAATCTATGGCAGAAGTCCTATTTCCTACTTACTTAGACATTTGCGTGCTATAATGTTTTAATGGAGACTGGTTAGTCTGATCAGTAAGCATACCTCTTAAACAGGCCTGTCATTCCTTATTATGAATGTCAAGACTAAAAGGCAATGTTTTCAGGCTCTACAGCCCCCAAGTATGATCTAGATTAGGACTTAGTAAATTTTCACAGTCAAATTCCTAACTTAGCAAAATGGAAGCCTGACCTACTCATGAGTGGCCTCTACTGGTTTTGTCTGTATTTAATTCCAGTTCTATTGAAGCATTTACTGGTGAATGCTTAAACTGACTAGGATGATTCAGAAATCTGTAATTAATAGTAAGCAGCTACCTTTTTTTTGTTTTTTTAAGAACTGTAGGACCCTTTTTAAGGATCCTTTATTACAAAGGATTGCAGTACAGACAACTTACTTGGTAGACAGTATTCCCAGGACAGGACTGAGTCTTGGTTTAACACTGATTTAATCTGCATGGACTGGCAGTGATCTTTGCAGCCCTTGTACCTGCTGAGTCAAGTCCATGGTATTTTCATTTACTGCCAGTCTACACTGTGTTCTGCTAAACTAGACCTGTTATTCTTGGCTTCTTTTTTTTTTTCCAAGTGGTGTTTATACATCATATAATAAAAATTAAAAGGTTAATTCATAAATGAAGCTGTCCTGTGCCTTACTTCAACTTCCAAAAGTGTTTCATGTGCTCAGTTTCTTCTCACTTATTGTTACAGGTTGTTTTAGTGGTTTGTGAGCCTTCATGCATTTATGTGTAATACAGAGACTTATCAATGCAGGAGGTTTTATTATGGATTGCTTAGGGCTACTTGTTAATTATTTCCTTTTGGAAAGGGTCAGGTGCTCGGGGTCAGGTGAGCACCTTATCCACAGGGCTTTCATTATATGTTTCTACAGCTGCCATCATAACCAGTAAACAGACAGGCAGCAGTGATGTTGATCCCCTTCCAGCACTGAACCTGGTATGTAAAATTATTCCTTCTAGTTAAAAGGCCTACTACTGTTCCAATTCTGCGCAGGGTTTTAAAGCGTAGTCTAATAAATGCTGGAAGTTTTTATGATAACACTCTGTCCTTTAAATCACCATTGCTCTCACACTGCTTGGAGAAATTTCTCTTTCCAACCCACAACACAAAGTTGGTGGCAAACCAGGGAAAGCGTTCTCCCATCCATCAGTCATTTTGTACAATCTAGCAATTTCTTAGATCTTTGTTAAATGCAAGAGAAGTTGCATGGAGTTACATTGTGCATAAGGAGAAGAATTTACAGTAATGCTGTGCTGCAAAGATTTACTTTTTTTTCTTGAAGTAGTTTAAGGCATAAGTCTAAGGCAGCAAGCAGCAGCAGCATATCCAGTATCCTCCAACCTCCTATCACTCCTCCAACTTCCACAAGGTATATTGCCCATTAACTCCTTTTGTAAGGGATACAAGCCCATTATTAAGTCCTGTTACTTACATTGTTAAATTTAATAAAAAACAAACCAACTTGGATTAACAAGATAATGCTTTATTTACTATACTCTAGAAAGTCAAGTTAAATATCAAATTCTAGTACTCATACAATCTTTCCATAGTAATTAATCTGTTCTGCACTACCAGGTATTTATTCCTGAATTCTTTTTCTCAAGACTGCAATGGGAAAAGCTGCATCTATGCAAAGCCCTACAGTAATATGTTGGCTGCTCTTAAAAACATCCATAAATAAATTGAGCTGCTTGCTTACTGCATTCATGGGAAAAACAGCAGCATGTTTATGCCCTACAGAGGGTCCAAGTTTTGCCCTAGAAATTATCAGTTAAAACACCTGCTGGAACATTCTAAGCTTATGCATGAGGACCCTGATAACAGATGCAAATGAAAGTTTCATTTAAAGTCATTACCTGTCCCTATCCTTTATTTGGTTTTTTTTTCTTTTTGGACAGTTACTCAGCTTCTGCTATGACTTAAAAAAATATCAACATTAGACAATAGTGGTTAGTGATACAAATACAAGAAGTGCTACTACAAACAAACTAATATAAAAGAAATTTATGTCTCTTGATAGCACCAAAGCATCTCTTCCTTCTAGCATTCTTAACATAGCAGTCCCAGGTTCTGGTTTTTGGTCGTATCTAGAACCCTTTGAGCCCTCCTGCAAAACTTCTACCAATTTCTATCAGTTGCAGTTGAAAGATCTTTGATAAAACTTTCTCTATGATCAGGCTCACAGAAGCTACATTAAGTTTCTGTAATATGTAATCAGAAAACCTAGGACCACAACATGAAATAATGGATAACCAGCATCTATTTTTACAGATGCTAATTCTGAATGGGCTTTTCAGACTTTATTTGGCTAAAAATGAAGGCTGCTAAAGACAAAAGTTTCCTTTGTGGCCTCCTAAATAAAAACTTCAGTGTAGCTCCTTTATGCTGCTTAACTTGTACAGTATTGAGCTATCTCTTAGCTGCTTCTGTGTAGATATCCCCAATTTACTGTTTTCAAGTTTGATTCATTCATCGTACTGTACCTTTTCCTCAGTTACGTAGTTGAATAGATTTAATATATAAGTATTCATTTTGAATTCCACAAATTCCTTAATAAACCTTATAAAGACATCTGGCACCTCTGCAAGCTGTTCCAGAAGCTGCAGACAGTTGCTAGAGGCTGACATTACTTAATTATGGTGATTTGTTTCATAATATTTTTTTTCAAAGATCCCCTGTAAAAAAGAAAGACTGAAAGAAATATTCTGTAATTGCTCACAGATCATCAGATTTCTAAAGGCTTTAAGTACAAAAAACTAATATAAAATATTATGAAACAACATTAAGGTGTAAGACCAAGTTAGACAGTAACAGTACTATGATAAAAGGTGCTCCAGCACTTTTTTTTCCTAAGGAGCTTCAACACTCAGTGTGTCCATGGCATCCGGTGCATTGTACATGATCACAAGAAACTAGGATTTCTCAGTGTCAATCTGCATTTGATGCCCCAAATCTCATGGCTCTTTTTATTGCCAACAGTTGGCCTTGCGATGCTGGTGAAGTGTGAACCATTGATCTTCATGTCAGGCAGTGCTTCCTCCAGGAGCTGCAGGGAGCTATCAGTCACTATTCCAAATACCTGAAGAGTCTTCAGTGTTCGAATTTCACCAAGCTCTCTAGAAAGAGAAAAATACAAAATGAATCATGAAACTGAAAACATTTTTTGGGTTTTTTCAGCCTGTACCCAAGCTAGATAACTCCATTTCTACTAATTTTTTAGAAGAGGGTAAACTACTTAAGGACATATTTAACTGAAACTAGTACTCCGTATTGATACTTCAGGAAACTGGCTGAATAAATTACTTCTTTGATGTCTCTCTCACAGACTGAAAACAAACTGATTCTTCCCCTTTCATATCCCTGGACTTAAAAATCTGGAACAGGTGGAGGAAATTTCCCAGATGAAGTTCCGTGATGTAGCTCAGAGGACAAAAGCCCCTGAGTACTATCAATCAGTCTCCAATTGTAGCAATATTTTGGTGAGTAGCCAGACCCAGCTTCTCAATTGCATTATGTTTTCCCTGTCATCATTTGAACTGTGTATCTTACAAGCAAGTACTGGACAAAATCAAAAGGCTGAGGCACATGCTGCTACAGCAAATATTATTCAAATCCTCATTTTCAGTAGTCCTGTTCCTCTCACCACCTTTTTTCTTGTTGACCATTTCCTTTGGGTTGACATCTTTCCTGAAAGTATTGAGATTGAAAGCTTCTACACTAGTAAAAGGCAGAATGACCTCATGAACAAGTCACTCTAAGCCATGTTTCAGTCACAATCAATAACTGATAAAGGTGCACACAAAAGCAAATATATACAGCTTACTAGTCCAGCTAGTGCTCTCAACTCTTCCAGCTTTTCCAAACCTTGCTGCACACTCAGAAGTCTGGTACTAACATCATTACTGGCCACTGGCAGGACTGCAACCTCCCATGCCAGCACTGAGTACCACTGGTATAATGCCACTAACAGAAGACACGAGGCATGCATGGAACAGCCAGTTCCATGAGTACAGACTGACACCACTGAAAAATTATCTCAGCTTTGGTTCCAGTATGGATTCTCAAAAGGTACAGGTTCTAGCAGTCAGGTTATTTTATCTTAGTTTTATTCCCAATTCTTCATACCATTAAATTTTTTGAAACAGTATTTGCAATTCTAAACCTAAAATAAAGCAAATTTAAATTAACTTACCCTCTGCATGAACAGCAAGCCAAAGCTATTTAGAGGTTACTTACACCAAAGCAGCAGGTGATATCTGATAACATCGGCTAAGGCACAGATGTTGTAGGAACATGAGTTGCTTAAAATACTGGAAGCACTCAGGCTTTAACATCATGCTGTCACTGTACAGAGAACACATTAAATAAAGGTTTAAGTATACAGCAGCACTAAATTTGGTATTTTGAAAATTCAGGCAGAGAAATTTATTAAACATCTACTTTTTCTACCACTGAAGTATGTTTTTGCTGAATATGGAAGCAACCCATCTCTTCTATGTGTTGGGGGGAGAGGAATTTTGATTTTCACTGAAGGGCAAGTGAAGCCAAAGTTTCTCTTCACACAGATACTCTGCAGCAGAACTTATGCCAGGAATAAGCAAGTTCTTCACACAGATATTTCAAAATACTGTAACTGACTAGGTCAAAACAAAAATACACCTTTTTTTACAGTTACATGCCCAAGTAACAAATTCGTGTAAGAGATGACTTAAACCCTCTCTAGGATGTTAAGCTAATAAACTGTAGGCTTCTAAATACTTGTTCCATTCTACCTATTGATTACCATCTCTTGTTAGATTAACAAATCCTGTAGGTATCTGACATTTATGCTGGGGTAACAAAGACATCTTCAGTTACCTACCTGCTCCAGATTAGGTCATGCCAGATAGCCAATCTTTTGTAGGTTTAGCTTGAGTAGTATTTTCCGGATGTGCAGTGCTACATAACTTTGCCTCAGTGCTATTCCCCTGAACCATAAGGATCTAAGGACTGGCTGCATAGGTCTTCTTACCTGAGATCTAAATGGACAAGCAAAGGACATCTCTCCACCAGCGTTTTCACATCTGAAAAGAGGGCACACAGAGTCAGTCCCTCTTTCAGTAACAAGATGAACGTGCTTTACATAGCCTACTCACTTCCACACATCTTCATTTATATCTTCTCTACTGGAACCCCACAAATGAAGCACAATTTTTAAACTGTAAGACATATGTTTAAGACTTACAGCATATAGTCTGCCTATGAAGATACCTTACATGGACTTCTTTTAACCCTCAGCAACACAGATACATTTAGTTCAGCAAATTGTCCCTAGAAGTCAGTTGCATCAACCATCAGCTTAGCAAGAGAGTAATTCAAATGGTATTTTTGTGAAATCTACTGAGACATAGTAATGGTGAGCTGCCTGAAATTCTCACATGTAGTGAAAAAGTAACGAAAATTTTCCATACATCAAATATCCTTTCAGAGCACCAAATTGTTTAGGTATCTCCATTTTTACCCACAAAAAGTTCTTTTCTTATGACAAAAAGTTACGTTTTTCCTGATTTAAACTGTAAATTTCTGACTTTCTTTTCACTGCAAGTAGCACTGAATCACCTGCGGTTCAGATATCACCTGAAAGCCACTGCAAGGTGCTCAGCAACATGCAAGAGAATTCTGGGATTTCAAAATTCATGTGTAGAAACTAAACAAAACAATACCTTAATTATGATTATTAATGCAAGTCTTATGCCTGATAAATTGCACTGAAACAGAGTAAAGTCACTCAGAGAAAGTGACAAACAGAAGAGATCAGCACATGGTCTCTAATGGCCCGATTAGAGGGCCCAAGGTTCAGATTCCTGATGTGGAGAAGATTATGTAGCATATTTGTTTATGGGTTTGGGGCTGAGATAAGATTTGCCTATTTCCCCACAAAGGGAAGGCATGAAGGGGTCTGTGTGATATTTAAACAGAAACAAGAGGTCACCCCCTCCATGTCATCCAATGCCCTGTTGTCATATTCACTCACTGCGAAAATGAAATTCTCTTTACCACAAAAGGACTTTCACCCTTTAGCTGTGCTCGTTCATTTTGATGTACTCTCCCCCAAATCTTGACTTACCTGCATTTTCTATTACCCTCTAACTTAACACAACTTTTCTTCCTAGAACTACTAGCAAGTAAATGGTTAAATGTTGACTACTGAGATTATTTGCCTTCCAAATTAACTGGTATCTGGATGTCAGTCTGAAACTCAAGCACTTACTACAACTGTTCTCTTTTAGAAGATGCTTTCAGCAGACACAACAGAAGCCTTAAGAAAGCCTTCCAGATACTGTTCCTAGCTAATTCATAGCACACAAAGTCCTGCTTCCAGGACTTACTTCAGAAGTAAAGGCTGTTCCTTTCAGCTGAAGAAGACATGAGTTTTCACTTGACTGTTCTTAAATTCAGAAGAAAAATCATCTCACCCTTCATGACTGAGACAGAAATATGAGTGAGTCTCTGAAAGCAAGAACTTCAAACTATACAGAGCACAAAAGTCACTGTTAGTACATGATTCTTCTATATAAAGAGTGAATGCCAACCAGAAGAAAATGTAAAAGACTGCTGCTTTATCCCATAGTGGGATAAAGGTTTGTCACACTGCTGTTTACCTGCTATTTGTAGATTCTCTCTGTATCCACTTAAATTTAACTGGGTGACCTTTGAAGTAACGTGGTTGACTGCTGCTTTGACATGAGTGGCTGTGAATTCACACCAGGACAAGTTCAGCTCCTCCAGCCTAGAAACAAATGAACAGAGAGTTGTTAACAAGAATGGCTGAAATGCAGTTCAAGTTCTGGTATTTTCTACTGCAGTTGATACTTTTAAAGCAAATACGTGTAACATGCCTACTGCCAACTTCCTGTATTCATGACTAGAAATTCTAGTATGACAATGATTAAGCACTAATGAATGGAGCAGGTTACCCAGCCGAATCTGTCTTTGGAGATTTTCAAGATCCAGCCAGAGAAAATCCTCATCTCACTGGACAGCACTGATTTTAAACCCTGGTCTGGGAAAGGAGTTAAAAGTGACTTCCCAAAGCCACTTTCAACTGGAATGATTTGGTAATATCTTAGGAAGTGAAGGCTCTTTCCAGGAACTGCCACAAGGAGACACTGTCTTTTCATCAGGTTTGTGACCTGAATCTGTTACAACTGAACAGATGGTCACATTGAGAGGAAAAACCACCATCCATTATTAGCATTGGTCAGATGACCAATTAATCCTAATTAGCATAAAATAATTCATAGTTTTATATAAACACTGGTCATGCGGTAAGCCTAACTCTCTTTATGTGCTTGATTACCTACAGCCTGTCACCATGGGGCTGGGACAAAGTACTGTTCTGTGTGCAGGTGTTGTAGCTGTAACCAGGGGACAAAGACACAGCAAATGCACAACTAGAGCATTTAGCTGGCACTCTCTACATGAAATGAAAAAACAGTTAAATTGCCACTAGCATTCCTAGGATCAAGTTTGCCATCTGCTATTCACTGTGCACTGCACAGACTGCCATCCTCTAAAGAGCTCATGATCTGAGTAATCAGACCAAGCAACAGAAAGATTAAGGCTTTGGCTGCCCACTAACTTGCAACTTGATTAAAAAACATGCTTTTGCAGAAGGAAAGATTACGTATGTTGTCCTGCAGGTCACAGGAAGTCAGCAAAAAGATTGGGATATGAATCCCGAATTCACTGGGGCCCAGTTCAATGACGTTCTGCCAGCAGATGGTTTAATCACTGGAGCTGTCAATCTGAACACAGCCCTTCATAAACTAGAAGGTTACTGAAGGTTTATTCTATCATGGAAAGGCACAGTGTTCTCTGCCACTCATCCTGTACTCTGATTGCAAAGGGAGCTCTGGAACTCCACTTTCCAGTGTCAAAATACACACTTCATCTTTGTGAGAATCACACACTATTTTCATAAAGAAAATAAAATTTACACAATATCAAAGGAACATAAATGGGGTTTACCCACCCAAAAAGATGATTCAGAAAACCCATGAAAAACTACCGAAGTAACTCTTTGCTATTAAAGAAGAAAATAGCTTGATGAAAAGAAATGACCTGACTATTCAGCTAATAATCAACTGTTAAGCATTTAGGAACAGAAACAGGCACATTAAAAAAAGTATTAGCTACAAGTATAATTGGGATGCCTAAGGAAAAAAAAAAAATCCTTTTTTTCAGAAATAGCAAAAACTGGTTTTGTCTTACATAGAACAGCTGCTCAACATCAGCTCCAAGGCTTCTGCAGAAAACCCTGAGCACCCACAGAGATTTAATCGTATCAAACTGGGATTCCTAGCAATGCTCCTGTAGAGAGAAAAAAAAAAAAAAAATCTGATAAAATTTAAATGTTAGAACAATGCTTGCTTTGCTAGGATGTGACTATATTTAAGACCTAATTTCCTGGGCAGGGAACTGTTCATTAAACATGAAGTACTGCCTCTTTAATCAACTGACCAACCTGAGTCATAGCAAGGATCTCAACTCTGTACTTGCTGCATCAAGGCACAGCATTAAAAGGGATTGACGTTGCTGACAAATCTGCATATTTATAAACTACTAAGTTTACAAGGAAATGGTTTCTTTTCACCTTCTCCTGTTGTATGCCAATAAACATACACCACAACTTATCAGAGATGACTACGCCTCTACAAAAGACAAAGCAACCATCCCATTTCTGATGTCACCCCTCTGCAAGATGGAGGTTAGTCCAGGACAAAATCCATGTCCAAATAGCATCCCCTGAATGCATTTGTTTGCAAGACTAGAGCACACATGCAGTTAGCAAAATCTTGAAGAACCCTTACACTCAGTATGTACATTTGTTCAGAAGGCAATAAAATTCCATCATTAGTGCCTGATTAGTATCCAATTTTCAGATAGTTTTTACTGTCTGAACTGTTACTACTGATAGTATCAAAAGCCAAGCTATGCTAGTTTATTTGTATGCTGGTTCCCCCTCCCTGGCGTGAGGGAGGCATCAGAAAGCAGGACAGCCAGAATCTCTGCCACCTGACCTATGGTCCCTGGCACCTCCACAATCACCTGGTGTGACTGAACAGGAGGTTGACTGCACACTCATTAGTCTTTGCAGTCTAACCAAAAACCACTTCATCTGCTTGACAGAATCTGTAATCTTCCAGGACTTCAGAGTGAAGTTCAACAAAAAAGTGAGCAATAGTGCAGAAGCAATGGGCACCTGGGGGAGGAGCTGCTGAGGGCCCTTGAAAGAGAAAAGAACCCGCACACCAAACACGAAGTTCTCTTGGGAGCACAAAAATGGGAAAATTAAAGTAGCCCTGCTGTACAGCTTAGCTGTGGGAATATGAACACGTAAGCCCTGGAGAGATGAGCAGTTTCTCCAACCTCCTGCTACTCTGGCCAATTGGAAGAAACAGAAAAAAAAAGCACCTAAAACTGGCCATTTCAAGACTCCCACAATGAACAACTTTCCACTGCATTCTTTCACTACCCTGCACAAAACAATGGCGCCAAACAGAAGGTATTTACTGAATATTCCCAAACATATCACTCACTTGATGATGTTGTCAGAAAGCACTAGACCCTCCAAGCTGAGGTTCTGCAGCTTTTCACACAGACAAATAATACTGTGCAGATCTGCAGTAGACACTGTGCAGTTTGACAAATCCAGGTGCTGAATTTTAAGAAGACTAACAAAAAAAAAAAAGAAAAAGAAACGTTACTAAAATTGCATTAAAACCTGCTCCATAAATTCCCCACATCAAAAATATATCTCATACACTAAAAGCATGCAAAACTTGCAGAAAATATTTCTACTGATTCCTCATAACACCTGAAAGCCTATCCTGCTGGAGTTAAATGACTTTTTTGAGTGTACCACATAAAAATGCTGGAGATGATGGTAATTCTTAGCTTTACAAGATACAAACTACAAGGGCATTATGGTGCTTGATATTTTCAAACAAAATCACATCAACTTGGTTTTAAATAACTGGCAGGTGAGTGCAGATCCTTCTGTTTCAACATATGCCTAACCACTGATCAGCTCTTCCACACTCCAGAGACAGCACAAACACTGCTGCTGGTTGCTACTACCTTAAAACCAAAAACACACAGAAAGACTGTGAATATTTGAGACACGGTTTCAGGATCCAGAACATGCAGAAAAAGCCTTACTTGCTTGTTTTAAACAACGGATCCCCAATGCAAGATCTCGGGCAGCGGAACACAGTAACACCTGCAGGCAACAACTGTCCAAGCACTCCTGGCAGCAGATTCCCACCAGTCAAATCAAGAGTCTGCCAGAGCGATTCATCAAACCTAGGGCGCAGAATTTTACTTGTTAGTGAGTTCAAATGGGTAACAAGTCAAAGCTATAAGGACAACCACGTGAAGTTTTCAGTGTCGAAAACAGACTGAGAGAAAGGAAAGCTATTTAATAGACTACAATAATGTTAAAATATGTGAGGTGTCTTTTGGTTATGCATACCCACATATGGCATAAATTGAATTATATATGTATAAATAATATGAAAACCAGACCATTTAATGGTCTATGGAAACAAAGATTTTCCTTAGTACTAAATGATGAGAAGTAATACTTACGAAAGCCGATGCCATCTCTTGCAAATCATAGAAACTTTCAGCAAGTCCTTTAAGGGCAAATAGGCGAAGATTGCCAAAAGCAATTCATCTGGAAGAGCATCCAAATAAATACCTTTAGGGAAAGAGCAAAACATGTTCTAGTTAAAGCTGGTTCATTTTTTCCTGCCGGTCGGATGCCTTATTTGGTTTGGTTGTTAAAAGCACCTCTACACTTTCTCTATAGGCTATTCATCAGCCTACATCAGACATCAGCCCTGCTATTCATCCCCCTTCCACCTCGTCATTGTAGGAAGACATTTTTACCATCTTTGCAAGGCAAAACTGGCAAATGCAAAGGTTTCTGTAATATCAACTTTGTATACATACTAAAACCATGGACTCACATACTCACTTGGGAAACAAGAGTATCTTAGTTACTGTAAACTAGCCCTTGTACGATTCTCTGGGGATTTTTTTCCCCTCTGCTGAAATGCCCACTCTTCCTATGCATTCAAGGGTCCTAGAAGGGAGCTCAAGGTAAGCTATGCTTCTGTGTGATATGCAGAAAAAATCAGATACTACAAACTGCTTTTTAAAACATGCCTGCTGTCACCACTCCAAGAATTACCTGAAACGATGTAGTGCAATTGCAGCTTCTCTCAGGGCTCCAGAAGGTGTCGTGATTCACATGGGAGATTTCTGGGTGGTGGAGCTCATTAACAGCTGCCTTTGACCCAGCACTCCATCTTATATAAAAACAGGATTGTCTGAAGGCATTCCCACCTTCTGGGTGACAGCATTATGTCTAGAGAGAGCTGCTTATGTATTTTGCATCCCATACTCATGCAGACTAAAACCACATTTTGACACTGGGGAAGGGCACCCAGCATTCTATAACCCCCTCTTCAAGTGTCCAAGAGCCCTGCTCTTTCCCTTTCAGTCCCTTTCCAGCCCAACAGCCTTCCAACCCTTTGACATACCTTCCCTGTAGCTCTCTGGCATGGTCCCTCACATCACTCATTTCCATCGAGAGCTGAGACACAGCCCTGCTGGCACACCTCTGCCTGCATTCCTTACTTACCCTTCTCCTCTCACCTCCAAACAGCTAATTTTTGAATTTACTTTGGTTTTAGACTGATTGATTTTAGCTTGCTTTTTTTCTGTGTGCTTTAACCATCTAGTAACTAAAGTGAACACTGCCAACAAACTTTGTCACACTTTTGCTTTTCCATTAAACCTACTTTTGCTGTTACCTTTGCTGCTGATTCTCTGAGCAACCTTAAAACACTGATTCACAACTGGGCCCTGCTGGGCCAAGGTGCCGCCCATGTCCCACACACAAGAGGAGACGGACACAGAGACAGGCAGCACAACCCCCGCAGCACACACACGCAGGCGCTCACAGGGTTAAGGCAGCAGAGAACCATGCTTTTCACGGGCCACAATTCTGGAGCCAGACACACCATCCCTGTTTTAAAGGTATACGTAAAAGAGGATTTATCACCCCAAGCCTGAAAGCCGCTAGATCTAAAAGTGACATTCTGCTGGATAAGAGCAAAAAAAGTAAACAATAAAGCAGGGTGGACTTGTGACACCCACTTTCCATCTCTACTGAAGGGCAAGAAGAACCTGGATCAGGGTGATTGGTACCTGACTCTGCCTCTCGGAGCAGCCACGGCCGGCGCACGATAACAAAGTCCTTTTCGTTGTCCTTCACCTTCTGCCGTTTTGGAGGAAGACAGGGCGACGACACCAGCAGGTCCTGTGGTGTGTTTTCGTTGCCCAGCTTGTCTTTCTTAAGGGCCGACACTCCCATGCCCGAGAGGAGCTCGGAGGTCTTGCTGGAGTCCCATTCCAAGCTAGTGGAAACATTAGCGCTAGAGGATGGGATCTCCTGGAGGTGTTTTCTGCAGACACAGCAAAACCCAGAAGCTCTGAGGGTACTGCCAGACTGACACCAAACACAGGATGGAGATCCTTGAAGCATTTCAGTCACTCGTACTCCACATCCACACGGAGGGCGACTAAGTGTGGGATCTGCGGGCGGTGGAAGCACAAGCAGCGGCCACAGCGCAGGCGTGTGCTCGATCTGGCAGACTTTGGGGAAGATCCCGCCAGGGACTGAGCGCGCCCCGCTCCCGGATGGGGCGGGCGAGGGACCGGGGAGCGGAGCCAACGGAGGCGGCGGGATACGGCGGCCTCCCGACACCACCAGACCCGGACGCAGCCGCGACAGCACCGGGCGGGACCCTGGCACGGCGGGGCGGCAGCGCGGGCAGCGGGACGGGACGCACGGGGAGGTGGGGGCGGCCCCCCCCGCGGCTGCCGCCCGCTGCGGGCGGGAGAGAGCCGGCCCGGGGATCCCGCGGATCCCGCGCACGCCGCACCGCCGCCAGCCCCGAGGGCAAGCCCNGCGCGGGCTCCCGCGCAGCCCAGCAGCGGTGCTCGCATGCCGGTGTCCCTGCGCATCCCCGCGTCCCGGTATCCCCGCGTCCCGGTGGCCCCGTACCTATACATGGCGCTGGGAGGCCCGCGCGCGCCGCCGCGCGCCCCGCGCCTTTCAGCACCGCGCCATCCCGGCCCCAGCCGGAAGCCGCGGCGGTGGGGGAGCGCAGAGGCTGCCGGGAGCTGTAGTTCGCAGCCCCTGTGCCCGCCCGGGGGCGGG
>VZTF01000982.1:116600-148190 GCA_013397755.1 Cnemophilus loriae | reverse complement strand
TCCCGTGAGGGACCCCGAGCACGCAGCGCGGGGCGGTGTCGGTTCCGTGTCCGCGGAGCTCGGTCCTGTGCCGCACAGGCCTGTGCGCACACGGCCGGCCGGGGAGCGCCGGGGAGCGCTGGCACATTTCACCGTGGAAGGTTTTCTCTGGGAAGACCTGAAACTGCCCGTGTATGGCTGGTCCTGACCCTCACCATGCTTGTTCAAACCCTGCAATCTTCTCACACCGTCTTTCACAGCCCGCGGGACTTTCAGCAATGCAGCTCTTCCTGCGTTTTCTTCCCCAAACTGCTTGCTTTGAAAATTGGTGGGGATAGAGAACTAATTCTGAACACACCTACAACCCCGCTCTTAGTCAACCGCTTGCTTGCGAATGCTGTCCTTTGTTTACTGCATAACGACGGAGAGACGTGCCTGTAAAATTGAGGGTGGTAATGGAACCCGCGGCAAAGAGTACACGACTTCAAGTCGCATACAGAGAATGATGTGACTCAAATTAACATTCATATAATCTTAAAAAAAAAAAAATTAACCGTTTCCAGTTTTAACTTAAGTCATGGAACAGTTGTTCAAAGGTTATTTAAGCAGATAATCAGATGAAAAAGAGGTGGAGTTTCGGTAAAAAAAAGAAAAACAACTGAGTTTATTTCACCTTTTTGGCAGCCCCTTTTTCTTTGTGTATCGTGTCACTCTACTCTATTAATGAATGGGAAATCAAAAGATTAGTTTGTGGAAAATCCAATTATTTTTTACAATCTGGAAATTAACAAATAGTCTGTTTGCCTGAATGCAGTGTTGGGGCAGTAGTCATGTGACTGCCTTACTGACACCTGCTTTGTGTGAGTGCATTAGTCTGGTAGCCTAGATAGTGATTTCTATTCTTTTTTTAGATTCTGCTTGCAACTGTACAGTGCTTGTGTTTGATTCTATTTCAGTTCCTCCGATAAGCGAGTTATTTTCTTCTATGTGTTATTTTCAGCGTACTTCCCTAAACTGTTTGAAAGCTTCAGCCTCTATGGTACTTAATACATTAAAGGTTGGACTTGATGAGCTTGGAGGTCTTTTGCAACCTTAATGATTCTGTGATCCTTTAGTAGAGGACAAGGCAGCACCATGTAAAGCAAGCAAGCTTGTCGTAGTTGTGTACTAATGGTCCCTGCTTGCATTTGAACACAAAAATCTTAATGTTCCTTGGTCAAGCATTAGTGCTACTGTGTGGAACCTAGCCTTCTGCAAAATCAGAGAGTACTGCTATTTTGAGTGGTGTCAGCACAGCATTTTATTTTTTCTTTTAATTAGAAGATATAAAACTTGTTTCCCTAAATATCGATCTATTATCAGTTAAATGTTTAGTCAGTTTAAAATTTTTCTTCATTGCAAAATACTTGAACTGACAGGTAGTAATGAAGTATCAGTCATGGACTGATTAGTGTGTCTCAGAAGAACAAAGCCATGCAAATTGCTTTTTTCACTAATCTCAGAGGTTGTTTCTCTCAAATAGTGCAATCAGATAACTTCTCTGGTTGGTTTTTTTGGACAGTTCGTGGCTATTTTCTTTCTTTAGATAGCCTTTTCACTGTACTGAGATAAAGCAGCTCTTTGTTGTCTGTTTATAAATACTTACTATTTCCCCCAAGCTGTAAGGGCCAGTGTGTAATAATTAAGTAAACAGGAAAACCCAAACCAACCAACCAACCAACACCCACGATGCCACCCCTCCCCTAAACTTAAAATCAACCTAAAAGGAATCCCTACAACACACTGTGCAGACCTGGATATTAAAATGGCTGAAGGGACTATTTGTATTGTTGCTTTGCCTCTTCTTGTTCTCTCTTTATGAGTTCTGAAATGTAAGTTAGCCCATTTTGTTGGTTAAAGATGGAAGTGTCTAGGGCTCTTAGTGTGGGGAAGTTCTGTCAGTACTAAAGGCTTAATCACATCTGTAAAGTGAAGTCCTTCTTTATGATTCTTAGCAGCATAATTTTGCCTGCAGGGCAGGCTTCAGAAACCAAACACTGGGGTTTTATGCCGAGTGAAATGTGCTGGCAGAACCTCAATAAGAACTAGCAGATTATTCCCTGACAGAAAGGCAGAAGGTAATCATTGAGCTGGCCATTGATATATTGCTGGAGATAGCAGCTTTTGTACTTGCAGGTGAGTTGTGAATTCAGCTTGAGGTGGGAGATGCTGTTGCCCGGATATTTTTTTTGGTGCATTGAGGCTCTCAGTTCTGTCTATGACTGTCTCTGATAATCCCTTTATAATTCAGCAGTTTTTTTGGGGACAGGTTTTCTTCAGATGTAATTATGATCTTTAAAAATACAAAGTAATGCTGCTTGGTTTTTCAGGTGTTTCAACTGAAATATCCAAAATTATTAGAAATGCAGCTTTTCCAAATCTGTTTGATCTCTACCTGAGAATGCTTGAAGAACAAGAATAAAAAGTCTTTAGTATTCTAGAAATGTCTGAGGTACCACAGACAGGAAAACCAGAAGCATGGTGGCTGTCTTTATTAGTAATTCTTGAAGGATAGGCAGAGCTACAGACTGGCAGACTCCTCTTCTTTTTGAATTCCTGAAAAAAAAAGTCTGTCACTAAAGCTCTTTGTAAGTGTGTAGAATATAATAAGTGAGTAAAAGAGAATCAGTTTGTCAAGGACAAATAGTTGAAGTAATCGAATCTATTTCCGTAATGACTGATGGACCTACTGTATACAAGAAGATCAGTTGATAATCTTACATATTGCTTAATAGGACTTTGATTCTGTTCCTTAGGATGTTTTTGCTTGGGAAGGAAAGCTAGGGAGAGCCACTGTTGTGGCTAAGGAGGTCATCCACTTGTCAAATACTTTTCATGGTTTTCACAGTTTCCCTCATGAAATAGTATGATGATTAAAACCATAGAAGGCACAAAACTCTGAGAGATTTCAGGTCTTTCTGAGAGTGGTAGTGTAAATCAAAATACCTTTAAGATTTGGAAACTTGTGGAGGGGGGAACAGGTACAAGTGAGCGGAGTTTTGTGCCTGTGTTAAGCAGGAGCAATCAACCACAGAAATACAGGATACAGAAGCAGTGTTGTGTTTCCTAGAGGTAAAGAATTTGGAGGCCTTACTAAAGCTGAGTTTGTGAAGAAAACGTCCTGCAGGTTATAACCTATTATCCTATTTATACTTTTTAGTAAGGTGTGTGAAGCAGTGTTTACCCTCAGTTCAGGCCTCCTCAGGCATTTGCTGGGAGACTGGGAGAATCCTTCACAGATATGCTTTACTCTTTTTAGCCCTTCTTTGAGAACATAATATTGGAGTGTCTTTGTTACATTTGGTGCTGTATAAAAGCTCTAAGAAAGCGTGGGGTTTTTCATTCTCTGCTGTTTCGTTTAGTAACTTGAGATTTCTGTACCAGGTAGAGTAGTTAGTTATTTGTAATGTAGATGTCATGAGTGCTGTTACTCTTAGGTTGGCAGGGTAATTTAATACTGTTCATAGCAGGGGGTCTATCATATAAAAGGAATTAAACCTGAGCTGAGCCCTTTATGATGCTGTGGAGTTAGTAGCTGGGTAAAATTAAAAACTTAACTGATTCTGTCTGTGTCTGAAAAGAAGCAGGAAAATCCTAATCTAACACAAGAGCATGTCCTTGTATTTTATTGGTTAAGTTGCACTTCCTGTGCCAGTGTTTCAGCTTTTAATCTTATTTGTCTTAATCTGTAGTTGCCTGGTTGTTCAGAAACTGAGTATGCCAATAAATACTTCATTCATGGCGAGGGCTCTTGTTACTTTGTCATTGCTTTAATAGGAGCATCTTCCAAGCCCCTGAAGGTTGTACAGTACAAGAGAGCTCTTCTGAAGTAGTTATTTCTGGACAACATTTTTGTAGCGATTCTGGAATTTCAGCTAGCTGATGCTAGGTAGCTATATGCCAATAGTGAGATGGCTGTCCATATAAAGTGAAGAAACAGGACGATGGGTAAGGAGCTTACCTTTCTTTGAGCTACCAGGTTCAGAGGCAAATGCTGCTTTTCTACAGGAAGGCATGGCTTTGTAGCCTGTAGTAATGTATTTTAAGGCCTGATTCTACTAGCACAGGTCCCAGATATGTCTGCACTGTTAGGCTGGATTTAGTTCACCAGAAGAGCTCTTCTCAAGCATTGCATTTCTCACTTTGTGGATTTTTTTCCATTTAATCTTTTTATGTGGAGAGCTGGTTTTAAATGGTTTCTACATAAAAATTTTAAACTAAAATTTATTTTGAAAATCTGTATATGTTAATTCAAAACAACTCTGTTACTAGTCTCCAGTCTTGTGAAAAAATAGATCTTTCTTTTTGTGTTTTGAAATTAAAATAGGAACCAGGGAAGAGCATAAAGATGTAGTTTACTCATAACTGCGAAGTCACTTTTGTCTTTGAAAGTGAGTTAAGTTGTGATAGGAATCAATTCCCTCTTTATTTTAGCATATTCAGTACATTTTTATAATACTTCTGGAAGTACTCTCATGATAGTAGCTGAGCGCAGCATCTTGCACAAAAGCTTTTCACGTTTTGTTTTGATAGCAGCTTTTTAGGTGTGACTGTAATAAAACTTTCTGACTAATGAAGTATATGCTGTATAATTTTTTTGTTTATGTAGCAAAAGGTGTGGCTGTAATGGGCACCAAAAGCTAGATGCCAGATAGCAGTGCCTTAGTGAAGCTGAGACATAATTGTTTTGTTATTTTTACTTCTGTGAAATTTGCTGCTATACTGTAAATACAAAAGGTTTCTCTGGGGAAGAATGGTACAATAGAACAGTCAAGGACTTGCTTCAAATAAGTGATTGAGAAATGAGTGAGATATCCTGAGTTTTTAATGTACAGATGATCTAGCTAAAGTAGAATACAGACAGATAGTAAGGGGATGCTTTGTCCTAACGGAAATGTTGATAATTTGATGAACATGTCTGATGAACTTCTGGCAGAAAAGAAAAAGTGTGTGCATCTTTGACAAGAAACAGGAAGGTAACTCAAGTTGTTTTCAGAATATGGAATGCTCTATGTGTCACAGCCAATATGGAGTAAACAGACGGCTCTGAATGTTTGAAATTTAAATGTGAAATTAGAAAATGGGGAGAAACAAATTTTATTGGGGAACAAAAAAGTCACAGAGTAATTGTTCCTCTGTGTCCTCAAGGTAGTAATGGCATCACAAACTTTAGACATTTTTAGTGCAATAAGGGAGTTTTCACTGCTTAGTGCCCTCAAGCATAACAGATCAGCTTAAGCAGTTTACTGAGAAATTAGTAAAAGAAACGGTTCACTTTACCAAGTTCTAAAGGGATTTAAAAGTAAGTAGAGGAGAATTTTAGTAATAGCATTTATTTTAAATCTCCAGAAAAGTGAAAGTACTGAAAGTCTTAACAGCAAAGCCACAGCAAAAACTGTTTCACTTGAATCAAACCAGCTAAATGTTAATCTTGATGGAGAAGCAAGTCAGACTGGCCTCAGTAATAAACTTTTTTTTTAATAATGCATCAAATGCCTGTGGTAAAATGATGCTTATTGAAAAGATCTGAAGCAGTTTGAATAAAAATGTAACAAGTCGGTGAAATTTCCTGTACTGAATTCGTGCAGCTAACTGTCCCTTTGCCTAATAGCTTGTCTATATGAAGCTGTATGAACTTTCTAGGCATTTATAGCAGTGCTGACTGTAACAGAGTAACTAAACCCAGAAGGACAAGCAAAGTCAAAATATGTCATGCCAAACTAATACCAAATGAATTGAAACCCTTGTTTTTCTGAAGAGCACAAGAGGAGTAGGAAGGTGAATTGAAATTCTTGAAATTTCAAACTTAAAAGAGGTGCATTACAAGTAGACTAACACATACTTTGCTGTATTTTTATGCTCTATTAACTCTTGTGTACAGACTTTAAATATGTATTTGAGGTGTGCTCCATTAAAAAAGTTGTTCATTAGCTATCCAGAAACATTTAATTTAAACATATAACCCTTTGTAAAAATTAGTTGATTGCTTCTAAAAAGAGAAAAAGAGAGCAGAATAGATTTTCATGTAGAAATTTGTACTGGACCTAAAGTTGGGCTAGTAGTCTGTTCAAGGACAGAGATTTGCCTCCTGGAACTATTGTATATCAAGATGATGAACAGGAGTTGTCCTAATACATTGCTGGAAATGACAGCATTGGAATGACATATTTTGGTTTTTCAGAGGACTTCAGGGCACCTTGCTGAAAATCTTTGTCTGATAAGAATCGTGGTCATGTGAAGTATGAAAAGTTTGTTAATATGTTTTAAAGTGTCCATTGAACAACTCTTCTGCGTAAATATCTTCCAGAGATTTAAATGTAATAGATGTCTTTTTGTCTTGCAGTTCTGATCTGCTTTCCCAAGTGACTGTGGTGTGGCCGGAGCCAACATTTAACAATGAGTGGTGCAGCGTTGGGCCTCGAGATCGTGTTTGTCTTTTTCCTGGCCTTGTTCCTACTTCACCGGTATGGAGACTTCAAGAAACAGCATAGGCTGGTGATCGTAGCAACATTATTGGCTTGGTATCTCTGCTTCCTGATAGTATTCATACTGCCTCTGGATGTCAGTACGGTAAGAAACATGCAGGACTTCCTGTTTAATTGCATCTAATGGGTATGGTATTTCTCTTAAACAATGACTGCAAAAGACCTTCTCTTAGAAACACCAAAGAAATCTTCCATGTAGTTTCTTAATAAATTAAACATGGCAATGTTTTGCGTTTACAGTTAATTTTACTTTTTGTTGGTCCCATCAGATAACAAATCTAGTTCAAACATTTTAAAATTTCATTATTTGTTTATAACAATTTTTTAAATCTGTTTAGGCAGCATAAGGATACTTTCAGCATTTTACGTACTTCACTGCTGATGGCATGTTGATTTGAATGTTTATTAGTATAATTACTTCCAAATGTAAACCTAGAGTACAGGAAATGTCTTTAAAATAGGACTTACTACTTTTAAATAAGTATTATACCTCTTTGGTCACTGATATAAAATAAATTGTCTTTTAGACTATTTATAATCGATGCAAACTTGCGGTTAACTCCAGTCCTGCAGAAAGTAATGGCTCTTACGTTACTCTTGCTCCAAGGTATGAGCTACATGTTTTTTTCTTTAGACTGTATTTTATGCTTTTCTTTTCTTAATTGATAGGAGTATATTGTGTTTTTAACGCTAATAAACATTATCTGCGTGATGCAAAACTTGAAATTTGTAAATATACAAGACAGTGAAGGAAGAGGTGAGGAAAAGTGGATCTATATCTGCTGGAAGTAATTACACAGTAATTGTGTAGCAGTTCTAGCTGATTACCCAACTATTCTTTTTTTGTGGCACTAGATTTCCTTTCTTTGTTAAAGCAATAGGACTAAGGTTTTTGAGCAATCCTGGTTATGAGGAGAGACTTTGGTGAATGCTTATCCTTTACAATCTTAAAGACTTTAAACCTGAAAATCTAATTTTATACCATATGAATGAAATTAGCCACTTGTCTTATACGTAAGCGGCATATCTAATTGCTTCTTATAATTACATATATATGGTAATTGGAGTTATCTGAAATATACTGTATTCCACCAAAGTAATGGTAGTCTGCTAGCTGTGTCCTGGCAGGAAGAAAGTAATCCTTAAACATGGAGAAGTAGACTAACATGGGCTCTTTCTGTGGCTGCCTGTCCGTTAGCCTACACTGGCTGTTTCCCCGTGTTGTCGATGTGTGCGGTGTAGTTATCTGTAAGATGATCAAAGCCTCTAAGATGCCAGCTGATACGTCTGTGCAAAATATTGCCAGTCTTGCTGCCCCAAAGTGGGGCCTGGGAGAATGCTGAAATGGTGAAATGACAGACTTAGAGACACAATATTGCACCCTATACTTAAGAACACCCCGTGGAAGTTAATTAAACCTAGTTAAGTATGTACACAATTTAAAAACTATTCAGTAACCTTTCAATTTACCTGTAGCTTCAGACAAACTTCTTTTCATAGAATCACAGAATGGTTTGGGTTGGAAGGGATCTTAAAGATCATCCAGTTTCAA
Source organism: Cnemophilus loriae (assembly GCA_013397755.1). Lineage (NCBI taxonomy): Eukaryota > Metazoa > Chordata > Aves > Passeriformes > Corvidae > Cnemophilus > Cnemophilus loriae. The sequence goes on along the minus strand of VZTF01000982.1, from coordinate 140,135 downwards.
GCCTCTGCCATGGGCAGGGACACCTTCCACTAGACCAGATTGCTCAGAGCGCTATCCACGACTTCTCTGGGCAACCTATGCTAGTTCCTTACCACCTTCACAGGGAAGATTTTCTTCCTAATCTCTAATTTAAACCTGCCGTCTGTCAGTTGAAAACCATTGCCCCTTGTCCTGTCACTTTGCCCATATAAAAAGTCCATTCCCCTCCTTTTTATAAGCCCCCTCTAGGTACTGGAAGGTGCTATAAGGACTCCTGGCACCTTCTCTTCTCCAGGCCGAACAATCCCTGCTCTCTCAGCCTGTCTTCATAGGAGAGGTGCTGAAACCTTTAGTCATACTACCTGTCATTCTGTCATAATTTGATAGTTTGGAAATATTTAGGCTATGCTCCTAAAAGCTTACAACTCAGGCTTAACTAGTTTGACCCTGGAAAACACCAATTATTTCTCATTAGGTAATCCTATCTAAATTGACTTGATTCCCGCTTGACTCACCCTTACTTCATTACCCAGACAGGTGTGTGGAAAAAACCAGACTGCCTTAGTGTAGATGGAAACCTTGTCCTTCATTCTTTTTTTGTTCTTTTTTTTTAACTAAAATGACTCATATGGCTTTTCTGGTCTTCTGAAGTGAGCATCACCTGTCAGAAGAGCATTGGCTTACTGAACCAAAATTTATGTAAGACTGACTTAGTCCAGCGGGGTGGCAGAAGAAACAACTGATACACTTTTTGTATGACTAGGTGCTCTAGATGATGATGTGCCTACATATTTTTTAAAAACCTGCTGCAACTAACTAAAGTTTAATGCTTCTCTGTCTAAACAAGTATTCTTTCTGTGCATGACATAATTACTACTGAAAACCAAAAACTGTAAACTTAAAATGCCTTATGGAGTAGTCCCATTCAGTCTTTGAGCTTCTGGTTTTTTTCTCTAAGAAAGATGTCCTGTCCAGATACATTATTTGTGGTTAGGAAAATGATAAATATTTCTAAGTGATCATTCAGTTTATTTATTTGGGAGATAGTCAACAATCAACCATGTCGAATAGTATTGTACTGCTTCTGTGCTCTTTTCAAAGACCTTTCTAGACAGGAATTTATAGAAAATGCTTTTTATACGTGTGCTCTACAACTAACAATAATCTTCTTTACACTGTAACAGCAAGCAAAAATGTTTCAAACCCTGGAGTTATATTCCTGATGGAATTATGCCAATTTTCTGGCGTGTTGTATATTGGACATCTCAGTTTTTGACATGGTAAGTAAGGCAAAAGAATATGGCAAAGACTATGATATAGTTTTTAAGTGCACCATCTTAACAGTCGTAACATTCTTTAAAAATGTGTATCACTATGGCAAAGGGCTTTTAAATGGTATATTATTTGCTAGTAGTGAAATTTCTGTAATAATTACTGTATTAATTTAGGCATATTCTTTTTTTTCTTACTTCTGTGGAAGCAAATTTCAGGTGGCAGCCATTTACCCTTGGTTCACTTTTCTAGTTGAAACTGAGTAATTTACACATGTAGGTGTTTATGGATAGATTGTCTGAAAAAAATGGGTTTTAGGCAACCAGATACCAAAATAATTCCATGAATAAGTTGGGTATTTTTTGAGTAATACTGTAAATTATTTGGTTTTATTGGATATACTATATAAAGCTACAGAAAAAAGATTTGTCTATGGGAGTTTGGGTTGTCTGTGCTTTGTGTGATTTCTGATCAACCTGTCATCAAATAATTATTTTTGTAGTTACTCAAGGATATCAAGGTTGATAGTTCATTCTTATTTATCACAGATTTTTTGTAGCAAAGCTAACGGTATTATTTTTATCTGCAGCTTGTTTAAGGTTTGCCATCAGACAAGTACATCTAGAATAAAAACATCTGAGTAGCTAATTTCTTAAAAGCTTAGGAGTCTTAAACTTTAACGTGCTGCCTCAATAAGCTGACACTGCTAAAGCACTTTTTTGGGGGGTTGGTGGTTTGGGTGTTTGGGAGATTTTTTTGGTGGGGGTTGGTGGGTTTTTTGTTTTCTTTTTTTTGATAGGCTGATGTGGTTTTGTTTTGTTTCCTTTTCTCCTAGGATTCTGCTACCTTTCATGCAGTCATATGCTAGATCAGGAGGGTTCTCCATCACTGGAAAGATTAAAACTGCTTTGATTGAGAATGCCATCTATTATGGCACTTACTTGCTGATTTTTGGAGCATTTCTAATATATGTGGCTGTAAACCCAAAATTCAACTTACAGTGGTAAGAATAATATTGTAAACACTTCCATGAGTTCTCACAGAATTGTCGTGGATAATTTCTTCTGTGGATGAAATGGGTCTTTCTGAAAAAAAAAAATAGTTTGAGTTATAATATTTTGCTAGGCAGTTAGAAAGTTATGTTAACTTTTTGTATGAAAGGAGCTTTTTTGAGTACTTATAGAAATTTGGTTTTTGGTTTTCTAATTTTGGTATGTACACCTGAAGAATCCTCTTATATTTACGATGGTGCTTTTTTCTCCACACAAACACATTTGCAAAGTTAGTGCAGAAACTTTCAGTGTTTTCAGAGCAACATATTTCAAAAAATCAGTAGTTCCTGTGTAGTGCCTCTGAATGCTGTAGACTTTAAAGGTGAAAAGCAAAGTTAAAGTAATTGACATCTATAAATTGCTTATTGTCTTCCATACTAGATGGAATACAAATCTGAATACAAATTTCTGAACACAATATTCTGAATACAAATCCTGGGTTCTGAGGTTGTTTCTTACAGTGACTGCCATTATGCTATTTTGACCTCACTTTCAGTAAGTTTGATAAGTTTGTGTTGTTTCCTAAGGGAACATACTCCTTTAGGAGAACAGTTTGTTTGAGAACAAACAAACAGATTCTTATCTTCCCTCCATAGTGAGCAGAACATGGGAGATCCAGGAAAACTGCGGCAGCTTTAAATATGGCCAAGCAGCAGACTGGCTCCAGGCAAAAGTTTAGGTGATACTGAGTCTGTTCCTGTAAAATTGAAAGCCATATTGGTACATTTTGATGCTTCAAGGCTGGTTTCTTGCAGACAGGATAGGAGGATGTTGTTCGTTTGAGTTTTTTATACTGTTTTGTTTCCTTAGGAACCAGCTTCAGACTATTGGAATAGCTGCTGCAAATACATGGGGTCTGTTCCTTCTTGTGTTGCTTTTGGGTTACGGTTTGGTGGAAATCCCTCGTTCTCACTGGAATGGGGCCAAGAGGGGTTATCTGCTCATGAAGACTTATTTCAAAGCTGCCAAACTGATGACTGAAAAAGCAGATGCAGAGGAGAATTTAGAAGATATTATGGAGGTAAGTAACTAGCTTTCGCTATGAAAATAGTGAAGGCTGCTGTTAGTTGTGTCCGAATTTGTTGGTGTTGGACACTTGTAGCGTGATCTTACTGAAAAATATCTGTAAACTAAGAAAATCATCATAGTGTGCCACTTGATAGCACTCCATGCTGTGCAAAAGTCAAAACAGAAATAGTCCATGCTGTGACGAATTTAAAAGTTGTAGCAACTTGATAACCATTGTTTATTAAGTCTATTACTGACCCTTTCGGAGTAGTACTGGTCACTACTAACAAACAACATTTCAGAGTGAGCTTGAACAGTCAGATGTTTCACTAGTATTCAAATTGTGTATTTCTTCTTTTATGCTCTGCTCACAGTGTATTTCTGGAATCTTGACAAGAGTTTCCAAGTTGTGGGGCCATGCTTATATGCTTTTTGAGAAGAGAATATATAGATAATTGGTTTTTTTCAAAGTTTCTTTTGAGACTCTATTTCTAAATGTCAGTGAGCTATAGGCTCTAATGTAGTTGAAGAACAGAGTGGAAATCTAGCCCTTTGAATAGCTATTCCTGGTTCTACTGCTGGGATACCATGGCTTGGAGTAATATGTGTGAACCGTTGTAGAGTAGGGTGGAAATCTGTTGTATGGGTCAGTATAAATCAGTAACAGAATCTTCATTCATCCATAATAGCATTTCGAAGAAACTGCTAAAACAGTTAAAAACATCTAAGTAGGACATAACTGCAAAACTTACTAGAAAATGAGCAATGAAGACTTTTTTTACCAGGATAGCACTTAAAACATATAGAATATTTCCAGTGGAAGGGACTCACAACGGTCATCTGATCCAGCTGTCTGACCACTTCAGAGCTGACCAAAACTTGAAGCAAATTACTAAGAGTATTGTTCAAATGCCTGGAGAGGGAGATGCTGATCTCTTTTCCCTGGTAGCCAGTGACAGGACGCATGGAGGTAGTTCAGAGCTGCGTCCAAAGGGGTCCAGACTGGATATTGGGAAGCATTTCCTTACTACAAGGGTGGTGGATGGCCTCACACTGGAACAGGCTTCCTAAAGAGGTGGTCAATGCCCTGATTCAGTCAGTGGGACTTTGTCTTTAACTCCTTTTTATCTATAACTTAAACAAGAAAGTCTTTTCCATTTCAGCCTTCATGCATAGAAACTAGTCCTCCATGCGTTTGTATAATAATGTTGCACACTGATGTTCTTTTCTAGAAAAATACATGGGTGTTCTTTACAAATACGTCACTTATCTTTTATGAGATATCTAGTAAAGCTATGGCTTTTAGGAAGTTGTATTTTTTTTTAAGCTTTGATGGCTGTCTTTTCCAGTTGGGAGGGCTGAAACTCTGATTGACCGGTAAAAATCTATAGTTTATGAAAAATTATTTAATTGACATTTTTAGTTTAGCATAGTTAAACTACTCTGTTATTTTTTCTTTCAACAGGAAGTCCGTAAAGTAAGTGAGAGTATCAAATATAACCACCCCTTGAGGAAATGTGTTGATACAATACTGAAAAAGGTAACCAATTTCTCATCTTCAACCATAATTATTCAGTTGGGAAGAGGTGCTTCCTGCACATACAGAATGCTTGTACATTACTTTCTTCTGCTCTTAATATAAAATCTCTAGTTGACATCTTCTGAGTTTCTGTTGAGACTCTGAGTTGAAATTCTTTGTGAAATGCTTTCTTATGACGTGCGTAATTATCAGATGTATTTTGACATAGAGAGTGTTGTAGAAAGAGAGAAAAATTCATGCTTAGAGTGAGCTTTTTGGTTGCATGAAATGCTCCAAACTTTTACAAACAATTAGCAAAGGCTACTTACCACTCCTTTGTCTCCCAGTTAATTTTCCCTTTTCCTTCCAGTGCCCTACTGAGTACCAGGAAAGAATGGGTAGGAACATGGATGATTATGAAGATTTTGATGAAAGACAGAACAGTTATCCCAGTGAAAAAAGTTTGGCCAAACTTCACAAGCAGGTATGTTAATGGATGACAGAATGCCTCACTTATGCTAATGTAGTGAGAGTAAATGCTAGTCAAAGATTTTGAATGCACTAATCTGGATTGTTGAGTATAGTGGGTTTAAGCTACTTAACAGAAACTTTTCTTGGTGAAAGAAAGCACAGACATTTAATATCCCAAGAGATCAAAGGTCTGGATGTGTAAAAATTGTTCTTCTTGTGTTATATCTTGATAGTGTTACAGCTGTCTGTGAATAAGCCTTGTTGATTGACAATGCATTCTGAAAAAGAAATTGTAGTAAAAGCTTGGTATTTACTGAGATGCAAAAATAAAGTGGTAGGTTGGAAAAAGTAAGATTTAACTGCTACAGATGGTTTGTGATGAAAGAGCTGCAAAACTCAGTAATCATGTATGTAGTCCTTCTATGATTTATGTATTTAGAGAATTAACTACCTGCTTCTTTTGAATATACAGAATTAGTCTTTGGAGTTCTGCAATGCACACATTTTCAAGGGATTTTGCAAGGATTTTCTGCCATTTTTTTAAATGAGTACCTTGTAACCCTAATTTCTTGCAATTTATTGTAGGTAATCTATTCAGTGCAGAGACATCGTCGTACACAAGTCCAGTGGCAAATTCTTTTAGAGCAAGCATTTTACCTGGAAGATGTGGCAAAAAATGAAAGCAGTGCAACTCGACAGTTCGTTCATACCTTTCATTCCCAGGAACCGGAAAATAAAATTATTCAGTATTTCTACACACCAACAGTTGGTAAGTGCTGGCATGCAGATTTTGAGTATGTTAGGGCATAACTGATACCATCCTGTAAAAGGCACCAATTGTTTTATGTAAAAGGTACAGCTCCAGTAGAGGGAAGCAAGTCTGCAATACTAATGCATTTATGTAGTAGAATAGCTATCAGATACTAATTTATGCTCTTGGCCATAAGCCTAAATTTTATTTACAAATTTGGTAGCAGTTAGGTGTTGCAATAAAGCAAAAGCAAACTTTGAAGCCTTTTGTGAGGGAGTTCTGTTTCTGGTTGTGTAATTTTCATTAACCTGTTCCGGATATGTGTGTGTGTTTGTCCTTTCCAGAGTGGTACTGGGAATGCCTTCTCCGACCATGGTTTTACAGAGTCCTTGCAGTTGTGCTGGCCACGTTCTCTGTAATTGTTGTGTGGTCAGAGTGCACATTTTTCAGCACAAAACCAGTTCTGTCACTATTTGCGGTTTTCATACAGCTGGCAGAAAAGACATATAATTATATATACATAGAGGTAAGTTGCAGATAATCACTTGACAAAAATATTTTCAGATAAATGGTTATGATAACTGCTGTAGATAAAATAGATTTAAAAATAAATCTCTAAATAATCTGTCAACTTTCAGAAGGTCTCTAAATATATGGTACCAAACTTTGTTTCTGTGGAGGAAGACTGCCTTCTGCTACTTGTTAAAACTCTCGAATACCAGGTGAAGGCATGGCCCAGCTGGTCTGAATATCATGTGTAGAGCAATTTTTGAAACACTAGCTTGGAGCATAGGTGTTAATTAGACTTTCTGTCTAATCAGCCATGTGTGTGACCTCAGTTTCCTAAACAGGAATTTGCTGATGACCAGGAATCCAGTCACAGGTGTGGCTAGCATATGTGTGCACAAATTTATCAGTAAAGATACCGAGCTGAAAAGTTCCAATATACTTAGGAAATGTTGCTTTGAAAACACTTGGGTTTATGCCTTTTTTTGTGGGAAGAAATAGTAATTATTGAGGCAATTACAGCAATTTTATTTACATAACAAAAGTAGTAGAATGTTTCTACGGTCAACTGTGTTACCTTATGTGTAGAATGCTTCAATTATCATTTCCAGTTTGAATTGTTCTGAAAAACTCCCAAAACTCTTCTCAGAGCTGGTGGTGTGCTCACATCCCAGAATGAAAAATTAAGGCTGGAGGTAGTCTCTGCATGTGACAGGCTATGTGCTGAACACAGTAAAACCTTTAATAGAGTTCTACATTTAAACAACTTAACAACACTTTTTTTTCCCGTAGATGGCCTGTTTTCTTACCATCTTTTTCCTAAGTATCTGTGTTTACTCTACTGTCTTCAGGATCCGTGTATTTAACTATTACTACTTAGCTTCACATCATCAGACAGACGCATACAGTCTCCTTTTCAGTGGCATGTGAGTATTTGGTATATGTTTTGCAGGTGTTTTATCAAATACCGAATTGAAAATGTCCATGAAACTTCCATTTACAGTCTTTAATTTGTAATTTACAGGTATAATTCCTAATGAGCTCTACATCATTGTTCTATGATACATCCAGTTATGATTTTGTAGTTGATGTGAGAAACTCTTTTAAATGCTATGGCCTCTTGTATTTGTGCAGGTTATTTTGCCGTCTTACTCCACCATTGTGCTTGAACTTTCTGGGCTTGACCCATATGGATGCAACAATCTCTCACAAAAACACTCAGCCAACCGCTTATACATCTGTAAGTAAGAAAATGTGGGTTTGAGGTTTCGATATGGTTTGGAGAATAGGCAGAGTATTTTTAAATACATCTTATAGTAAGATTCAGATATTCAAATCTTTTCAATCTTTTCAACAGGGTAAAAATACTTGGTTATAGACAAGGAGTTTGGTAATGATTTCTAGAAGTCATCAAGAGCTGGTTTTTTGGGGTTTTTTAGCATCTTTATCTTAAGAAAGTAAAGTATTATACTTCAGAGTTTGAGGTGTTCATTTCCTAATATCAATTCCTATTAGTTTTAGCTTTCACTGGCTTTAGCATGTATGGCATCCCTAACAGATTGCGAGCAATCCTAACTTTCTACTGAAAACCAGTGAGTTTAGTTTTATTGAAGAACTGGTTTCTGTGGCAAGTTACATCTCACGTCTTTGTTGTTGGTAATGAGATTCTTAGTGTTGTCTAGAGACTCTTTTCACAGCAGACGAAAAAAATCCACCAGATTTGCCCTTGTTCTGGAGTAGGTGAGACTACAAAATCTAGCATTTTAGAAACTTCAGAGTGCTGGAGGTGACCTTTACATCTGCTTATTCTCAAGCAGATCTGTGATAATATTGCCTTTGTTTCAGTAACTGTAAAGGATTGTGTATTTATGTGAGAAGGCACAGTCTGCATGGGTTTATGTAGAATGTAGCTAATTAGAGCTTGTTCTTGTGGATTTTTTTTCCTAGATAATGGGATCCATGAAAGTGCTGTCCTTCATTGCAGATGGATTCTATATATACTACCCAATGCTTGTTGTCATTCTCTGTATTGCTACGTACTTTAGGTAAGTGATTTGCAAGACAGATCCTCCATGCTTCTTTACGTTAATAAAATTAGTTTCATCTAATTCAGGAAGAGATTCAGTACTCCTTTTCCAATAGTTGAGTTGTGTCATTCTAATAAAAATGCAAAACCTAAATCCATAGATTGCTATAGGTGAAATGTATACATTTTAAGAATATAGATTGTATTAACTCATAACTGAACTAGTTTAAACTTCATTCCTAGATTTTGAAGGGTGATCTGTTCAAACTTTGGAGCCTGGAGACGTTTAGATTATGCTTTTGAGATTAAAATTACCATGAGGAAGCTGTTTTCAACAAAGTTTTCTAGTATATTAAGAAGCACTAGCAGCAATTTTAGGTATTGAACTTTCTAACAGACTCATACCAAGTTTCTGATGCATTACCAGACTTCCAGTAATGCATAACTGGTTTAAATAATTTGATCTGGTTTCTTGAAGCCACAGTTTGTTGGAGCCTGGAAGGGTCATTGCAGAAAACACTGTTACATTCTTTATAATTTGCTTTTGAACAGTGTAAGGGATGAGATACTTTTAGTCTTCTCTTGCTGAACTACATTTATGTTAATATCTTCAATTTTGCATTACCATTCAGTCAGAAGCAATCTATGTGTTTTTAGTCAAGTACAATGTAGTGAAATGCCTTGGATGGCCATTAGTACTGCGTGTGCCTCTATAGATAGTAAGACAAGAAGTATCTAGTTGTGAGTTTTCCCTGCTTACCTTTAGGTTAAGTGACAAAAGTGGTGGTGGAGCTAAAAAAACAAACAAAACAAACAACAAACAGGAAAGCCAATGACAAGAAAAGAGAAAAGAGTTTGTGTGACTTCTTGTCCATGATGATCATCCTGGGCCTTGAATGCCATAGTGAAAAGGATGAATTGAAATTAGAGGAGAGAGGGTTGCTTTAATGACCTCTGCTAATTAAGATACATGCAAAACTGAAGGTTTAATTAAAATCTATTGAGGAAAGCTGTCTTCTGTGTTTAATCCAGCATTCTTAAAGTTCAAGTAGTATAAGAAAAGAATTTTTCAGCAAAAATGTACAATAAAGCCGACTTTGAGCTTGATACCAATACTCCAGTTTGGAGGAAGGAAAACAATGTGAAAACAGCAGTTATGTTTTCTGGTGTGAAGTTGAAAAGGTGAAAGTGGTTTCCTGCTATGCAGTTTCCAGGCTTTAAAAAGGTGGAGAAAGCTTGCTATTTGACCGCTGCCAATGGCTATCCGAAAGGGCAGCCAGCATCCCTAGAGTTTAAAAGTATGCCACACATTCTTCTGAGTGAAACCTGAGGTGAAAGTGGCTTTCCTGTGTTATTACTGTTTCAAAAACACAGAAATCATAATAAGCAGAATTTTTATAGTAATTGTCTTCTGGCAGAGAAGAGTAGATGACATATTATAGGTACAAATTCTGTTATATCTGAGAACATTTAAAGCAAGTGTCTAATGTTAAAAGCATTTAAAGCAAGTGTCATTTGCACCACTCTCAGACTATATGCATTTTAATTTCTCTGTTGGAACAGGGTTATTCTATCACTTCCAATTGCATTTAACAATGTGTTACTGTTCTGGGTCACCTAGGTCACCCTACTGTTCTGGGTCACCAGTTATTGTTCTGAGTTCTGAATTTTCTGTTTTCTCAACTGGTGTAATAATCTGTCTTTTCCTCTGTGTTTTTCCTTTTTACTTGGATTGTTCATGCAGTTCTGGATAGTTTGTTTTACATTTTGTTTTGTGATGTATCTAAACTACCAATTGTAAATTAACAAAGGAAATTGCTTCTTCTTTTACCAGTTTAGGAACTCGTTGTTTGAATCTTTTGGGATTCCAGCAGTTCATGGGTGATAGCGAAATGACCTCTGATTTGATTGATGAAGGAAAAGAGCTAATCAGAAGAGGTAAATTAGGTCCTCTGTCATAGTCTCCCTGTAAAATCATACTACCGTAGAGTCATCAAGGCTGGAAAACACCCCGAAGATCGAGTCCAGCCCTTAACCCAAGACTGCCAAGTTCACCACTGAACCATGTCCCCAAGTGCCACACCTACGCATCTTTTAAGTGTCTCCAAGGATGGTGACTCCAGACTTCCCTGAGCACTTCCCTATTCCACTGCCTGACAACCCTTTCAGTGAAGAACTTTTTCCTGATATCCAAACTTCCCTAGCACAACTTCAGGCCATTTCCTCTTGTCTTGCTGTTTGTTACTTGAAAGGGGAGCCCAACCCCTGCCTCAATACACCCTCCTTTCAGGGAGTTGTAGAGTGATAAGGTGCCCTCTGAGCCTCCTCTTCTCTAGGCTCAACACCCCCACCTCCCTCAGCTGTTCCTCATCAGAGTTGTGCTCCAGACCCTTCTCCAGCTCCGCTGCCCTTCTCTGGACTCACTCCAGCACCTCAGTGTCTTTCCTGAACTGAGGGGCCTAGAACTGGACACAGGGCTCAAGGTGTGGCCTTACCAGTGCCCGGTACAGGGGGACAATCACTGCTTTGGTCCTGTTGGCCACGCTATTGTCTGATCCAGGCCAGGATGCCATTGGCTTTCTTGGCCACTTGAGCACACCCTGGCTCATGTTCAGCCACTGTCAACCAGCATTCCCAAGTCCTTTTCCAACAGGCTGCTTTCCAGCTGCTCTGCCCCAAGCCTTTAGCATTGCATGGGGTTGTTGTGACCCAGCTGAAAATTTAAAGGAAAGTGGTTTGGTGAGCATTTCTGCCAGCTCCCTCAGTGCTTTTGGGTCAATCCCATCTGGCCCCGTAGACCTGTGTGTGTCTAAGCAATGTAGCAGGTCACTGATGGTTTCCTCTTGGATTTTGGGGGCTTTATTCTGTTCCCCGTCCCTGCCTTCCAGTTCAGGGAACCTGGTACCCAGACAACAACTGGTCTCAGTCTTAAAGAGTGAGGCAAAGAAGGCATTAAGTACCTCAGTCTTTTCCTCATCATATAATATGTTTTTGGATTAAATTTGTCTGAAATGTTGCAGAAAAAAAAAGCATACTGTCTGTTGGTATTTTGAAACCTGTACTGAGAAAGGCCACAGCACAAACTGCAGTAAATGTACGGCGTTGTGGTTGCTATGTGAAGTCCACTGATGGACTGCATTGACATCTTAAATGAAGTACCAGTTTTATTCATCCAGTATCTGAATTTTAGATATTTCTAAATAGTTTACAGTGTGTTACTGATCAAATAATAGTGTTAAACTGATCAACTTAGCAGGTGCTTGTGTAATCTGTCATAAAGGATGGTTAACATTTAAATTGTCTTTATTATCAGCAGACTAATCTTTCTTTTGTAAGTGTGTTGATTGAGCTGCACAAATTCAGTCATTTCCTTCAGTCATTTTTGCTATATCAACTAGCTGTGTTTTATTAGAGGAAGCATGCTTTTATGTAGAACTGGAATTATCCGCTGGTTTGGAAAGCTTTTTATTTTACATTATTTTTTTTTTGAAAGTATTTCTTAAAAGTTGGTAAAAGCCATTGCGATTTTTGAGTAAATGTTTAGAAATTAAAATTTTTGCATACACTGTTATATTATGGAATACTTTTATTCCCATGGTTGATGAAAAACAAAACCTGGGTTTAAGTAGTAGTATTTCTTTTTTTTGGAGAAAGATCAAAGTCTCTCATTCCCTTAAACAAGCGATTATGATGACATTGATACTATGATGTTATACTTCCAACTCTGTAACAGATATGGACACAAAGTATTTGGGTCATAGATTGGGCCTCACAGAACTTCATCAAGATCTTGATTCAAAAATGCTAAAGTTTTTTCTTAATATCATACTTTCCCAGTTATTTCTAAGGGTTTGTTTGGGTTTTTTTTTGCTTTGCCAGCTGGTATGCAAATATTATGCTATGACCCAAGATACCATCATGACAAAATAATTTTGATGGGAAACTCCATAATGATAGACAAGCAGTTTTTTGTTTTGTTTTTGTTTAATTGTGAGAGTCATGTATTTTAATAAGAATCTTTGCTAGTTAACTTCAGATTTTCATTGTCTGTTTAAAAAAAATTGCTAATGATTTTCCTGATATGGAGCTCAGACAAAGTTTTTTTTATTTTTAGAGAAAAGAAAACGACAGAGGCAGGAAGAAGGTGAAAACAGAAGAAGGGTATGAGATTTGTTTAGCTGATTATAATATTATACTGCAATATCTGATAGGATTTACCATGGCTATTTAATTCAGAATGATCTATTTCACAAAAAAATTAGTCCCAAATAATTGATGGAATCAGTTTAATCTTGCTGAATAGTCTTGACTGGGGGTTAATTGTAGAAGGTTAGATGACAATCTTAGTGACACTATTTGGACACGATTGTTACTCAGTGTGCTGTGGTGTATGCCGGTAGGTATAACAAGCATTAAAGAGGGTCCTGATTTCTAGGATACAGAATAATCTGAAATGGCTTGTTACCAGTCTCTTATACTGATACTGCTCTGCTTGAAATAACTGCAGTTGCAGGGTTGTCATACTGAAACGTGGACTCCTCCCAAACTTGTTGTTTTGTGTGCTCATTGGAAAGTTGTTGGCACAGGTTCTATTTTATTTTTTCCCAGAGGAGGGAATTACATTTAAGACAGAATTAATAGTTTCCACTGAATAACAAACAGAATGTTTGATTCAAATCATGTTTTCTGCACATACTGTATTGAAAGATTTATGAAGCTTCAGTTTTTCACTAGTTTATAACAAAATCTAGTGTAGAAAGTCACAATAAAAGATAATTAGATGAGAGAAAGGATGGATGCAAGATAGTACTGGGACTAAAACCTCTTGGTTTTCCAAGCTCAGGTATAATTTAATCCTAGGTGACAGCCAGTACTGCATAGACCTTTCTTTTGATCCTTTTCCTCCGCCTCATAGTTTTGAAACTTGAACTTGTTGGGAAGCAAAATAGCAAGTGTATGATACATTTAATATACACTGAAATGACCTGATGTTAACTTAGGAATTTTTCTGTGCTATGTTCATCTTGTTATTTTTCCATTTTGCCACTAGATGGAAGTAGTAATCAATAAAAGCAGCAGTTCCCACCATAACTTAGAGCAATTGACTGACCTTTGAGAGCAGGTTTGAGATGCAGTTTGTTTTCTAAAAGTCTTTTTCTAAAGAACAGTTATGATAACTGGTTTAGTGAAGGAACACATTTTGAGTTTAAAATGAAACGAAAATTCTTCCTGTATGAAGATACTGAACAGTTGTTGTGTTGCTTTTTCCTTACAACTTAAATTTTAATTCGTGGTCTTTTTTCCAGGAATGGAAGGAGCGTTATGGCAATAGAGATGATTCCACCAGAAGCAGAGCTGTCCACACAGACCAGAAAGAATCCAGCTTCTCAGAGACCAATGCCAATAGACGTAAGCTTTGTGGGTTGGCGGGGAAGTTTGTTTTGTTTTCAGTATCTTGTCTGCACAACACTGTCTGTGAGAGTAGTTTCAAATATTTTCCTCTTTGTCTTAGATGCTGTGCCAATAATGTTCACTCTGTGGCTCAGTGCTGCCTTGCCATTTAAGGCACTGAAAAGAGTACTAGGTTTCTTTCCATCTCCAGCTAGTTGAGACTGGAGATTCTGGCTACTCTTCAGACCAATTACTTGGTCTTATCGGATATATAATGATTGCCATTAGAGTAGCACTGTCACCAGAAACTTCATGATACATCTTGATGCTGGGTGTTGTAAATGTTAAAATTTAGCTCTTCTGCATGCAAATGGACTATCTTAGACTGGAATAATGAAGCAAAAAACAGATGACCAACAAATGTAAAATCACATAAGTGTATATATTTTCATTTAATAATGTCTATTAGCAAAATACATTTTTTGTGGATACTTTAAACTTCCAAAAAGTCCAAAGTCGGAGTGTTAATGTTTTCTTCTGTATTTTTTGTGCTCTTGTAAGCTAACAACAAGTAAAATGAAACTGAAGAAAAAGGAGGAAAAAGGGGAGGAGGAGGGAAGCTTTGAATATGCTTTCAAGAAAACACTGGTAGATTTCTACCTCCTCTGTACAAAGTTGCAAACTCAGATTTTTAGTGGTAGACTAACTGAAATTACATTTTAATGTTCATAATGCGATTATGTAGCATTCCAACACTAAAACAAGCCATAGGTACTGACCTAGTGAAGGTCACAGAGTGAACTGCAAAACAACTGTATTTCATTAATTCATGAGATAGATTTTTTAAAAACAAACAAAAGCAAACAGAAAACCCCTCCAGACAGCTTAGTTAAAGCATGAAGCTGGGAGGATGAATGAGTGCATGTTTGATTTAAAAGTGATCCTTGACTGTAGTTTCTCATTTTCTTTGATTCTTTACAAGATAGATCTCAACCTATTTGAAGGGTGAAAGTTGTAGTTGTATTTCTGTGGAGATACAAATTGAAATACTACAAATCTGAGCAAGTTTGGTTTAATATTAAATCTACTCTAAATTATCGCACTTTTGCTTTGGATGAGATTGCTTTGTTATTCTTAACGTTTTTTTAAATTTGATATCTCCATGCACTCCAGGCTGTTCATAAAGCAAATAAGTGTCTTTCCTTCCTCTTACTTATTCAGCACTATCAAAGTACACCCGTTCAAATGGTAGGACTGAAAGAGATAGAATAGAACTCCTCCAGGATGCAGAACCTTTGGATTTTAATGCAGACTCTGTTAATGACGACCCCCTTGAATCGGAATCAGGAAGGTGAGGAATATTCTCTGTCATTTCCAGTTAAAAGTTTCTAACGCCTTGTGTTTTCTGACCTATGACAGCTGTATCAAATAGTTTCATAGTAAGAGTTTTGTAAATGAAGCTTATAATCTCATCTAACTCTTTTCCTTTCTTCCTTTTCCCCTAGGATAAGAAAATTCTTTTAAAACCAATTAAAACCCGCAGGTGTTCCAGATTTTCTAGAAATGTCAGAGTAAGATTTGAGCTGGATATAACTTTAAATGTGGCATGATTTGAAAAATGCTGCATATAAAACTGGCAAATGACCTGCATGTTAAGGAAACAGCCCAGTGTGACCATTCAGGGGGCAGTCTGGGGATCACGCTCGTGCCACCCCAGACCCTCAGTGCTGGGACTGAAGCCCCTTCACCACAGGCAGCTCCAGTGACCTAAGGGGTCTCCCTTTCACTCCCTACTCACCCCACTCTCACAGTCAGAAAAGTTTCCATTTCCAGCTTGACCACAGAGTCCCAGTTATCTGGTTCCTTTAATCATGGTGCAGTGACAGCATAACAGCTTGAATTGGTGCCTTCAGGGAGGAACCCCAAACAAAAGAATCTCTGAGCTTTTACACCCTCACAGTTTATGTGCACCATAATCCAGGCTCTTCTGTCTGAGCCCTTGGCTCCTGCACAGTGTGCGAGTGTCCAGTCCCCTGGCTGGGCCAAAGGTCCTTGTGCCCTTTGTTAGTTGTTCATGGCACCTTGGCTGGGGCTACTATTTCCTGCCATACCGGGCAGAATTTGCAGCTGCACACCGAGCTACCTGGTCTAGGTGTATGCCTCAACAGATAGATGTACAATACAAGGTTTAAGGTTTTCCATAATTTCCTACAAAGCTCAGCTGGGGAAAGCTCACTTGATTTCCCAGTATAAAATCCATTACGAAAAGGCTGAAGGAAAGAAAACTGAATGTTGCAGGAGTACAGCTGGGTATCAGATCTTGGAACTACTGAAGTAAATTAAAATCTGAACTTACTGAACAGGGAGTACCAGACTGCACTATATACCTCTGTCTGTAATAGAGACTTTTGTGATTCTGTGGTCGTGACTGCAACACCAAATTTCCTCAGTCACACAGTACCTTATGTAACTGCTAAGCTCTGCTCATATTTAAGAAACAAGCAATACATTGTATGGGTGCCTTTTTTTTTTTTTTTTAGGTGGTTATGGTGTAGAACCACTTAATGACAAATAATTTAAAATTCACATATAAAAACTTATCATTCATTATTTTTCAGCTAACACTAGCTTTCCCAATCAAAAAGAGTCACAAAAAGTCATTGTTTCAGTGGACTTCTATCTGTAATGTCAATAAACAAATGCCAGCTCAGAAACATGCAAAGAATGCTGTTAAATGGCACTGCCAGGTTTCACAGGTTGATTCAGACAACTGGTTTAGTCTCATGTCACCACATTTGAGAAGCTGGGGGTTTTTAAGCACAAGAGTTTAAAGAGGAACTAGCCTAGAATTTCTGTCAGCAGTTGGCTTCTATGCAGTGTGAAAGGGATTGTCTCCTAAAAACAGGAGTATGCATATGTAATTATTCTGGAGCAAATACTTTTCAAGCACAGTGTCAGAAGTCTTCAGGCATCTGTACATACTTTGCAAAGTGGAACATTCTAAACTTCTTCTAAAAAGAAAACCAGGAGCTACAAAGCTTAGTTGAGCTTCCCCTAGTAACCTTCATCTCATTTCGTGGAGGTAATAAATCAAGAGTAATTGTATATGGAATTTCAATTAATTTAAAAGTAGCTTATGTAACATTGATTTTCAAAACTAGAGCTCCTGCAATAGACAGGACATTCTAGGACAGTAAGGGCAGTCAGGATACCAGGTTCTGGCTTTGTGTTCAGATTTTAGTAAATACTACAGCAAGGAACTGCATTGTGCTTTTGTTGGACCTTACTTGTCTTTTAAAGTGTTTCTAAAATATATTTGACCAAAAATTTGTGAGGTTTCTCCTTTCCCACTAAGTATGCAGACATTTGTTTTCATTATCTTTGATACTGTATTTCTTCTGAGAATACCCAATGAGATATACTGTTAAGCACCCAAACTACTTTTTGGATGCCATTGTCTGTTTGGGTTTATTGTGTTTTGAGTTTTTGTTCACTTGTTTAGTTGTTGATGTGGTTGGGATTTTTAAGAAAAACGTCCCGTTCAACCAAAACATCCAACTTCTTTCCTTTGTATTAGAAAAGATAGTTCTTTAACACTCCCAGCATTCGTATCACTGTTTCTCTTGGTCACATGAGGTTTAATTTAATGACCGTCTTTCAAATTCTCATGGAAACGAATTCACTAGAACATCAGAACCTGTAATTCACTGGAGTTAAGGAGTAAGATTGCAGTGAGATGATTTCACGGGTCTTTATTTTTCTATTTCCTGTGACACTTTTTCATATTTAAAATTGATTCTGCAGGTACCAGCCTGGTGGAAGATACCTGTCAATGTCTCGAAGCAAAATATTTGATGATGTCTAAGCTCATCAAAGCTAAAGAAAATTCAGTGGAAATCTAGCTTCTCATTGCTTGGAAAATACTGTATTTGTGATATATCACTGAACCATCAAAGACTCTTGAAAAACAAAAATGAAGAAACAACTCTTTTGGAAATGCACGTGTATGATAACTTCACCATTTGTGATAAGAATATGCTTCTGCTATTGTAGATACTGTTGTGCATCAGTGTGGGCTTTTGTGTCATGACCAAAAAGAGAAAACTATTTAAAGTTAATAGATGGTAAACTCATAAATATACTTAGGGCTCAACTTGAACTGTAACAGTCTAAGTTTGGGGAAGAGATTTGTTGGAATTTTTTATTTTGTATTTTAACCAATGCTATGAGAGCATTTTGATGCATCCAAAGTGCAGTTATATCAATTACTATAATAAACTTTATATAATTCTTCTATTTGGACTTTAGGCCTAGTCCAAAATCCACTGAAGAAAACTAAGGCTTCTTTTGCCTTCAGTGGTATTTGAATCAGACTCCATATAAGGAGAAAGCCTGAATGGCAGGCTTTCTTCATAAAATCAGAAAATACAAGTTCCAGTGTTTAGAGGGTGGCTACAAAGGAGATGGTGACGCCCTTTTTTACAAGGAGTCACATGGAAAAGACAAGATGTGGTGGGTACGAGTTACTCCTAGTGAGATTCCAATTGGACACAATTGGAAGTTTTTGCACAATTAGAACAATCAGCCATTGGAATAATGTCTCCAGAGAAGTGGTGGATTCCCCAGCATTGGATACTTTTAAAATCTGGCTGAATAAGGTGCTGGGTCATCTTGTCTACACTATGCTTTTGCTGAGAAAGGTTGGAACATAAAATCATAGTCACAGAACGGTTTGGGTTGGAAGGCACCTTAAAGACCATCTAATTCCACCTCCCTCTGCTATGGGCAGGAACACCACCTAGACGAGGTTGCTCAGCCCTCCACCCAGCCTGGCCTTGAACACTTCGAGGGATGGGGCATCCACAAGTTCTGTGTGGCAACCTGTGCCAGTGCCTCACCACCCACACAGTAAAGAATTTCTTAGGATACCTAATCTAAATCTGTCCTTTTCCAATTTGCACTCATGTCCCCTCGTCCTACCACTACAGCTCCTGATGAAGAGTCCCTCTCCAGCTTCCCTGTAGGCACGTTCACACACTGGAGGGTTCCTATGAAGTGTCCACACATCCTTCTCTTCACCGGGCTGAACAGCCCAAACTTTCTCAGCCTGTCTTCATTGAAGGAGGTGCTCCAGTCCTTTCACCAACCTGGTGGCCTCCTCAGACTTGCTCCCGCAGGTCCCTGTCTTTCCCGTGCTGGAACCCCAGAGCTGGATGCAGTGCTCCAGGTGGGTCACACCAGAGCAGAGGGGCAGAATCCCTTCCCTCCCCTGCTGCCCACGGGGCTCTGGATGCAGCCCAGGACACATTTGGCTTGCTGGGCTGTGAGTGCCATGGCCGGGGCATGTCCAGCCTCTCACCCACCAGCACTTCCAAGTCCTTCTGGGCAGGGCTGCTCTCAGTTCGTTCTCTGTCCAACCTGTAAGCTGTGCCTGGGATTGCAATGACCCAGGTATAAGACCTTGCACTTGCTTTGCACAGACCCACCTCTCAAGCCTGTCCAGGTCCCTCTGGATGACTTCCCTTCCCTCCAGTATCAACTGCACCACACAGCTTGGTGTCAACAGATAATCCTTGAGGTTCCTTCCATCCTGGTATTCTATGATTCTGTGAAATTTTTTGGCATAAATTTTGGAGCGATGTGTGTTGGTCAAGAAAGGCTGTATTTTTTCTTTTCCAACATTATATGCAGGTACACGATTTTAGCATGTGTAAATCGTTGAAGTTGAATATGGACCTGAGTGTCACTGTCATATGAGCATATGTGCAATAGCAAGAATACATTATTGAAGATACAATGTCTACTTAAGGTCTTTGCAGATGTAATAATTCAAAATCTTGGCACACTAGTGTTTTTGTAACTGTAAAAGAAATATACTATGAAAATGGAGTTAAATACTGAAACATGATAATTTGCACGCACCTCAGGCACAGCTTCAAACTGTAGAGTATTTCTTTAAAAGAAGGGAAATACATAGCATGACTAGATAATGGTAAACACTTTTAATATCCTAAATACCCTGGTTGCATTATGTATCAGTTTTTAAGGTGCCTGTATTTTGCAGTAAGTTGTTGCAAGAAGAATAATACTTTGCCATTCAAAAATGCCAACTATTAACAGTGTAAAAAAGCTTCACATTAATTTCATTAGTGTAGGCATATTTTTAAACTGTAGTTAGTTGAATGAATTTTCAAATGTAATCATAAGGTAAAAGATGTCGTCAAATTCATGATAACTGGTAATCTGAATAATTTAAAATGTTGCTTTTTTCCAGTTTGTCTGAAGTCTTTACCACTTGGGAGCTTTCATATATGCTTATTGCAAAATTACGTTGAAAACTTAAAGAGAACATATTTTTATCATACATTCTTTATCATGCTTAAAAAAACACATCCCTTAAAGCAGCTAGGAATGAGTTATTCTGAAAAGTAAGTTTTCATGAATGACATATTCTACTAATTTTTAAAAATAGTCTGTGTTTTCTCAAGTAATTGTTAATGGGGATCTAACTCTACCTCCTGTGATTTTAGTACATGTGTTCTAACAGTAGTGGTATTTGTAATACATTGATCTGCCTGTTTTAAAACACTGAATTGTTACTATGAAGGAGAAAAAAAAATCTCTATTTGTATAGAAATCATTATATTAATAAATTGGCAGACATACAATAATTGTCAGTTTTGTTCTTAGGTGAATACACTGAACGTCAGCCATGCCAACAGGCATTGAATCTCATGCAATTTCCAGATTACTCATATGAGGCCACTTTTTAATTTGAGTATTTTGTGTTTGTAAAAGCTTGTTCCAAATATTAGGCTGGAATCTTATCAGGGACTGGAAGTTGAGAAAATGAGTCTCTCTTTATTCAGATATTTCTTTAGCAATTATATGGGAGCACCTATTTAATTTATTTTTGAACTACTAAGTGGTGCTATCCTGAGTTCATCCTTATATGAAAGGTGTTGTATATATTCTTCGGCACCCACACACATAAGTGTTCTTAGACTCTATATTTCTGTTTTAAAAAATTGTATCTCATTTAATTGCTCAGCAGTTTATTTATAAAAATCTGTGGCAGAAATAAAATTCAAATTCTTTGTTTAGCTCTTGAGATGTCACTGCAAAGGGATCTAATTCAGAGCCAGTAGAGAAGCTATAGAAGGAGTGGCTCTTTTTCTGAACATCTGTGAAATAACCTTACCTAGTCCCTGGTGACCAGACACTGGGATTGAGCCTTCTTGGGGCCTGGTTGTTCCCCACTCAGTTAAATGGCTGCAAACAGAATTTTCGGGGGAAACATGGTCAGGATTTTATATACAACAGTTAACTAGTCCCTGATGCAGTTTTCATTGGAATACAGTAATATGAAGAGTTGACTGTATAAATTAATGACAGTGGGATTTCAGATTCTAACACAGATATTCTGAGCTCATTTAGGTGGGAGTCCACTGACATTTTTTGATGTTGCAGTGGAGTGAGGGAGTAACCAGTGGCTGCTTTTTGAGCTCTGAAAAGCTCTAAAGAGTTCTCCGTGTTGTGCTTGGCGATGCCTGGTGTCACATCCTGCCTGGATGCTGTTTGGTTAAACAAGGACTTGATAAGTCAGGTTTCATCCGTAGTGTGCATTGCTGACCAGCAGTTATCCATACTCTAATTACATGCAAGTTTTTGGCTAGTTAATTTAAAGTATGTTTTGAAAACTCATTATGGGTTCATACGACTAAATCTGGAATACTTTCAATAAAGACATATGGCGTACAACTATAAAAGAATATTGTACCTGCACAACATTTGCTGTTCACTTGAGCTAGTTTCAAACAAGTTTGGTTACTGCTAGTACAAATAATGCAGAACTTGGCTGGGGGCTATATCCCTAGAGATTTACCCCACTCCAGAGAGGTGTGGATGCCCTGTCCCTGGAAACATTCAAGCCCAGGCTGAACAGGGCTCTGAGCACCCAGATCTAGTTGAAGATGTGCTGGCTAGTTGCAGGAGGGTTGGACTAGGTGGCCTTTACAGGTCCCTTCCAACCCAAACCATTCTGGGATTCCATGGTGCTTCCCAGCCAGATTGTGGCAACTCTTGATGGGTTCTTTGCTGCTACAGCTCCACTCCCAGCAGCACTACAGCTAAATGAAGTTAAAACTAGCTTTGATATGTTTAAGCAGTGACTCTACTGTAGGCTTACAGTGTTTCTGCATCACATTTGATGCTCCAGATTAGGTGATTTTAAATAGAACTCCCTTGCAAACTGTGCTTTTGGGAACTGAGTGTTAACGTATTTTTCTGTCAGTGTATATATAGAGTCATATTTATTTGAAGTTAAAAAGATGTCAATTATTTATTTCTTTATTATATCACTTTCTGAATTACAGAGTAGTTAGCGCATACATTTCTCCATCATTTCTGCAGTTTTCTCTCCATCAGTGAACACCAAAAAAACCCCCAAAACACCAAAAATCCCACCCAAGTTAAATACAAATGTTTGAATGTCTTCCTGTCAAAGATTTAAAGGAGTGAAAAGAATGTGTGCAAGTCACAATGAACTTCAAAAAGCAGCATGAAAACAGTACCTAATCAGTGTTGGAGTTCTTAAAAAGTATGGATAGCAAAAAGCTGTAGTCAAACTTAGTACTCCTACTAGATTTGTAGTTCTGTTTTTCTTTAATACATATTTTGATATGTATATTGGGAAATAAGTCCCCTACCCTGCTAAAGAGGGTGCCTCTCTCAGCTGTGAAGGGAGGAAGGCTTTTTATGAGGGAAGTTAGAGGATGTGTAACTTCTAATCTGTGCTTATAGTGATGCTTTGGGCAAACGACGACATAGCTTCTTATTTAACTACAGTAATGTGTTAAGAAAAAGAGAAACTTTATACTTCTATAAATTACACTACTGGAAAAATCATGCTGTATAATTTGCCTTTATTTTGCAATCAAGCGCTTTTAAAGTAGTCATTAACAGTATTGACAGGAATGGTGGAAAGCTGCTGTCTTTTCAATATTTATTCGTGCTATTTTAAAATATAACATGAACAATGATTTTTACATAGGAAGTATTAAAAATTGATTGCTATGATTTTCTATAATTACAATAATTTGTATTTTATTAAATTTGTCTTGGAATACTGTAAATATGTGAAAAATACTATATTTTGTTTCAGTTTACATTATTGCTTTAATTACTTGAAGTCTGAGGGGCATTCATAATACCAAATAGAGATCACTTTATGAAGGAAAACCTTTTATGAGGCTTCTTAAAGAAATCTGACTGGTTCATTACAAACAAATAGGTGCATCTTAATTATTAACAAAAGCACTACTAAGGGGATATATTGTGTCCAAGCTTTTTAATTTTTCTTTGAAATTCAAAAAATTGTTACTTTTTTCAGAGCAGCTTAGTTGTGAATCTTGTAAACTTTCTGAAACTTTTACATTCCTTTCCCTTACGGGCTCTGCAGGAATATGTGCTGCTTAATGGCAGTCACCTAATACTAGCTGTGCCTCTAATTAAGTAGTCTAATCTGAAGCTGAGACACTCCTACACCATTTGATTATGT
>VZTF01000982.1:51185-104438 GCA_013397755.1 Cnemophilus loriae | reverse complement strand
AGGTGAGGCTGCCCCAGCACAGAGCAGAGCAGGACAATCCCCTCCCTTGCCTGCCTGGCGATGCTGTGCCTGATGCCCCCAGGACAGGGTTGGCCCTCCTGGCTGCCAGGGCACTGCTGGCTCATGTTCAACTCGCCATTGACCCAAAGCCCCAGGTCCCTTTCCATGGCACTCCTCTCCAACCTCTCATTCTGCAGTGTCTGTTCATCCAGGGTTGCCCTGGCCCAGGTGCAGAGTCCAGCACTTCCCCTTGTTGAACTTCATCCAGTTGGTGATTGCCCATCTCTCTCATTTGTCGAGGTCTCTCTCCAGGGCCTCTCTGCCTTGAGGGGGTCACCAGCTCCTCCCAGTTTTGTGTCGTCTGTGAACTTGCTTAGCATCCCTTCCAGTCCTGTGTCCAAGTCATTTATGAAGATGTTGAGGAGCACAGGGCCTAAGATGGAGCCCCGTGGAACCCCACTAGTGACAGGTGCCCAGTCTGATGTCACCCCAGTCACTGTAACCCTTTTTGCCCCACCCATAAGCCAGGTGCTCACTCATCACAGGATGTATTTATCCAGCTGTGAGCTGGACATTCTGTCCAGAAGGATCCTGTGAGAGACAGTATCAAAAGCTCTGCTAAAATCCGATAGGTTGGATAGATAATAAAGGTTTTATAAATTGGCTTCCCTTGATCAGCTAGGTGGGCTACCCTGTTGTAGAAGGAAAAGAGGTTCCATAAGCAGGACTTTCCCCTCATGAAGCCATGTCGGCTGTGACTGATACCTGCATTGTCTTTTCAATACCTTCCAGAATAATCTTTTCCATGATTTTACCAGGCACTGCAGTGAAACTGACAGGCCTGTAGTTTCCAGAGTCCTCCTCCTTGACCTTTTTGAAAACTGGGACAATGTTCGCAGTCAGCCAGGATCTCTCTGGATTCCCAAGATGCTCGTAAATCATCGAGAGAGGTCTTGTGATGACATCAGCCAGCTCTTTGAGGATTTTCAAATGAATCCCATCAGCCCCATGGATTTGTAGAGATCCAGCTGGAGCAGCAGATCCCGCACAAATTCGGGGAGTTGATCATTCTTGCAGTCACAGTCCTCCAGCTCAGGGCACTGAGACCCCCTTGGTCTATCATGCATGCTGAAGACATAAACAAAGAATGCATTAAACAAGTTAGAATCTTCAGCCTGCAGATTTAAAGCTGTAAATCTTCAGCTACTGGTGTCCTTTCTTGAAAAATTATCACACTGATGCTCTAGGATCTACTTGAGGTAATTTGTCTGTGTTTCCTAAGATGCAATTACACCTTTTTTTTTGTCACTGGACTGCAGCTACATGTTACAGCTGAATTTACTGTATGTGGTTTATTTCACATACACTAAAGGCTCTTTGTTCCTTCTCTGTTGTTTCTCTTTGTTACTCCTAAACCCAGCTTTGTCCGGCTTCAACTCCATATTTCTCTAACTGACCACTGCTGGGGAGCTGCAGGGTCTCCACTGCCAAACCTGTGCCCCAGATTTCATCATTTCATGCCCTGTACTGCTCTAAGATCCATGCTGTGTCTCCATCCTGATATTTTTCAACCCTGTATTGTATTAGATGTAAATATCTCCATTACTTATAGAAGTACTAGCTGTTACTTCTACATATGTAGATCTGCACCATACAAAGAAAAACAAAATTAAAATTAATTACCGTAGGCAACTCATCACTTAGAGAAATTGCTGTCACAGAAAGTAAAACAAATCTATGGGCAGATCAAGAAAAGTTGGGACAGAGCAAGCCTGCAGGCCCTTGTCCTAAAGCTCTGCAAACACTGGGTGCTTGTCGCTAGCAATGGCAGTGCCAGGTTACAGGACTACCCTGCATCACTTCTTGCCTGCCCTCTCAGCGAATTAGGCAAGCTGTCAGGTTTTAAGTAGTAAAAGTAGTACATCCAGTGCAAGTACATATGACTCTAGTTGAATGTTCACTGATGAAAGAGATTATCCAAATTTTGGAAGTTTTAGAGATCAATAGCTGTGAATGAAACAGCAAAGCAAGGAACTGCTTTTTTAAATTTTTAATTTCCAAATTAACCTTTGGTGCACAAACACAGGTTTTGATGCCATGATGATTTTTTGCCTTTTCTTTTATATACCTTTTATGTATTCTCAGTGCTCTTAACATACATACTTGTAATTCCTTAAGTCTGATAACTTAGCATAGTCCTGGTATTCTGTTAGGCCAGAAGACCAAACATCCTAGAGGCCTTGCAGTTGGAGGCCAGAAAGCCCTACCCTATCTTGATAAACCAAGGTCCCTTCTAGAACACATCCTGTAGTTAAGATTAGGCCCATCCAGGGGGGAATAGCTCAGGATGGGGGGATATCACGCTATTCGTTCAAGCCTCCCATCGGGGCATCTTTGCTAGATATGCTAATTTGCAAGGTCTATAAAATTGTACACACGATCTATCGTGTGTGTGCATTTTGTCGCATTCCACCTTGGTGAAGTGTTGCACCATAAGGATCCTTGTTAAATACCGAGGTAAAATCCCTTGATCCCTTAACCGTGTCTGGCTCTTGATTTTAGGACCAAGGAAAAGGCATCAGTTTCAGGATCTTTCCTACCACTAATACTATGCTGCCTAACTGGAATCAAAAGTTTATGTCAAAGGCATGAGAAAATCTTCCTTGTCAGATAATTCGCTCAGCACTACGATTTTTTCATTTCAGTGGTTCGTAACACACAAGGAGTAGTAAGCAGGTGGAACTAGTTTACATATGCACATTCATGTGAATTATTTTTAAAAAAGGACCTTTATAGTGAGATCTGTTTTGCCAAAGCCTTTAAAGTCATTGTAATAGAAAGAGACAGAACAGTATAGAAAGACATCTCTAATTGGATTCCCAAAACTGCCGTGTGGGAATATGGCGGTTTCTCCTAGGCAGCACTGACAAAGCCACAGTTCACGAGTTCTAGCTGGAGTCTCCTGGTTCAGTGGTCTGCTTCATCTATGAAGAGCATGCTGAGACTGGGTGCTGGAGGTTGATACTGGAAAAAACAATCCACAAGCAAAACTACACAGAGCCAAGATAGTGGAGAGGGGGTCTGCCTTCATCTGTATCCCATACGCATGCCCTGTGAGAGCTGTGGGCTCAGGTCAGTACCCTGTGCTGTGATGGCTGGTCCCCCATCCCTCTGCTGGGTGTTGTGAATGTCCGTGGGAGACATTCACTCCCTTGGAAGCTTTGGGGGAGGTTGACCCCAAACTCTCTTGGGCTTGCCTGGAATGTGTTGAAGACACCTATACATGTCCACTGTTCAGGTAGGGAACACGTGCACTTATTTTAAGAGAGACACTTTCCAAGAGATCTAAAATTTACAGACTTATGAAACTGGATGAGGTACTAAGCAATTTTAATTCCACCAAGGCTGAAAATTAGCATGCTCAGAAAGCCTAGTGACCTAGCCTGGAATTACAAACCTTTAAGTCTGACTTCTCTACCAGGCAAATGGGAAGAAATGAGGAGTTTGCCAGCATGTGCCCAGGTGGCCAAGAAGGCCAATAGCATCCTGGCCTGGATCAGCAATAGTATGGCCAGCAGGATCAGGGCAGTATCTGTTCCTTTGTGCTGGGCACCATACCTTGAATCCTGACTTCAGTTCTGGGCCCCTCACTTCAAAAAGGACATTGAGGTGCTGGAGAAAGTTCAGGGAAGGGAAATAGAACTGGAGAAGGGTCTGGAGCACAAGTCTGATGAGGAGCAGCAGAGGGATTGGGTCTGCTTAGCCCGCAGAAAAGGAGGCTCAGGGGAGAACTTATCACTCTCTACAACTCCCTGAAAGGATGATGTAGCCAGGTGGGAGTCAGTCTCTTCTGCCATGTCTCAAGACAAAGGATGAGAAGAAACGGCGTTAAGTTATGCCAGAGAAGGTTCATACTAGATATTAGGAAAAATACTTTTCTCTGAAAGGGTAGTCAAGTACTGGCATAAGCTGCACAGAGAGGTGGTAGAGTCACTTTGTCTGGAAGCGTTCAGCAGGCATCTGGATGTGGCATTTGGGAATATGTTTAGGGGTGATTATTGTGGTGCTGGGTTGACAGCTGGACTCAATGATCTTCAAGGCCTCCTCCAACCTTGATGATTCTGTGATTCTGTCACTCTGAGGACCAGGAGAATTTTGTCTCCTGTTCTTCTTGTGCACGTGCATTTGTGCTATGCAGGCACCTGACCTGGTTGCCAGGAGTGCTGTTTCCAGTACTGGAAAATGTTAGGGCCACTCCATTACCTCTCCTTCTCCCCAGGCTTTGGTCATGAGTCCCAGCAAATCTGCGTTAAAGCCGCCGTTGCAAGGTTGGCAACCCTGTTGGCAAAGACACGCTTTCGGGACTTTTACAACGACATCACCTCTTTCCTTCCAGCCCTTATTTATGACTGAGGATGCATTCATCTGTTTTGAGACCTGACTGTGTCTTCAGTCTGTTGACTCATCCCTGAGTCTCTTCTTCACAGCTGGAGAAAAGAGACCTTCACTGAGTCAACAGCAACTCCTGTGCCAAGGTGGCAGCATCTCAGGCCTGCTGTGCAGAGGAACCTGGCAATAGCTCATCCTCTGGGTGACAGAAGTCATGTCTGAAATGCAGAGGCCATGGAAAGAAGTGGCTCTGGGACATCCCAAAGCCCTCTAGAGTGACTGTGTATCACCAGCCATGCTGATGAGTATCCCCAGCACGCCGAGTGCTGAATTGTGCTGCCATGTCAAGCATGCCCTGGTTGGGAAAAGCATCCTGCTCACATACCACCAGTACATTTCTGGAGTAAGGAACCAAAACAGTTCCTGCTGATTGGAGAGGAAGCTCCAGTGAATAACAAGAAAAGAATACATCCCATTTGTGGTTGTTGAAGAAATGATACCACACAGGCTGAAGTCATAGCTGCAGTCAGTTTGGCTCCACAGGCTGGCAAGCGCAGCATTCCCTGCCCTGGCAGCAAATACAGCTCCCCCCTCTCCGCCCCCTCCAGATACTCCTGCAGCAGTGCTTGGCCTGGCTCTACCCTCTCCTGTACAACTACTGACATTGCTTCCCACCACCCTTTCCTCTCCTGCCTAACAATCCCAGATACCCATAAAAATCCACATTTCAAAGGACTAGGAGGATGATAAAAAAATGATCAAGACTCCCTCTCTTGGCATATGCCTGTGCCAAAAGTAGAGACTTCACAACCACTCTTCCTTCCCCAGGACATTCCAGCACTTTGTGATTGTCTTTAGGGAGGCCTCTCTGAGGAAGAGCTTGCTGAAACCTTCTCCTCTCTGGTTTTGGCTCCCTCCTTTTTGCCCCCTTCAGTGAGGACAGATTGTTCTGGTTGTTGTTGAAGCAAGCTGCAGACTGTTCTTGTTCTATTCTTTCCTACTTCCCCCACTTTCCAATGATTAAGGACAGCTTTTCAGCATCAAAATGTATTTGATCCTACTAAATGCTGGGCCCATTTAACTGTTTTCTTCTGTGGACAAAAGAGAGAGAGGATTCAGCACAGAAGTTTCTCATGCATGTCAGACCTCCATCACATTATTTCACTGTGGTTGACAGAAAATTGCCAATATTCTTAAGGAATGTAGTAGAATAAAAAACCCCCTAACACCCAAAACATTGGTTTTTTCCATTTGGCCTGAAATAGTCAAGAACTTAAATTGTCATTATGTCAAGAAACAGGATAAAAATAATCATTTCCTAGTAAACATTAGTTGCTTATCTTCTTAAAAACTGAAATTTCTAGTGTTTTTATTTTCCCTTCTCCAAATGAAAACAGATTTGTGGTAGATTTTCAAGAAAAGAAAAATTTTAAAGATAACTCCCTCTTTTTCTGGAATGCTCCTGGTCTCAAATCACCTTCAAAAAAAACTTGTCAAGTGCATTTAGCAACTTACATAGCACTAAAAAAACAAAATCTGTTTGTGCTTCCCAAGAGCAAGGGAAAAAGGCAAGTGAAGGTAAAGGTTAGGAACGCTGTAGCTGTGTAGCCAGGCAGAGCAATCCATCACACAGGCACTGCTGGCAGTGTGCACCCTTCAGGCTGGAAATGCTCCTCAGCCCAGAGGGGTGAGCTGAGGGTCACTGCTGTGGGGTCAGACCTACATGGAGACTGCACTGGGGCTCTGCTACAAAGCAGGTCTGGGGTTGGGACCCAGCAGGCAGGTTGGTGGTGACCACCCTCTTAGGAATTAGCTCAGTAACGTGAGCACAGTCTGCATGTGCCAGCTGGTCTCTGCTCTGGAGAGCAATTAATTTCAGCTGGATAACTACAAACCACACAGGGAGACAGCATTTTTGGATATAAAAGTATTTTATTTAGAGTCAGAGTTCAGTTGGGTTTGGAACTAGATGATCCGTAAGACCCCTTCCAACACAAACCGTTCTGTGATTCCATAATTTAATTGGATTACAGCTTGGTTTAAAATCAGCATACTTCTCCCTTGACAATGTACTTACCATGAGGGTTTCTTTTTTAGTGTATATGAAACTTTCTTAATTTTAATGGCAGGAAAAAACCACAGAGGCTTATCCTGTAAAATTAGTCTTCTTTGCTGCATAATGTTCTGGGAATTCATGTTTGCTATTTTTTTTAAAATCTGTATTCCACACAAATAACCTTGCTGATTTCCCTACCAAGGACAAGCAGATAGGCTCATACATGTTTTTCTCATAGCTGAAGAGCTTCTCCACAACAATGGCCACAGGTGGCACATTAAGAAACAGTGCTAGAACTTGTAAACGAAACTGAAGAACAACCAGAGCCACTTTTTTTTTGAGACACTTCTTATAAAGCTTATAAGGCATTTCTTATACCTTCCCTCCTGCCTAAATTCAACAAGAAATCTGAATTTTTGAAACTTAATTGACTTAAATTGACTCAGTCATGAGTTTATAGATCATGTTAGACCTC
This sequence comes from Cnemophilus loriae, assembly GCA_013397755.1. Classification (NCBI taxonomy): domain Eukaryota; kingdom Metazoa; phylum Chordata; class Aves; order Passeriformes; family Corvidae; genus Cnemophilus; species Cnemophilus loriae. Next base: position 97,518 of record VZTF01000982.1, on the reverse strand, counting down.
ATAGTATATTTTTCTTAGTAGATCCAGTCCAATGCTGAACTACAAACTGAGCAGACAGTTCAGGTTGTTCAGACAAAACCAACAATCACATAGGTATGTATGTATTCCGTGCTAGTTAGAAAATGACAAGGAAAAATTTCAGAGTTCTGATGAAATCTCTATATCCTTTATGATAAATTCTGGATTCACTGAACTCTGCTTCCAGCTTTGTGCATAGTAACAGAGCAGTACAACCAAATAAATTTAATCACACCCTGATGTAATCTGAGACACCTGAAAGCCTGTTAATAATTTTTCAGATTAGTAACTCATTAACCATCTCAGAAATGGCACAGTCCAGTTTCCAGAGGAGTGTAGAGTAAACATCCATGTGTGTCTGTTTGTGCCTGGGCTCACAGGTAGAGGGAAGGAAAGGCAGCAGAAGGCAGCTGAGTATCCAGATATTAAATTAGCTTATTTTTTTGCTTTCAAGAGTCCATCTCTGTTGTTTCAATCTGCTGCACCGCTCTGAAGGTCAATGCAAATTCTGCACCTGAATAATTTCTTTACTCAGGTGGGAGACCGAATTCCAAGGACCAACTTGTTGTTCAGTGAAAACCATTGCTCTAGCCCTCAGTGCCGCTGTTTTGTCTTTGCAGAGTGTGTGGACAGGCCGCAGCCCAGATCCTTCTCATAGCCCTTTATCTCTTCTGCATTCCCAGGAGATCTCTGGAGGTCAATTCACCAAACACAGATAGTGGATGGAAGGATGTTACATTTTCACAAAGGCAGTATTTCTGAATCAGTAAAAGATTAAATAAGCATTGTTCCCTCCTTGTGCGTTAATGTGAAATCAGCTGCCAGATGAGAGATATAAAAGCATTTTCTAAGTCTTGCACAAGCTTCGGTTTAGTACCAGGAAGTACCTGTCGATGAGAGATAAGCAGCCTGCCAGGATGCAAGTGGTATTAGTCTAGCAATTGCCTAAAGTAATTTTCTGCTTTCGCCAGGAAACGATGCACTTTTTCATTCTTGCTCAATGTTTCATCCATGGCCAGGACAGGGCTCTCCCTTCATTTCCCATGTGCTCTCACACTGACTTGTACACCCTGCCTTTGCCATCAGCCTTGATCTTATGTGTTCACCTTGCTGCTGCCCCACAGGGACAGGGAACACACACAGAGGCTATTTCCTACCCCTAAGGAGTCTGTGAACATCCTGATTCCCTGCAAAAGTGGTACATTATATTACTGACAATGTTTGTGACCTTCTGCAGTCTGAGTTGCTAATAGTTGTGTCTAGGCAGATAGCAATCTCTCCTCATCATATGGGTGTTTAGCCTTTTCAGCTTTCTTCTTGCTGCAAATGAACACGGAGGTTCAGAGCATCTCCCCAGAGGTTCTAACCATCAGTGGGTCCTCAAAGTGGCAATTAATCATCAGGAAAAAAAATATATGCTGGTGAGGAGTTTTTTATTTGTGAAACACAACTGACAGTCTTTTACCTACATGCTTCTATTGTGTTTTGAGTAAACAATTGAACCAGATAGTTTTTCAACCCTATCAACTCTGAAGGCAGAGAAACTTGTTCTAAAAACATAACTCTGCACAAGGCCTCCGGGGCAATGCAGCACTTTCCCACAGCCACTTTCCCTCGGTCTTCTTGCTCAGCGAGAGGCAGCACAAGATGTCTCCCAGTCTCCCCTGCTCTCCAGCCCGTGTGGGCAGACGTGAGAAGAAAAGGCATTATTTTTAAAAGAGATAAAATAAAAAGACTCTCGAAACCCCACGGCAATCGTCCAGGGAAGCAGCGTAATTGCAGGTTGGGCCAGCCACAGCCTCCAGTGTCACCTTGGAGACCAGCTGGTAAACTCCAGGCCTCCCTAAAAAGGGGGGCCAAGGCAGCCGGGTGTGTAAACAAGTAAAACGAGATGGATAAGGAAGCCTTGCAGTGAGGCTGTGGCCCATTATCACCTGAACTTGTTGCTTGAGCCCAGCAGCGGGGAAGCAAGTGAGGCACACACCATCCCAGACTCCGAACACCTCCCCAGTCCTAAGTGGAAACTGCAGGATCAGAATAGCATTGCAGGTAAAGGATTTTTTTTTCCTGTTTCCTACCTCACAGTGAGTTTCTCTGATCAGCCAAGAGTAGTTTAATTAATTTTAATTAAATCTAATTTTTTAAAAATCTGATTTTTAATTTANATATATGCAAAAGAGCAATTGCAGTAATGTCCACCTGTCAGAAGGCTGAAGCTGGAGGACGCTGGTCATGATAGAGAGAGAGATGAAAGGCTGCTGCAGAGGGGTCAGCGGAGCTGGGAAGCCAGATTTTTAAGGAGGTGTTTAGAGGGTTGTCAAATACTCCTGCAGTATTCATGCTTTTAATAATTTAATGAAATTATAAGAAGTAAACTAAATGTGTGCAATTGGTTTAGGCCACTTAATCTATTCTTAGATCCTGAGATCTTCTGCCCTGGGGTGGGTTATGTGCCACTTGTGTCTTTGGCCAGGACAGGGGCTCTCAGGAGCCTGGGCAATCCAGAGGTATGTATGGGACTCTGCCCATCATACTGCAGTGTTTTTTTGGATTTTCATAGGAGGCGCTTGGGCTCAGCTGAAGGATAGCATCTAAACAAATGCTGCAAAGCTTAGACTGAATCTGACTCTTTCCAGGTGTCGTAGTTTAACATGGCTTGCTTTTTAGTTATGGAGAACTCCACCACACACAAAACCGTGTCCCAAACCATGACACCAGGTTTAATCCTCAGGCGCAGAGGAAAGTAAAGGGATCTGGTTGCCAAACTGCCTAAGATTCTTCTGGAAAAATCCAAGCCAAAGTTCAAGGTTTTGTATTTGTTAGGAATAAATGCAATCATTTCTGTTTGGCCTGCACAACACAACATCACCCGTAGAAACAAACAATGCTGACAGCGTGGGGTATTGTAATTGTTCATAGCCTAGGCTGTTAAACAAAACAAAACTCTCTAGCATTCAAAATTAAAATAAACGCTGCTGGTTAATCTCACTGAGGGAGACATCAGAGAGTCTTGGATGAGATATACAAATTAAAACCACGTGGAATTTTTGTTATGACCTGTTCTTGTTTTATTAATGGTATTAATATTTAACACATTTGTACACTATGCAGAGAACTGTTATATTCAACAAATCCTGACTGCATCTTTAGTTACTTAACATTATCCAAAAAGAAGCAAGAGCAAAGTAAAAGAGGAGGAAAGAGCATGCGAATGACTGTGATCCCTCCTTCCTTGCACTGATTTGGAATCTCTTTTCTTACAATACAGGCTAGGAAGGGTTTACCTCTAACTTAAGCCTGCAGCCAATAGAAATAGGAAAGTGGTATAAGTGTCACTATGGACCAGGCTTGCATGTAGCAGGTTTTATATTTAACTGGTTTTCTGCATTTTCTAGATGTATAAAAAGGGTTCTCAAATGCTTACTGCCATGTGGCACAGGAAGCCAGGTCCTGTTTAAGAGGCTTTAGTGTGATGTGAAAGTGCAATTACTTTACAAACAGACTTTAATTGCTGAGTTTTGTATAGAAACATGTTGTTGGTGGTTTAGTTAGTGAACATTATAGAGAATGCAGATTTGCAAAGAGCAGCAGAAATATTTATTATCGGTGGTTTTAACCATGATACTTTGGGGGAAAAGAAGTGGGAATATCTTTACCTATGATATTAGCGAGATTATTGGAGTGCTCTGACCCACTTCAGAAGGAACACTGGGAAAAAATTGAAAAGTTCAAGAGCAACAGCAGAATTATCTGACATCTGGAAATTGATTTGGTACCAGGAGTCCTAAGCTCTGCTCAGTTTCTAAAGTGAGTTTAAAAGGGACCTTCAAGTACTTACACCTGGACACATTTTTAATAATAGCTCTTTAATCTTGCAAAAGCAAGTAAAACAGCATCTAATATGGTGGAAATTCAGATTAGAAACAACATATATTAAAAGAAAAAATATTAAATACTGGAACAACTTGGCCTAGAGATGGTGAGTTCTGAGGTAGAAATGCTTGTAGATGTAGAAGCAAACTTTATTCTTACTGCAGAAATTACAGAGGATTGGCCAGTCTCAGTGGCATTTATTGAGGTTCAAGAGATCATAACAGATAACAAATCAGATTATCCCTCCCTAGTCTCAATTCATGAGTCTTACTGCAATGATTATTTGATGCACATTGCAGTATTCTGGAAATTACTCCACTGAACCCGAGGCAAGGAGATGCTACACTCTTTTCATGGTGTGTGTGTGTGTTTGTGTAGATTTTTCCAGTGTGCAGTGGAGATGAATTATGTCGTCGTTGGTCCCAGTATTTATAGAACTCCATAAAGACATAACATAGTGTAGAAAGAAGCACACTGCACAGTGATATGCTTGCATCATGTATTCTGTATATAGATGTATAGCTCCTATATATTATATATAAGCAATAGTACATTCTTATATAATGTAATTATAGTTTGCACTGTGTTTGTGTAACCTCACTGTATTTTATAGTCTTTCCAGCTAAACATTTCCCCTTAAGGACAGGTCATTGTTTGCAGAAAACATTTTTGGCTGCTGATCTCACACAGCTGTTAGATCTTCCTGGTCACTGGTTAATGAGTTCCCAGAAGAACTTTGCTTGTTCTGTCTGAAGCAAAGGCCAAAATGCTCTATATTTTACCTCTCTAGACTTCCACAATAAGCTAGTACTGAAACCATTTGGGGAGTACAAAACCATTTTATTTTTCTGTTTTTCCAAGCCCAGCTGGAGTCATCTGAAGCAGTTATAAAATTCAGCATATGTGGTATTACCAGCAGCCATAGCCAATGCTCTGTAAACAGGAGTGAAGTAGTTAAGATGAAACAGTTTAATTCCATGTTTCTTACAAGTTTTTTCTGACCATTTCAATTCACACTTCTGCGCATGGAATGACAATGGGATTGGAAGTGCCACGTGCACTGACATGCACTGACAGTGCCTCACAGGGCTGCTCAGCTTCATCTCCTCATCCCAGCGCTGCCTCAGCAGAGAACCAGCTGCATCTTGAGTCTAGAGCTCTGCTGTAACTTCTGTGACTCGTGTGCCCTGATCCTGTGATGCTTTAAAGGCTGGAAAACATTTTGGGAGTCTTCATGGTCTGCTGCAGACCCATCAGCCAGGCTATGGAACAGCAGTCTTGGCTCTGAACATATGCCCAGGATTCATTGTGGCCCTAAAATATCAGTATGGGCAGGGGCAGTCCTGCTGTTCTTAGCACTAGGCACAAATAATCCCTGTGGGAGAGGGAGTGGCTCTCTGCCAGCCAGGGCATGCTGCTCTTGGTGGTGCTGTTGCAGCACTTCAGATTCACATGCTGGTTTTCCCTATTTTTATTCCACTGTTTTTGTCTGAGGGAAGCTGGAAGGCCTATGTTGTCAGCATGTGAAATCCTGGGATGCTAAATACTGTGGAAGTTTAAGATATTAATTTGTTCTGCAGCTGTGTTAAAAAAGCAATAGGTGTGATGTGTGGGCGACTGCTGTTGCTCAGACATGCAACGAGAGAAATCTCTGCTCTGGAGGATCGGGACTTCAGTGGAACAAAAGTGAATCAAAGGCAAAGGTCCTCAGCCAGGGTAATTTCTGTCTTCCTGTGGTCAAATGCTAGCTGCAAAACTGGCCACGTGGAGGAGGCTTGGCAAGGATGCTGTGGACACAGAGGGAGCTACACACTCCTGAGTGCACCCACCAGTTGTCACAGTGTTCTCACACTGTAGGCAGAAAATTCTTTCACATAATTTCCTATCTGCATCTGGATTAATCACAGGGTGGTTGACTGAGCCCTCCTTTCATGGTTGGTGGCCTATATTGGCAATTTCCCTTTCTGATAGAAGGATATAAGGAAAAGGAAATAGAGGGTCAAAATGGGTCCTCATGAAAGAGTTGCCACCAGCAGCTTTCAAGAGAGGAATCTGGGATGCTCTGTATGCTAAAGCAGGTTTCAGCACTATGTCTGAATGTGAATTCACACCACATCAGTGTTTTGGTCTTCCAGATGCCAGGCACAGCAAGGCATGACCGAGAGATGGTAATCCAAGCAAAAAGAAGCCTGTCCAAAACCACTGATCCTCTAGAAAGACTTCGCCTGCAGTGTTTAGCAAAGGGATCTGCAGGCATCAAAGGACTTGGCAAGTGAGTATAAGAAGTCAAACACATTATTCAGCCTAATATTTTTAGCTGCAAGAGGCTCACACCCTAAACAGGGGCCAAAACTTGAGTTTCCTCATTTCAGTGCAAATGCCACAACCCATGGAGCCTGGCATTGGGGCTCATGTGTTTTGGGACACAGGACTGACCTGCTCACCTTTTGAAGGATTGAAGACTGTGAATCCCTCATGAGAAAGTGCTTCTGTGAGACCCAGAACAACTCTTGCCAGAGAAAGGAAAGGAACATTAACCATATATCTCTCTTTGGTGTTTTCTGAAATTGTCTTAAGTATTTCAGCACTAGAGATTTTAAGCTTCCTTCCCTTTAGGGTATGATGCGCTTGTTGTAATTGTCTGTTAGCTGTCTAGTTTATGGGAGGCACCTAAAATCTTTTTGCAAGCATTCCATCCCTGGGAAAGGAGAGTTGCATCCCAACCTGAGATCCCTCCCAGGCCCATAAACCACAAACAGATCCAGACGGTGACCAACTGGAACTTCATCTAAATGTGGAACTTCATCTAAATGTGCACCTTGCAGAGAGCAGAAGGCTATAATGAACAGGGATACTACAGCAGCCTTTCCCTTGTGTAACTTCAGATGTGTAATATTCATTCACCCAATCTAAACAAGTCATCTCTACTGCCAATAAGTGTCGGGAGTTTGTTGGTTGGTGGTTTTTTGTTTCCTCTTTTTTTTTTCCCCTCAGAATACAGAACAAGGAAGAAATGTTATCTCAGCAGGGTAACTCTCTACTCCAGTACTGTGCTAAACGATTGTAGCACTCTCCATGTTTTCCCATGCATTTTACTCAAATTTCATGTTTTCCACAGAGTATTTCAGATTATTGATGGTGACAACACCAGAACTCTTGATTTCAATGAGTTTCTGAGAGGTCTACATCATTATGCTGTGATGATCAATAAGGAAGAAGCACAAGAGCTTTTCCAAATATTTGATAAAGATGGCAGTGGAACAATTGATTTTGATGAATTTCTTGTTACACTGAGAGTAAGTCTGGGAATTCATGTTGTTATTGCACTAAATGGATTAAAATAGAGCAGAAGAGAACAGAACAAAGTAGAATAGAATATTTGCAAATAAACAGTTGTGATTTTTTTCAATTAATTGTGGCCTTGATTTAGATACCAAAATTCCGGTGCTGCAGTCTGGGTACCTGTGCTGTTCAGCCCATCAGTCTCACATCTTTGTCGGCCATTTTATGATGCATCTCTTTATAACATGCATCTCTTTATAACTCATGGGAGATATTCTCTAATCCACCACAGTGATTGATTTTGTCTGAAGTTTCTTTGCTCTGCTGAAGCCTAAACAATTAAGATAGAAAATATTAGTACTTACGGTAATTGATAATTTCTTGTTGGAAATATTTAAAATGGGCAGATGAGAAAAGTGTTCTAGGTAGCATTTTCTCTCTTATTGTCCATTTGCTATTGTATGGATAGACACTGAATAGTCTTAATCACATTGCTGTTTTGAGGATATATTGCCCTTTCTAGCTCATGGACAGTGTAGACTATCACCAATATATTGTCCCGTGTACCTTGAAAGTTTTACTGCTAGCAACAGCAAGTAATTGAATTTGGAACTGGGCAAGTAGTTGGCAAAAATAAAATTATTCTGTTAATATTTCTTTACAGCCCCCCATGTCCAATGCAAGAAAAGAGATCATCATGCAGGCGTTTCAGAAGTTAGACAAGACTGGAGATGGTGTCATAACAATTGACGACTTACGCGGGGTTTATAATGTAAAATATCATCCCAAATACCAAAATGGAGACTGGACAGAAGATCAAGTTTTTAGAGCCTTTCTGGATAATTTTGATTCACCCTATGACAAAGATGGGAAGGTAAGTGACGCACCTAGTGCCAAGCCATGAAATCACCGTCTGACTCAGAATGTGACTTAATGTTATTAAGTGTGGGAGTAATTGCAGTACCAAACATCCATGTGCATCACATTTATATGGAAAATCAAAGTAGATGCATAACCTGTGCACAGCACTCATGATACAGCTAGCTTGCACATTCTGAGGAAAAGGGGCTCTGCAGGAGGTGCAAGGGTGGTTGTGAGATTGCATTAAGGCTTGTAGACTTAATAATCAAATTTCATAGATTATACTAAGTATATCTTCAGACTACCCCATGAAATTGCTGATTTTCAAGATCCACATAAATTGGGGGACTTTTCACTTCTTAGGAGAATAAATACAAGGATCCAGTTCAAAAGCAGGTTCCCTGCTTTGTTAAATACTTTACAGTTAGTTCTTCTCCAGTGTAATTACTGAGACATTTGACTTGGAAATCAGTCCATAATAGAGACAGGTTTCTGTACAGAGAGTTGGAGCGAGGATGGGGCTGGGGCTGCTGCCACTAGCTGTGTGCCCTAAGGAGCCACGGGCTGGGACAGAGTTGGGAGCTCTGGTTCAGGTGCAAAGCCTGGGCACCTTCTGTTATGAACTTCTTATACATCTACTTTGCAACCACCTCTGAGCCAAGCATGCTGTCTTTCCCCTTGTTATGTGTCTGCAAACTTCTTTGGTCTGAACTAAACGTCTGCTGACCAGCTCAGAGCAATCCCTTATCTCTGTGGTTCACATGGTGATACTCAGTCTGAGCAGTAAATAATAACAAACTGATATTTGTAGGCTGTAAGTTTTTATCAGTGCTTTGTGGAATGTCTTTAACACTTCCCACTCTCCAGGCTGCACCTGGGTTTTCAGGGCTGCATTGCACTGGTGACTCCTACCTGTCTAATGCTCCACCTGAATTCTTCACTTGCTTTGTTCCCAAAACTCAGGCTCTCAGTTGCAGAGAGGTGATGGGTTTTATCTACTTTGGCCATGACTTCGCACTTAGTAGAGCTGAATTTCTTCATGTCTGCTGCAGTGTCATCCTCAGAGGTACCAGTTCTGAGCCAGCTATCCCCTTCCATCTCCACAGCAGTGGTGAAATCTAGCAAATGTCAAACAAAATGTTCCTGCTTTTTGTGCTAAGGTCATACATGAACACATTAAATGAGTTCCCAAAATGATCCTTGATGAATTCAGCACCTAGTTACTCTGAGCACCCACCTCTTGTTCAACAATCCTGACGTTAGCTCACCTGATTGCTGTTTCTTCTGAGAATAGGCTGTGGCTTTCCTGAATCAGAAGACACTAATGATACTGAATACCTAAAATGTTTTTAGCAGAAATGCCTCAAGGTTGAGCTTTTGCTAGAAAGGCCCTCTTCACTGTGATCTTGCTGGGTGCCTCTGAAATAGGCAGGTTCAGTGAGGCTTGTAATAATTTTGTGATGGTAGGACAGTCTGAAGTGGACCCTTCTCCCTCTTGTCATGTTTTTCTTAGTTCTCAAACACACAGTGCAATCAGAGCAGATGTCATGGAATCACAGAATATGCTGAGTTAGAAGGAATCCATCATGATCATCAGGTCCAACTCCTGGCCCTGNGTCTCCCCTCAGTCTCCTCCAGGCTGAACAGACCAAGTGACCTCAGCCACTCCTCAAACGGCTTCCCCTCCAGACCTACCCTTTACCATCCTCTTGGCCCTCCTTTGGACACTCTCTCATAGCTTGGTGTCTTTCTCACATTGTTTTGTATTTTTCTATGTGATGTTTATTCAAAGAATGACCTACACAATTTGAGAGTTAAGGCATCACAAGAGACATGCAGTTTTTCTCTTGGCTAATTTGATTATTTATTTTTTTTAATTGTCATTTTTAAACCTCAAAATACCCATGAAAGCTATTCAAAACTCTTAGGTATTTCAAAGAATATTTACTTCATTAAGTGAGACTTGTTTAGAGCAATGATATTTTCTCTCTGTGGGTGGATATAAAGCTCCTAGCTGTCTCTGAATTATCAGAAACCCCGTCCACTTTGTTCATAATTATGCAAAGAACCAGATTATAGCATCCCTGGAAAAAAGTATATTAAAACATTCGTCTTCTTAGGCAGCAGTGATTTTAACTTCAGTTCCTGTTAAGGTTAGTTAAACTTCACGTGTTTCATCTCCATCCAAGTGTTATGGAGGACAAGAGCTCTTGTTTCTAGCAAAGTGAAATTAAGCAAATTTGAAGTGTTTTAATTCCTCCTGTTGGATTCCTTTTTGTTAGCAACAACATGAAATAGCAGATGTTCTGTTTCATTAAGAGTTCTTCTCAATGTGTGGTTTTGACTGATAGCATTAAAAAAACCCAAAGGTTCATTTTCCTATTTTTAATTTATCTGTCTCAGGTCACAACAGAAGAATTCATGAACTACTATGCCGGAGTCAGCGCTTCCATCGATACAGACATCTACTTTATCATCATGATGAAGAATGCATGGAAACTCTGATCATATAGTTAAAGAAGCAAAGCTTTACTTTCACCTTTTATAGGTTCCTCTGATCAAGTGTATGCACAACAGCACCCTCCTGTTCCATAACAACAGTTTCCAGTAACTGTGCCAATTACATTCAATTGACAATTCAAATTAATTCCCAGATGCTTCAGTAGGCTCAGCCTCAGGGGATCAGAGCATAATCAGAGAGCAGATCTGGCATTCAGCCACCCCACACATCTGTCCTTTTTCTCTTTGCATCCCTGGTATGCCTCTTCTTTTCTGAGATGAGCTGGTCTTTTCTTTTCTGACATCTGCAGTAGGTCGCTGTGGCTCCTGAACATCCCCTCAATGTTACAATGCTAGATACAGCTCTGTTTGGCAGAGGATGCAAGAGAAGGAAACCAAAATATTCTGGAAGGGTGGTGATCTTGGACAGGCTACTACAAATGGAAGGAAGTCTGTCCCAAGAGGGTCATGTAGACCTGTCACCTGTAGCACTGCAGTATCTCTTGGTTTTGTGGGTCTCAATTGTGTGGTGGAACAACTGCTGATCCTGCTACTGGGAACATGTGAGTTCCCTGTGCCAGGAGGCTGGAGGGGTAATCCAAGAAGGGGAGACATGGACCAGGATAAATGCAAAATGCTTTTTAAAGCTCTGGGTTTTTTCCCTGGCTCACAACTAAACATACAGACAACTTTCCTGTGCATACCGTGTTTCAACCCCCTGTGTAGCCTTTTATAGATTTTCACTCCCCTCCTCCTGCTTTTAATACTTTATTTCTGTACTGTGAGATCATTTTACTTATATTTTTCTTTAAAGGGGATACATGTGTTACAGTATTTTTTTCTCTCTGTTCCTGAAATGTTTGCTGACTTGGTAGCTGTTGCCTGTACATACCCACACTGAAAGTTGCCTACTACTTATTTGTATTTGCAGTGTTTTATGACCAAGAAATGACTTCAGAGAGCTTTCTGGGAAGTGAAGAACTCATAACTTTCTTATCTTGTCATCTTCTGTTTCTGATGCTGAATAAAGACTGGGAACCTACCCTTCATGTCACACCAATGAGGCTGTCTCAGTTCATCTTTTGTCCTTTGTCCATACAGACAGGGAGGAAATGGTACACAAAGGAAAATGTAAAAAAAATCCCAAAAAACCTAGTGTGCGAGTGCGTGGTGTCTAATTTTTCCTGCTTTGATGACTATTTTTTTTTTCTTCTTTTCCTCTACTTTCTGCTCCTCTCTCATCATTGTGCTGCTCTCTCAGACTGAGAAGCTGCTGCTGTAGCAAAGAGTAAATGGGTTGTGCATGGCAGCATTTGCTCCATTTCAGGCTGGCAGCCTGCTAAAAGCAGTATAGGGTTATAGAATGGACTTCAAAACAGCCTTTCTGATGAAGTCTCAGCTCTTAGCCTGGGTTGCTAACAGTTCAAACAGTGAAATCCTGAGTGCTTGCTGCACTGATCCTCTGCAAACCCCATTTTTCTTTTCTCCAGCGATGATCTCAGTATGAGCAATAGCTGCTTGCAATTCCTTAGTGAAGGCTGTGTAAACTCTAATATTTTCTTGACCAGTAAGCCTCCAGAAACCTGCATACTGGCTGACACTGGAAACTGGTGGAGAAATTCTCTTTATGATTGCCAGCTATCATAAAAGGAGCCTTTTCTTACTGCAGTGCTACTGAAGTGCCAATATATATGAAAAACAAACTTACTATCAAATAGGGGCTGTACATGGCCTGGCAGCTTGAATAGAATCCATTCACTTCTCTTTAATTGATTTCACAGCATGGTGTCATGCTATCTGTCTTCTCTTTCAAATAGAAAGAAAGTAATGCGGATGGACTGTGAGATTCACAAAATGAAAAAAACATTTCCTTTTGACTTGCTAACTCACGTCTTCACACCCTGCGGTGATCTGACGGGCTGATATCTTTTCAAGTGAAGTGGAAGTTTTAATCTAAATAACTGCAACCAGTTTGTCTTTGGTACTAATATCTTCCAATTTTATTCAATCCTAAACCAATATACATTTTCAGAAGGGAAGATTGGTACTGAAAGCAACTGTGCTTTTTTGAAACCAGCAGAACTTTTGTCACTGGATTCTGGGAGCCTTCGCTTGTCCTGTGGCAGCTCAGGAAAATCCTGTGCTTCAGGACAAGATTTCTATGCTGAGCTGGACTAATGGGGTTTGTGTGGGGACTTGAAGGATGCGCTCCAGGAGAGCTTAAACCTTCTCACCCTGGCAGTGTATCCCTGGTGCTCCGAGGACAGTTCCCAGCTCAGGTCTGCCTGTGTGTGGACCTCATTGCTCACTGGGTATGTTTCCTGAGAACATGGTTCACAACTGAGTCATTTCAACATTTGTACAGAACCATGTTTCCAAGGGCTGGTTTAAGGTGCTTGTGAAGTCAGTGGCAAAGTTTCCTTTCACTTCCGTGGGAACAGAGTTGCTCTTGGAGCAGTCTGAATAACAACTGGTAACTTCAGAAAAGTTATAGTGCTTTCAAGAAAAAATAAATAATCTGGGAAGCAAAAACCATGATTTTTCACTTGTGATCAGACACTGTAGAACTCAAATTGAAATCTATCCTGTACAAAATGTAATTTGATTGATATGTGTGCAAATTAATGGAACAAACACAGGCATTAATTGCTGCATAGTAAAATCCGTACTGGGGAACATACAGCCATAATGGCACACTGGACACACACACTAGACATTCAGAGGAAGCACTTTTCAGGGATTAAAGGAAAGTTAAAGGGATTTGATCCACACAAGAGGGATTATCAAGACTAACAACAAGTGCACAAAACCTCCCTTTAGCACTTCACTGTCTGTCTCTGTGATCTGGGAGACCCAAAAACGAAGCTGAAAGGCCCCTGTTCAGCTGCAGCTGCAGTGTGCTGGTTACAGACCCAGCAGATGCAGGAGATACGTGGTGATGCAGGCTGTCCTGCCAGCCTGTGGCTTCACAGCACATACAGCAGATTTTGGGAGATAGGTGGCAATGCACACTATTGTATCTGCTGCTAACATCAAGATGGGAGATCTTGGTTGGTGCTTCATGTTCGAAGCACTATTTCTTCTTTCTGATTGTGCAACAGATCCTAAACAGGATGGCACAAACCACAGGAACATCTGAGTCTGCAGGGCTGGGGGGCAGTCCCAGAGGTGGAGGTTTTGCCTGCACCTTGAGTTCCAGCCTGCCGTGTGGCACAGTGTCTTGTCAGGAATAAGGCGAGCCCTCCCCAGCAGCCAGCACTGAAGTTTGCTCCAAAAATATTGGTAGAGCCCTGTGGGAAAGAGCGAAAAGGCTCCCTTATAACCCTTTCAGAACTCTGTCCCCACTTCCTGCCTCTGTAGGAGCCATCAGAGCACCTTGGTGACACCACCCCACTACCCCAAAAGAGCACAAGGTACAAGGACAAAGAGATGTGGGACAGCCTTTTCTTCTGGTGTGCTCCTCTGGGAAAGGTGGCACTTCTGCAGCTTCCTTCACTACATTTTGATTCTGCTCTTTCTGTGCTCTTTGTGGCTTTATGTTTCTGTCTGGGAGAGCACATTTTTGGCTTGATGTGATACAGAAATGTTTTTTGTCTTATACTGTCTCCTGCAGCATAAAATTCTGATTCAAGCACCTGAGTTTAACGCAAGCCCCTGTCTCTGCCATATATTCTTGAAACTAGACCACAACAGATTTTCAGTGGTCTGATTAATTCTGCTGCTCTCGTGACACAAAGCTGTTTTGGCAGAGGCAGATGGCCGCAGCAGAAGTTTTGTAGATGAAACCACCTGTGCACATTGCTGTATAAAAGCCAACTTGCCTCTATGTTAATTCCTTGCACACAGTGCTAGCTCAAACCTCTGCAGTCGTGTGGGCAGAGCACATCTTTGCCATCCCAGAGCTGTCACTGGCTGGCAGAACGAGCAAGACCAGTGATATTGGTGATTTTCAGCTTGCAGCTCCTATCCTCCACACTGGGAGCAGCAGCAGCAGCAGCAGCACAGTGAGTTTTCCCCAGTAAAACAGGTAATGCCAAGAGCAACCTGGCACTGCCAGCAGCTGCCCACTGTCTATGGCTTTCACTGTGATTACAGCCCGCCCTGTTTCTTTAGCTTTCCTCTCTTGTAGGATGAGCAGAAAGCATGTTTCCCAGTAGCCTGTCCTTAACACCAAGTCCTCAGGTGGCTGAAAGCTGCCTCTCTATTTACAGCAGCTACCTGGCCATACTGGTATGCCTCAGCTGAGTCTGAAATCCCTGAGGTTTCAAAGCGAGCTTGGTTTTGGCTCTAGCACCTCTTCCACACTCATGCCTGGAGGTTTGCAGCCACCCCAGGTACAGCAGCCCCATCTCTACAAAAACCTGGACCAAGGTTTCCCTCCAGATCACAGGACTGCTGCTGATCTCAACAGGAGCTGCAGCTGGAGACTGGGGACAGGATCCAGCCTTTGCTGAACATCTTGGAAAGAAAGGAAGCACAAGGTTTTGTGGAAGTTGAAGCAAGTCTTGTTTTCTGTGGAAAAGCAGAGATTGTGGTAAAATGTGAGAAGTGTTTCTGTTCCTTAGATAAATCTGTTCCTTTTTTTCATTGAAAACGCATTTTTTCCAAAAGCTGCAACATGGTTTGGACTCGATGATCTTAAAAGTCTCTTCCAACCTAGTGATTCTGTGATTCTTTGAAAAAGTGGAGTGTTTCTTTTTTAGCTTATGTACATTTTCTGGAAAAACAATTGTCAGACTGTGTTAGATAACCTCCAGCTTTGTGGCATATATTTATTCTTTAGACATTTTCATCAATGCACTTCTGCTTTGTGTCTCATTTTTTCTGTTGTTTGACAAACCGCCGGGGCTTTTTACATTCATTTAGTGATGGTCCTGATGTTAGACTAATCTAATTTCACTATGACATGTAAGTTATGCAGTCAACATTTAACAATAACTGGAATAACATTTCTTCTATTTTTTTCCTTTTTGAACCCAGACTAGCAGCTCTGTTTCCCAGTGAAAGAATCTCAATCCATTTGCCTTAGTGTCATTCAACCAAATTCTGTGTTAGACCTTGCTGCAGCAATACATCCTAATATCAGGTTAGGAGAGTCCGATGTAAAAATCAGACTTCCCTGGAAGATGCAAAAGAAGTATTTGCAAAATATAGAGTCTGTTGAGCCACAGTATATAGCCATCACCCTTGTAAACACTGTTTTTCTCATTCTTAGGTTACAAAAGAGGAATTTCTGAATTACTGCTATGGAGTTAGTGCTTCTGTGGACACTGATGCCTACTTCATTTTAAGGATGAAGAAATCCTGGAAACTCTGACTTTTGCTTTCATTTGCCCAAACTTCTTTAGGGCTGTAGACTACAAATAAGTGAAACACTGCTTAGTTTGTTGTGGGCTTGATTTTTCCCCCAGGTCCCATCTGAGCAAGCCTTTTGGAGCTGCAAGATGTGATGGCAGCAGCAAGTGTCCAAGTGCTGGGCTCTGACACGTGGCTTCGTGTTTCAGCAGGTGGCGCTTGGAAGCCAAGGAAAAGCCATCCTGACCGAAACCTGGAGCTGCCGCTTGAGCAAGTGATGAGATAGTCGGTATAATTTAGCAATTGCATTTTCTGGCATCATCAGTTGTTTTCTTGTGTGTCTGTACATTAGATTTGTTTTGCCAATGCTCTGTGACACACAGGAGTGCTAATTTGGGTGGCTCCACGATCACAGTAATAACGAGGTGTTTGACTCTAAAATAATTCTTCACAGAGGTGGCAAGTCTTCTTTATGTCACATTTTAGCTGTTTTTAAATGATAGCTTCAGAAACCCCACAACCACAGAGATAACTAGCTTGATTTAAAAGTGTATTGACTAAAATCCAGCTGCTTTTCCCCCCAGGCTGCAGCACTGCAGTATTGCTGTACAAATACAGGCCTTTAAATCAATAAACACTACTGCTAAGAAGCTGAGAAGGGGCTGTCCTCCTGCCCTGCAGAAATGCGCTGCCAGCATCATCAGGTCCCTTTCTGCCAAAAGAGATGGTTTCATGGTCAGCTTCTGCCTGCCAAAAATTGCTCTGAATTCAGCCACGTGTCCCTGCAGAAGTGAGTGTCAGGCCACCCTTTCAATGTTTATTTCATAGCCCAGACATCACTGCACATCACAGGCATTTAGCCATCCCTCTACCCTGGCAGAAGCAGTCCTCCTGCCTCCCCACACTTAGATGGTCTTCTGCTGCCCCACTGACATACACAGCATTTGTGTTGTCTAATGAATTTGCACAAGGGGAGGAGATGTGGTAAACAAAGTAACGCTTTAAGCCAGGGATGACTCTTGCAAGTAATTAGCATTTTTCAGCATCATTAGAATTAGAGTGTGACTCATTGTTGTAACTGACAAAAGTCTAAGTTTACTTGTGTATAGCTAAGAGAGGTTTGAGTAGTGCAGGAGAGGAGTGCTCATAGTGCTAGGAGGCGTCTGCATGAGCTGCACGTAGATAAGGGCAGAAGCAAAGACGGGAGGGCGTCTGTGTGGTACCATGACTGCAGGAGAGGGGCCGGAGCCCAGTGGGCACATGGCAGAAAGGATCACGCAGCTCCAGGCACTGTGTCGTAAAGCAGCTACAGAGAAACCAGTGTCAGCAGGCTGGGTATGGGTGTGCAGCTGAGTAAGAGCACCGGAGGCAGAAAGAGGGAGAAGGAAAGTTGTGCTGAACTAAAGGAAGTGCATGGAGTGTGTGAAAGCTGAGCAAAATTCCTCTGTGAATACTGAGGCAGATGGGAATTCGTGAACAGCTCTGGAGAAACCATCACGTAGAATAAGGAAACTACTTGACAGATTGTCCAGACATAGCCATGGCTGTATCCTCATATATGAACTATATATAACTTGGCCATAGACAGGAAATGCTTGTGGTGTTTCTGGCTTTGGTGCATAGTTGGCTTTATTTTTCTTTTCCAAAACAAAGCTGAAAGTGGTTATATCTGCATACATCCAACAAATGTGTTACAAAATTACAGAATTACAGAAATTGAAGTAAGCGTAGCACATACTGCAGAGCATTTTCCTGATGTGCTTTTGCTTCTTCATCTATCCCCTTTTTGTTTGTGACCGTGTCACTGGCAGAAGGTATGTATCATTCCAGTATAATCTGTCTGTATCTACAGTCACACTGTGCAAGTTCTCACAGTATAAGCATTATCAGCAGCTCTTTTTGGAAGGAAGTACAAGCACTATAAAGCAAAGGAATGCCCAGGGATTTGGTCTTTTTCTTCTGCATCAATTAATGCTTCGTTTGGCGGTAAACAGCAATAAAAACCATTCTGTAAAATGTCACTGGAATGCCTTGAGCCAAATCCGAGGCCCCTTTGCACACAGTAGGTATTAGGTTCTCCCCACTTGAAGATTTCTCTGGCACTGAGTGGAGGTGGAGGAGGTGGAGTGCTGTCTTGGGAAGGCTGGTTTTGGCTTGATGTGGTCCAGAATTGCTGTTTGGCTTGTACTGTCTCCTGCAGCATTAAATTCTGATTCAAGCAACTAAGTTTAATGCAAGCCCCGCTCTCTGCCATATATTCTTGAAACAAGGCCACAAGAGATTTTCAGTGATCTGATTCATTCTGCTGCTCTCTTGGCACAAAGCAGTCTTGGCAGAGGCAGAAGGAAGCAGCTGAGGTTTTGTGATATCTCCGTGACCATTACCAGTCAGAACAAATCTGAGCAACTTATCCTCTGAGGATGAGAGAGGATTCTTTTCACCCTTAGACTCTGGGAATGTGAATATAAATAGGTAAAGGAGAATTTCAAAGAGCTAGAGGAACTGAGACTGCACAATGTGGTGAACCCCATGTCCAGAGTGCAACAAAGCAGCTTGGATGTCCCATGGCCACACTGTTCTGCTGTCATGCAACCATGTGGCTGTAGCAGCTTTATCTCCAAGTGTGTGCTCCAGAATGTGCAGCATCCAAGGAGGACTGAGAAGCCATAATGTAAAAAAAAAAAGTCACAATGCCAAAAAATTTTAAAAACTAAAAAAAACCTGAAAAACAAAACCAACAAACAAAGAACATCTCCTGGCAAATTATAAGTTACTTTAATTTTAAAAAAGTTAGTTTTTGTTATCACTGGCAGGATCCACAATGGTCCATCCATCTTCCTATGTCAGATGTTGCATGAGAACTTTGCCTGTCCAAATTCATAGTATTTGTGTGCAGTCACAGCTATTGGGAATAATGCTAGTAAACAAACACAGTCAGCCCAGCCTTTGGCCTGGAAAGCACTTATTCTACACTAATGCTTGCATAAGAGGTGCAGAAAAGGACAGCATCATGCAATTCACAGCCCTAATTCAGCTTCTAGGAAGAGAAGGGACTTTTCTTCACATAGTTGGTACATGAAATATTGAAGACCTCAAAAGTATTGGCAGAAGTACCTGTGGATCCTGTAATTGGCTTAAGGGCAGATCTTTGCCAATAGCAAAAAGTAGTGGCATTTAGGGTTCGCTTTGTTTTAATTTCTGTCTCAAAAAAACCCCAAAAAACCAAACCAAAACAAAACAAAAACCACAAACAAAAAACCCCCCAAAACCGAAATCCATCTCAGGAAACACCTCCCTCAAGTCGGCCCATGTAACATTTTTTTCTGGGCACTCAGCTAACTCTCATTGTGGTGGTCAAGCTCCTGAATCCCCATGCACCTAATACTTGATAGCAACTCTAATTTACTGTCTTTTTGCAAACTCATGGACTTTGACTGACTGGGAGGGAGTTAGTCTTGACCCACCAGTGTTTAAAAGAGATTGGGTTCTATTTAAATGGAATTTATTGCCATATTTCTTGCTAAGGCAATAATAAGAACTTAACTCTGTAACCAAGAGGGTAACAAAAGAGTTCATTAACTTTTACGAGACAGGCTGTGATCCTCAGCTGGGACTGCATTGTCACTGCTCTGGATTAATCAGATTTGAAGATCAAAATCAGGTTGAATTAAACTTAATTTCTGCTGCAGTGAAGACCGCTAGCAGCATACTGAATGCTGAGATAGGCTACTTCTCACTGGAATGTAGGAGAACCCACTTCCCTGCAGGTATAGCATTGCACCGTGAGCAAAGTGCGTGAGGGAGGTGGGAACTCACAGCATACAGGAAAACAAAAACAGAAAGCTTCAGTATCCTGCTTGTCTTAGAGAAAAAAAGACATGCTGTATCTCTTGTGAGATTTACTGAATTTTGTAGAAGTTGGACATTGTGACATAGGCTTCCTCATTGTTTGGTGATCTCATGTCACTGTTGGACAGCATCTGGGATACGGTGTCATCATTTAGGGGCTCTGGATGGGGCTGGCCAGAAGGATCCAGGGGATGAGTGGAGGAAAGGTTGAAACCATCGCTGTGCAGGGCCACCCTGTTGCCGTGGCAAACCTCATACGTGCTGGAGCTGCAGCTGCTCTCGGTGACTGCAAACTGGCCGGTGCCCAGGAGCCTGTGCAGGGCTTCAGCTGGCCAGACTCCTTCGTAAGACACGGGCAGGTTTAAGTTGTTTTTGTCTATCATTGCAGGGATCATCTTCAGGTCTGATCCACTCCTGAGTTTTTCTGGAAGGCTTGTCTCTGGAGCAGTTGATGGCTGCAGAAAATTTTCCAGTTCAGCTTTTGCCCAAAGGCCGTCCACTTTATGGATATGAACGTAACCAAAACTCTCTGGGTTAAAGCTTATATCAAAATTCTGTGTGGCAAAGGGAACAGCACAGTTAGTCAACAGTGGGTGGTAGCTTAAGAGAAAAGGTACTTTGATAATTTATTTGATTTTAGAAGTGTATTTATTATTTCTTTAACTCTAGATGTAACCCTGAGCAGGCTGACAATAGGTTAGCACAGAATAAACTATCACATGGCTGAAAATCCCTTTCCCTATTAACTTCATCTATGCTGTGTCCTCCTCTGGGCAGTACCCCAGAGAGTGTTTTATGCTCTATTCTGTTTTTCAGAGACTTTTCTGAGACATGCATTTATTGCATGCCTGCCATCTCACAGGAAGGAGTGTGCCCACTCAGGTGGTTTCTTTCAGTTTTACCTTCCTAATTTAGCAGCAAGGGAAGTAAAAATTTGCCACGACTTCCTGAAACATGTCAGAAATCCCTGAACTGGGGAGCACAGGGGCTGGAAGAGCCTCCTATTAAATTAAGAACATGATAATAATGTACCTGGGGTGAACAGCACTATTGACTTGCTTGTCCATCTCACTTTTAACTAGCAAAGCAGTTCATATACTGCATGACGTATGAACAGTGCTGCTGGCCATGTCAGGGACATCACCAGGGATGTTTGCAAAAGGTCCCCATCCAGCCCCATGATCACAGTTTTGTAGAATCACCAAAGAATCTTGGTTGGAAAGGTGATGTGGAGTCCAACCTTCTGCCAGAAGCAGGACCTGGATTAAGCTATTCAGAGCCCTATCAAGTCAAGTCTTAAACATCTTCCTAAGGGAGAACCTGCCTTGTCTTTGGGCAGGCTACACGGTGTTTAATTATTTTCTTAAGAAAGATTCTTTCTTTATATCTGGAAGAAGTTTGCCCTGAAGCAACACATGTTTTTGCCTCTGGTCCTGTCACCACACAGTCTTGTGGTGAGAGCACCTCTCTCACCTCTCTACATACATCTTAGGTATTGGGAGGTTTTAAGTAGTATTCACCACCCCAAGCTTCCTTTTCTTCTGTAAACAAACTTAATTCCTTCAGCCTTTCTTCATACATCAACTTCACAAGATCTCTGTAGTCACTTTGCACAAGTGACTACTCAAACCTCAGGCACTAGTCCAAGTGTGTGTTATTTCCATAACCTTGACTGACATCTGCACGAGCAAACGTGGGCTCTCCTCAGTGAAATGTAGAAGTAATTTCTGAAAGATGTCCTAGTTCATGCAGAAAATGCACATTCTGTCTCTCATGAGTGTTAGTTTTGTCCCCAAGAGCCTATACTCAGGTGGAAAGAACAGTGGAAGAACATACGTTTTTTGGCTTCTTGCATAGCTGCTCCAGTGTTTTCTTATGGTCAGGAAGGTTAGGCCATACAGCAGGCTTGATCCTGAAAAAGCAACAGCAGACAAAAAGCAGTGTAAGAGGGCTATGTTATCAGAGGTTCGTATTGCATCATTTGTACTAGTTCTCACAAAGCTTTAGGACTGGCTGGCATTATCCAGAATAAAGACAGAGAAACCTCAGAATAAAACAGACAAGAGAAGAGGAGTTGTAAAGGTCACCAAAAAGTCATTGTTCTTTTGAGTGCACAAATTGTCACAGTTAGAAGAAGACACTTCATTAAGTACTGGAAAGGCAGCAAATTATGCTGGCAAAGAGTTTGTTACTTGTTTTCATCTAGCTGTGTTAACAGGGTTCTGTGTGGTGAAACTGTTTTCTGCAAGGGCAAGAAGATGCTGTGGTTAAAGTGGAAATTTGCTGATACTTGCTTCTGCATGTATAATTAATTCAAAGAATGGCATATTGTCCCATTCCTTGGCCAGGAATTTGAGCTTCAGACATCCGTCCTGTAGCCTTGTTCCACAGATCTCATTTTTACTGCCTTGATTAGCAAAGTTCTCAGGTTGTGCTGCCTGATACCCTCAGCTATGATGCATCTAGAGAATATTGTCCAACTGATATTTGATCATTGAAGTGATATAAATATAACTATACACGTATACGAATATATATTTAATTTTAATTATGTGTCTGTGTGGCTGTATATATGCACATGTATAAAACTTCCTTTTTAAAATGGAAATATCCAGGATCAAAAAGTCTCACCTGTTTTTGCTGCAAAAACTTGTAGCAAAGTTAGAAAACTGCTGGTTGCCAGCAACAGTAAAATGCAAGAACTAGAAATCTCAAGCTACCTCTATACTTGTGAAGAAAGTAGCACTAGGGCAGATAACTCCAGTGTCTAAAATATTTAATTATTAAAATTGTTTGTGGCATGGTACGGCTGAGGCCAACTAGCACTGGCCAGGTAATCCCCATGTTTAACACTGCCAGGTAATCCCCATGTGCTACTCTGGAGTTAGCACAGCCCAAGCGTTGTCCCAAACAAGCAGCTCACACACAGCTACCTCTCTTGTGCTGGGTGTCATGGACAGACTGCTCTGAATGTCGTTGAAGAGTCCTGGGCTTCCTGTCTTGCAAGGAGTTCATCTTCTATAGTTAAACTTGGATTTTTTTTTTCCCCTTCAGAGCCTAGTTTCATAACATTTATATATCTGTTCATTTTCTTAAGCTTGTCAGCTCTAGTGAGCCATGTCATTAAAAACACATTTACAGTTATCTATCTACTGCTGTGTAGCAAATATATGAAAAAACCCCAATGCGGACCAAGGACTGCTTGGGTAATGAATGTATCCTTAGTCCCACTTCTGCCCGATCTCGCCTCATGGCTGGCTGGAAGTGGATTTGGCCAGGCTGCGGTCTGACATGATCAAGCCTCTGCTGCAGAGGGCTCTGCCCTGCTGCTTCTGAAAGCACTGCAGAGCAAACACCCTGCTGACTCAGCCTGTGAAAGGGAAAGAGGTCATCACCCTGGCATGCTATTTCTACACTTCTTAGGAGTTTGCTAAAACCTACGCATCTCTTTCTTTTCTGGATTTTGCTTGAAGTTTGTGAGTCAAAGTTGCCTCCAGTGGGACACTGAGCCTGTAAGTGTTTTGTGGTGACTTTGGCTCGCCAAAGTTCCCAGTGTTTCGAGCCCAAGACTTAAATCTGCTCCAAGTGACAGGTCATCTTCTGTTTGCCAACACTGTCTCTTGTATTGCTAATTTATACTCTTTGCTTGCCATCAGCTTGATAAAGAGTTCCAGAGATGGAGAGAAAATAGTTCACAAGTATAACAGGGAAAGCAATAAGACTGTCAGAATAGGATTGGGTTCCAACACCTTTTCTGATACAAAGAGATTACCTGTTTTCCCAAAAAACTACGAGCAGTGCAATCATAACAATGGACAGCATGAATCCCAGGATGGAGAGTATAACCGTGACCACACTGCTATCTAAAGGAAAACAAAGAACATCAGCCAATGCGTGTAAATGTCTCACTGTTAAGCCACCTTAACTGTGATGTCTTTTCAGATGATAAATTAGGGATTAACACCAAGCATTGCACTTGCTTATCACTGGGCTGGTGAAATGGCTCATTTCTCCTGCCTCCATGAAGGAGATAAAAGATAGGCTGCCAGAGCATCAGCGTTTGGCTGAGCTTCAAACTAGGGTCACAGACTGGATTAAAGCAGCTTGAAGTGTGCTGTCACTTCCAGTGCGTTGAAACCAGCACTCACTGTGTCCTCACAGCAGCACAGAGATGACTTCTAAAACATGTAATGCCGAGGTGCCCCCGGGGACTGAAGGGATCCAAGGACCACAGAGAGTATTAATGTACAGTGATGAGATTTTATCCTGTGTTGCATTTGTGATTCAAGTGCCATATTCACACACAAACCCAGGGCCTGAAATGGGTCATGTTTCACAGATCTTTTTGCCTTACCCAAAGTGCCTGGTGCAAGCTCTTCTTTCTCCTGGCAAGCCAGCCAGCAGCAACCAGTGAGTCAGCCTTCATCTCCCTCTGCACCCACACCCTCATGCTCTCACAGCAGCATTTCCTCCAACCTTATTGGCCTTGAGTGAGATTTAAATTTTCACGGAGAGCCAGCCCTAGACCAGAGCGATCCAGCTGCTCTGTGAGTCCCCTCCTTGGAGTGCCTTTGTCTGTAAGGGCTGTCCCTGCTGTGGCCGTGGGCTCTTCCCTCCCCATTCTCTCATCCCTGCTGCTGCTGAGGCTGGCCAGGGAGCCCAGGCCCCCAGCTCTGCTTTCCTCCAGGTGGACCAAAGTGTTTTCAGCCCTTACAGCTCTCTGTGGAGTGCTGCTCTCTTGCTGTCCTGAAGCTCTTGGAAGTGCTCCATTCACTCCATGTGCCTTTAAAATAATGTCCATTGGGCTTAGAACGTACTTTCACCTCGTATGATGCTTCATTTTCAAGGTTTTTCCCCAGCAATTTTATCTGAAGGTATGGTGATTCTATTGTCTAAATACACATACAAAAAAAAATCCGATTATTTTTCCAGTAGACAGTGGAGAATTATCCTCAAGTTCGGCAAAATATGTGAGATCAGGTGCATCCCTGAAATACCATGCTTTTTAATCCATCTCTCTTAGGTGCTTATCAGGTCATCAGCCTAGTTAAACAGCAGCATAGTCCAGATAGTATTGAGAAGAGAGACAAATGCTAGGTAAAAGCTTTTTGGAAAACAGCTGTGAGTATTAACTGTGCTTTGTGGCAGCTGACACTGCAGTAGGAAATATATGCTTCCCTGAAAAGGCTCAGAAGAGAGATGGGGTAAAAATACATATTTGCGGCATAAAAAGACAATGTCTGAAAGGGCAGGTACAGGGAAGAAGCTGAAATCCTGCAGTGCAGCTCTGGTGCTCTCCATTTCAATGTGTTTGGCTGCCTGATTTCATTTTCTTTTTCCCTTAAGTTCTTTGATGTTTGATCTTTGGATATTTTCAAGCCTCACCAACAAGGGGGGAGATTTAATCTGTGAAACAAAGAGCAGTTAATAAGCAAGCTCTAAGTGATGTTCAGGTGTTAGAAAAACAAATTACTTGTAGGTAGAATTGCCTTTTTAAGGTTTGGGTCTTTACATGCTTCGATGATCTGAGACCTAGGGGGCGGTTAACAAAGCTTGGGAAGAATGATGTAGTACTGGTAATGGACACAAAGAGTGCAGAATTTTTGGGCAATAATAGAGGACATTTGGCAGAACCCCCAAGATAAAGAAACTAATGGAGACAACTCAGTGACTGTGCTGAATCAACTCTGAACTGGACAGAAGGTAATTCTGGCGGGAGCAGATCACAACTGCTGACTCATGGCCCACCGGTCCCGAGAGCCACCAACTCAGGAGAAGACAAAGACCGAGCCTGCAGGCTAATTAGCATGAGACGAGAGAATCATTAACCGATAGAAGATACAGCACTAATTAATAAGAGAACTATGTAACTTGTGGCCAAGGAACACTAATTAGTTTGTTTGCTAAAATATATAAATAGTAAAACGGTTTGGTAGCTGGTGTGCTTGATTTGTGGAATACCACTGAGCACCCAGGCTTGTGCAACTGGAACAATCAACGTCTCTCTCGAGTGTGTAATTGCTGGCTTGTTGCACTCCAGGTAACAAATCTGATTTTTGTTGATAACACTCTGTTCCCTCTGCAAAACCCAGGTGTAGTCCATGCTTTTAAACATCGCGACTAGCTTTTGCGTGGCTGCCTTGGTGACAGGGGACACAGAGATCCCTGCAGCTGGGCAGATCCAATAAGACCCAGCTCACAGGCAGCTGCAGCCTCAGACAGCCTGAGGGTGGGAGATCTGCAGGGCTGCACTGGAAGCGTGGAAGGATTCCCTGAGAAAGGAGACGTGAAGAAACTTGCAAAATAAGTAAAGAGGTCACATGTTTGACTGACTGATCATCACAGAAAATAACACCAAAATCACCACAGCAAAGAGCAAACTTAGAATGGTATAACACATTATGTCTCCTAGTCCCACTGCAAAGCCCAAACGAATGAAACCTCTTTTGACTGATGAAATTTCCAAATGCCAAATATCACACCTTTCCAAGTTTTCAGATGGAGACCTGCAGAAATGCTGATTTGATCATTTTTACATGGTACAGGTAATTTTGATAATGTTTAATTTTGGAAATCAGTGTAAGCACATCAGTACATCACCACTTACCTTCCAAGTACCTTCTTTCTGTCGGTAGGCTACTTGGTGAACTAATTTGTCCTGTAAGTATTTCTTCCTTGAGTGCGGTGTACAGTAACGAATAAGATATTCGTTTGCTTCCTTTTCATATGTGATGTTTATAGCGAATGGTACTTCAGGCTTAACTGCAAATGACAACAAACCAGGATATAACAGGAGCAGAATAATGTTACTAGAAAATAAGCAGAGTTTGAAATGTAAAAAAAAAAGTCTGTTTCAAGTTACAGCCCCGCAGGGTGACCTATCTTGAGCAAGAGCTGTCCTGAGCTGGGCAGTCCTCATGCTGAGCCCCAGCTCATCCTTACACCTTAATCCTGAGAAGAGCTTGGTTTTGACCTGCTAGAGAAGTAGTTTGACTGGCAAGGTAGGTGCTTGTGAGGGATAGGACATTTAGTCTTGGAAAGCAATTCCTGAGCATGCCTACCCCTGTGGCAGCTTGAATGCCTGAAATTCAGTCCCTCTAGCCAGTGTTCTGAGGTGGAGGCCCCCTGACAAAACCCACCTGGGAGGAGGCACTGGGAGCAACCTGTGCTCAGGTACCACCGTGGCTGTCTGTCGGGGCAGTGGGACAGAGGAAGAGGCAAAGTCTGACAGTGTTAGATAGAGCAGAGGGGGCTGTGGCTCCCTTGCTACGAACCCACACCTGACCTGGTCTGCAGGGGACTGTGCCAAAGACCATCCACGCAAGTACATCAAGTCCGAAATGCAGCCCTCAGGGCTCTCCCCAAGCTGAGCCTGAGCTGGATGTGCTTGTGGCTGTGACACTGAGGCTTCTTGAATTCACCTTGTACAGGTACGCTAGCTCTCACAGCAACAGAGAGCCCACACCTTTCTCCTCTCAGGAAAACATATATAGCCATAAATTGTTCTCACTCCTTCTACAGCCCCAGATACTTAGTCCTTTCACAGTTTTTAGAGTAGAGACCACCAGAGATGGTCCAGGCTGGCCCGTAAACCGAGAAGTAATGTAAAATTATTACAACTGTGTCAGAAATGTTCCACATGAAAGAGATGTTGCAGTGCCTACTGCCAACCAGAGACAAAGCAATGCCGCACCAGAGAAAAACAGAGAAGAATCTGTCCTACACAGGCTTCTCTGCCACCCTTGAATGAGACTGGTTACCAAGACCAGTAAATTCTGTGTATCCCCTTTTCCCCTTAAGTTTCCTATTTCTTGGCTCAGGCAGGTCCCTGGTGTGTCTTTGACTAGCCTGTTCACAGTTATCAGTGCAGGATGCACCTTGTTAAGACTACGGGATACACCATGACGTGAAGTGAGATCTTGCAACCTTGTGTTCCCTGTGCTACAGGCCTCATGCTATCCGTGGCGTGGCCAGTCCCTAAACTGCATAATCCCTAGTCAGAGATGAACAAAATGTCCGTGCTCATCCACACGCAGGAACGGCTGCTTCAGCCATGGCTGGGATTCAGTCTATGTCCAGGTCTGGGCAGTGTCACAATAACCTAGAATTCAGCTACGCATTTTGAATGGAGGATAATCATGTTTGGCTTTGAAGCAGATGAAACACCACACTCTGATAACACCCCAATCCAGGCTACATGCCCTGCTAAGATGTTATTTTATGCTGCCTCTGTGTCATCCAGATTGACCCTTAGGCTTTGTGCTGAGCGGTTTTTTCCACAGTAACCCCTATAGCTTTAAAAACGTCCAAAATATTAAGTGTCTCACCGATGTCAGTTACAACCAGACTCCTGCAGACCCTTCTCTTCGTCTCAGAGGAGATGCAAACATCTCTGTTTGAGAGTATATCATTGAACTGTAAGAAGAATGCATCTTCCTGTTTCTTCATGTTGGAGCAGGCGTAATTGTTGTCTTCCTTGGTACTGTTGGCCAAAGTGACACAACAATAATTTCTTCTCAGTCTTAACGTAACTTGACTACTTACTATAAGGGATGAATCCTGCTTGCTCATTTCACTTTAACTGAACTGAGACTCCATGTGAAATAAGAAATTATGCAATACAAATAAGGGGTTTGAGAGATTGATAGTGTTTTTCCTTGCGGTCTTTAAGCGCAGTAATACAGGGATGTGAATCACATTATGTGTCATGAAGCTCTTGAGAAAAAAGTGCAATTATTTAATTGGAGGTGTATGTGTTAAAACATTTGTGTCTTTAAAAATTATCTTCCCACTGCTATTTTTAAATATAGGGCAATAGGTTTTGATGCTCTTTGAAGATAAACAGAAATTTCTTACTGACGTAAGTGGTAGCAAATAGGGGGTTAACAGTCAGCCTGGCCAAGAGGAAATCCCATGGCAGTTTAAGAACTATTTTTTTTCCATTTCTATGGCTCCCACGTCCAAGAACTGCCATAAAACTTCAGTCAAAACCCATAATAAGTCCCAAGAAAATAGAAAAATTCTAATAAACTATGACCAAAGAAGAGAAATAACTACTGATATAGTATATAAAAATTTACAAAAAAAATCCACTCCTTTTTTGGCTGCCACACAACTTTCAGTTTCAGGAAAAACAGAAAAAGAGAAAAGCATCAGTATGCTCAAGAAACAAAATTTGATCTTCAGCTTGGTGCAACAGTGAAAAAAAAGGTGGAAAGAGTTTCAAGGCCTCAGTAAGAATTGGAGATGACTGATGTGATTGATAACTGTTGGAGGTTTGTGTACTTGTTCTAGTATATTTCTTGCATGTGTGTGTATGCGCAAGGACAGTAGCTGAGTTTTTGTCTTAACCTAGATAAAGGCGTTTTCTCTGATGTGGAAAATTAACCTTCTGTTAAAGAATATTCTGTGGCAAGGATCTGTGCCTTCAAAAACATTTTTTAAAATACCATTTAAATTAAAGTAAAAAGCTCTCGGTTCATGCTGGGTTGCATCCATATTACAGGCGTTCCAGAGCAACAGAGCCAAGATCAGAACTACTGGAGATGTTATAATCCCCTTTAGAGACCCTTCCAGCTCTTTCTTTTTCTCATTAGGGAGTTATGTTCTGCTTCGGTAAAATCTTCTTTGCTGACTATAGTACACAAACTTGGCAAAACTCTCTGAAGCAGGGTTTTGTCTAGCTTTGCTGCCCCTGTTTCCCTGCGTGTGGCAACGTGACTCACTAGTGCTCAGCATTTTACTTCCCAGGTGTTTATCAAAGGACAGACTGACAGCACTTACCACAGAGACAGGGTATAGTTAGTGTTGTAAGGAGGCAGCTCGGTGAAATTGCAGGTCAGGCTGCTAAAGGAGTCCTTAATTTCCAGCTGGCTGAAGCAATCAATGTCGAAATTGTCTGGTTCATCATCCCCGAAAGTCCCTAAGGAGATATTCACAAGATGTTACTGAAGTAAACCTGTGAGTGTATTTGATTTGCAGCTCCATTGTATAGGAGGTTGTTTCTTCACGTGGTTGCCTGAAAGAAAGAGGATCAACCCACCTGTTTTGTAAGAAGCGGAGAAACCTTGTCCAAAATGAAGTCAAAAGCCATTTGCACCTTTCAAGGTTGCTCTCCCTGCATGCCAGTGAAGTCCATCCACTTGCAAGAGTATTTCGGTGCCATGAGGCAGCTAAGCCACATTTTGATTGTACTGAAAAGCTTTCTGAAATGTCACAAATTTGTGCTCAGGAGGGAAATCTCAGACTTTCTGCCAGAATGCATGGCTTCCTGCAAATTTGCTTCAATGACTAATAACACAATCATGGTTTGACTATAATTCTAAAATCCTACACTTGGCAGGTATGAGGCCAGTGATGCAAAACCTGACGCTTCTGAGAGGAGTCATCTCTGGCACAAAATGCCAGTTTAGCCTCATTTCATAAAATCTCACCCACATTAGCCAAGTGGCTGGGGAAAGGGTTATTGTCATGACCCCTTGAATGGATGCTAGGGGCAGAAATTCCTCTGAGTCTTTTCACCAATGGTTAAGGGTAGCTGTCATGATACATAAACCTCTTTCCTGAGTCAAGGGATTATGCTTGATCCCCTGCTCAGTCGTCTACTACCCATTCCTCAGACAGCTCCTTGCCATGTGGGGCACCTGATGCAGTGAGAAAAAGAATCACAGAATCAAAGAAAGGTTTGGCTTGGAAGGGATCTTAAAGATCATTTAGTTTCACCCACCATGGGCAGGAAAGACACCCACTAGATCAGTTTGCTCAGGGGCCCATCCAAACTGGCCTTGAACACTTCCAGGGATGGGGCATCCACAGCTTCTTGGGGCAGCTTGTTCCAGACCTTCACTGCCCTTTAAGTATAGAATTTCTTCCTAACATCTAATCTAAATCTCTCTTCTGACAGTTTAAAACTGTCCCTCCTTGTCCTGTTGCTATCTGCTGTGGGGCATCAGTAACTCAGACTCACAAACGGAGTGGGGAAATGCCCGTTGAAAAATTTCCAATGGAAGATCCCTCACTGAGAAAATGATGGTCAACTCTTGCATCTGCAGTCAGATTTTGAGTAAGAGAAGAAGTCCAAAAGTCAGCCAGGAATGCAGAGAAACATACAAAAGCAGCGCAGGTAGAGGCTAGGAAGTGGACTGCTGCCACCAGCACCCGTGATGTGATGGGAGCATCTGATGCTGCACTAATCCAGAACCCACGGGGAGACCTCTCCCCCATGAGCCAATATTTAGTGGCCATTTGTCACCATGAGCAACTGGTGCTAAGAAATTATTACTGGTCTTCTCAGCACAGCTCAGGGAGCCCAGATCTCTCTGAAGAACAACAAATGCAGTGTCCTCTACCAGTGTTGCTGCTTTGAGGAGAGAACCTGTGCAGCACAGACACAGACACAGACACAGACACAGACACAGACACAGACACAGATACAGACACAGACACAGCAGATCCTGTACAAAGCTGCTGTATTTAACCATCACATTCAAGACAGAGACAGAGGTCAGCCCAACTCTAGAACAAGTCCTGCAGCAGTTTCACAGAGGTGACAGTCTTGTTCAGTGCAGCCCTGTGCCATAAGGGCAGACATACTTGTACAGAAATATGTACCACATACAGTTGCATATTTGTGGGTAAAAGTGTGTACGTAAAAATATATGTGTATGCAAAATTTGGGGGATACTAAGTAAGCTGAAACAAATCTGTTTGAAATGGAAAACAGCCCACCATGTTTTATGTAGATATGTATACCCAAAGCTGATATACACAGATATGTCGCGTTATAAGCCTCTCTTAAGATTTCACTTGCAGCTGCCAGGAGACTTGCTTTATACTCAAGGATATATTAAAAGTTAAAGATTAGGATGACTAATCTTCCTTTCTATAAGACTGCTTGGTGATCTCTGTATATGCAAACTATATGTACCAGATTTTGCATCAACACAAAAACCTGACAATCATCCTATTAATAAATGGCTTATCAAAAAAAAAAAGAAATTCAACTATTCACTACTGATTTACTGAAAAGTTACAGAAATTGGAATTAATTCTCTATCAGTCTGGCTGCAAAATGAAAAGAAGAAAAGATTTAGACTTGGATTTCAAACAGCCTTTCAAGGCTTAACCAACGCGATGCAGTTTTTGTGCCACACTGGAAAGGAAGCTGACTTTACCTCTTAGACACTGAACATTCACATTGTAGTTATATGGTTCATTTTCATGGAAATAATATAATAACCATAGAATATATGGTAATTAAACCTCAGGAACAGTGTTAAGTAAGCAACTTGAAATGCTATTTCTGCTCTGGTTTTTCCATGGGCTGACTAATTTTTTTGTCTGACATAAGTATGCACGTAGTCTCAACCTCGCTGCTGCCCTAAACCTCAGATCTACCACACACAAATGTGTTTGCTATGTGAATGGTTTTGGTGAATCTGACATGACTCATACTGCTAAGGACTCTTCACTCAACTAAAAATTTGCAAGACTATTGTAATATTTGCATTGAGAAGCCTAGACTAGGCAGAGCCATGAACCTGATTCTGCTGAAATCAAGGCAGGGCTTGGGAAGAAGCGATTCTAAACTGAGATAAAAACTGCAATCATAGCTACAGCCATGGCAGGTCCTTCACAGAAATGGTTCTCTCTTGGGTTTGGACAGCATCCAGCAGGATGGTTCAAACCACAGCAGGAATCTCAGGAGCCTTTATGAAGAGAAGGATGTTAGCAGAGGCTAAGGACAAGCTTCAGCTTTATGCTCTAGAGCTGCCAGGACTGACAACAACGTGTGACACCAAGGGCACAGCTAAGCACTGGCTGTCTCCATGGACAGAGTAATGTGAGACCTCTAGAACTGATGTGATTCAGACAGAACCTGTTTTAGTCACAACAGTTCAGATGTGGGTTGGACAAACCATACAAGAGTGGGTAGGAGGACCACTGAAGGTGTCCTGCCCGTGAGACCCCACAGCCTCCCGTGCCACCTGCACCCTCCCTGCCCGCCCCTCCTTAGCTCTGCCTGTAGCTCTCTGAGGCCTATTGGGGATCTCCACCACTTCTTCCTGACTGGGGGACAGCAGCTGGGAGGCAGTCTGATGCTCAGAAGAGAGAAGATGGAAGCAAGTGCTGCAATTAGCTCTTCTCTCCTCTGCACTTAAGAGTGTCTGTAAGGGCAACTTCATGCCTGAGCTGGATACTGGCACTTTGCTAGGAGGTAGGGTGAGTCAGAGAGGGGAAGGGTGAAAGTCAAACATTTGTCATGGGTGATTTTACCCTGGATTATTTGGTTTGTTGGCCAAACACAGGAGATTCATAAAGAAATCATAAAAGCTGCTAATTGCTCAGTGGGGATTTTCTGAATTTGTTTGTCTTCACGTATAAGGAAATTATGATTTACTCACGTTAGTGACAGAACAAGCAAAGGTCTAATCACATCTGGTTTTGGGAAGCCCTGAAGATTTCAGTGACATCAACAGTAAATCACTAGCATTGAGCATTCATCACCATAGCTGCTTTCCAAAGCTGTCTCTAAACAGCTGCCAGTTGTATGAATAAATGGCAAATAAAAACCCCAGGGTGGTTAGATGCAGTTCTGATCCAGTCCCTGTTTTCTTTTAATTAAAAAAGATATCATGCATATCCTGTCTATGTACATACGTATGTATGTACAACTGTCTAGATACATACATTAAAATAAATAACACCCAGGGAAAAATGAGATTCCCTAACTGAGAGATAACATAAAAACACAACCATTCTCCTCCTAAAAACCAAAAACTCTTTGGTTCCCTACAATGGAGCTCTAACCTACCAGTAACTGAGTGATAGCCCATGTCCTCCAGGCATAGTGCACAAACTTTTGTCATTGCTGTTTAGTATCAGACAAATCAGAGTTTAGCAGATCTGGGACTGAACTTCTAAGTCAAATTTTTCACCTCCCTGTTGAGAAAAGGTATAGCAGCCTGAAACAGTGGTTTTATTTTCTGCTTATTTATGTTTTTGATCTTGATGCTGCTAAATACTTTTCACCTCTCTAAATGAGATCATAAAGTCTACACCAAGGCTGAATTTAAACTGTTGTTAATTTATAATTATTTGCTGAGTAAGTGATGAATGCTGTTATTGATGAGCTCTGAGAACCCCCTGGCTGAGCTGCTGCATCAGCCGTGCTATGAGGGAGACTGGGACTATATACCAGATACAGAGGATGAAACTGCTTAAAGAAAACATAAAAGTTTGGCTTTTGAAGTGGAACAGTTTTGGCCAAGTTTGAGTTACATCGAAACATTTTATTTGGAGGAGGAGGCAAGTGCAGAGGAAGCCAGAACCTCACCCCTCTCTAATGGCAGCTCAGAGTGACCATGGGCTACAGAAGGGTGAAGTTATCCCTGTTGCCAGGCATAACTCCCCACAAAAACACTAGAAACAACAAGGATTAACAGGTCTGGACCTGCATGCCCTGTGCATACCGTTCTGGTCTCCCTTGTTTCATGCGGATTTGAATGTTATAAAGAGAGATTTGGGGACTAAATTAAATAGGTATCCCCCAGCTCCACCTCAGGCACTAGCACTAAAGAGAGACTGGAAGTTAAAGCACAAATGTATTTAGTCAGCCAGTTGCATTTTGGAGCTCTTAACTGAGGTTTTTCAAGAACGTACGTGAGTGGAAAGATGAAGATGAAATGACTCACCATCACCATCTGCTGAGGCGCAACCACTTTCCCCAAAAGAGGTGTGAAGGAACATGGCGAAAATGCTCAGTACAGTACTGGGCTGTGTCATCCTGAGCACGCTGCATGTGTGCAGTGGGGGTGTGTGCGAGCCCCGCGCCGCTCCTTTATAGCCGGCCCCGAGCAACCCCGCGGCCCGCCGGCAGGCCCTCACCAAGGGGAAATGTAAACATGCCTACGCGCAGCAGGGCTGGTGGCAGCGGGCAGGAAGCCAAAGTCAAGATAATTGCTGAGCTTTTACTGTTCAACAGCTTCCCGCTTTGGGACTGAGCACGTTCTGCATCAGGCCCACCAACTCTTTTGGGCAAACCTGGTAGAGCCCAGTGGGAAAGGGAGCATGTTTCATGGACAGTGCTCCTGACTCGGCTCATGTGATTTGTGCTGCTGGTTTCCCTAAAAGC
The DNA here is from genome assembly GCA_013397755.1 of Cnemophilus loriae. Lineage (NCBI taxonomy): Eukaryota > Metazoa > Chordata > Aves > Passeriformes > Corvidae > Cnemophilus > Cnemophilus loriae. The sequence continues at coordinate 62,708 of VZTF01000982.1, read as the reverse complement.
ACGGTTTAGTCCTGGCATCACTTCGCTCCCAAGAGTGGTACACAGGTCCAAGGGAGAAAAGTCTTCCAGGTATGGAACATTAAGTATGATTGCTTTTGTTTATTCTTTAACTACCAGGATCAAAAGCAGCACTGCCAGCAGGAGATTCTTTACACTTGTGAGACCCTACCTGGAGCACTCCATTCAACCCCAATGTAAGAAGGACACAGACAAGGTGAATCAAGTCCAGAGGAAGCCAGTAAGATGAGGAGAGTGCTGGAACACATCTCCTGCACAGACAGGCTGAGAGAGTTGGGGTTGTTCATCCCACAGAAGAGAAGGCTCTGGGGAGATTTTATCATGGCCTTTCAGTCTGTAAATAATGCTTACAAGAAAGATGGAGAGAAATTATTTATTTACCAAGGCCTTTAGTGACAGGACAAGGGGCAATGTTTTTAAATTAAAAGAGAGTAGATTAAGATATGGCATACAGAAGAAATTCTTCCCTGTGAGAGTGGTAAGGCTCTGGCACAGGTTGCCCAGAGAAGTTGTGTCTGCCCCATCACTGGAAGTGTTCAAGGCCAGCTTTGAGTAACATGTGCTAGTGGAAGGTGTCCCTGTACATGGCAGGGGGTTTGGAACAAGGGTTCAAAGGTCCCTTTCAACCCTAAACCTTCTGTGATTTTATGCAGTCCTGTATAAGGCAATTCTGACCCAGAAAATCCCGTAATTTAAAAGACTAATCCTTCAAAACCTGGCTCCTGAGAGCAAAGTGGTACATCTCACATTTTTTGCTTTGGACAAAGCAAAGGTGGAAAGCAAAAGATAAAGAGGTGTTAAGTATTTCCTTTGCACTCTTTCTGTGGCTGAATACACCAACGCACACTAGAGCGTAAAGCAGGGCTGTGCACAGGGCTTAGTGATGTGGCTGACTACAGGTGAGCTGAGGGCTTGAAACAGAAGAGCATAGCCCTGTCTACACCAAAAAAAGCTTCATGCTGGAGGTGTAAAGGAAACTGAGGGCAAAGTTCGTAACAATGCCCAAGCAAACAGAGAAATGATGACACTATAATAAGGAGGCTCAATATGGAAGCCACATCAGCTTTTTTGTTTACAAGGAAATAACTAAAAACGCTTACCAAAGTGAAGAAAGTTCAGGTCTCATAGCTAGAAAAGTGTCCTTCTTTCCACGACATCAGGGACTGTCCTGCAGTGTCTCTTGCTGCCCTAGGCAAGGGGCACTGGGTAGTCAAGGCACTGTTTCTGGGCTCCCCTGCCCAGTTTTACTAGGAAGAAATGGCCCTCTTTCCACAAGAGTTCAGCGAGGCTGACTGGAAGATGGACATCTCCAAAATCTGTATCAAGCCCCGCCTTGTGGAGCCTCCCTGGCACTGCCCACCAAAGCTCTCCCTGCCGGTGCACTAAGCCTGGGTAGGCACAGAAGCGTGGCTCAGGGCTCTTTGGCCAGTGTGCAGACATTTACCATACGCGTTGCTGTGTCAGGACTCTCCTTGCTTCACTTCCGTCTGGCCAGGGATTCATCTCGTCCTAGCACAGACATTAAGGAGGTGAAATCTAAACCCCTAAATGCATGTATTTCCCTCCACTGAATTCAGAGAGAGCCCAGAGTGAGGCAGGCTAGATATCAGCTCAGCAGACCGCTATGATACCTCCTAGCCACCAGCAGGAGGGGGATCTGCCTGGCCACCCACACAAAGCAGGAGCTGGACATTGTGCAGGGGCCACGGAGCCACTGGAGGTGGAACTACCGTGGGCTGACTGACCTTCACTCAAGAACTGGACTTCTTTTACAGAACTGTCTATGTCACAGCCAAATTCACACGGTATCCCTTCAAGAAATTCCCTCTTTCTGGGTTAGCTGGGGGAACTTTAGCAGTTACTTGTCCTCATCTCTCATGCCCGAGTTTTCTGTTTGACCAAAGTACATTGCAGCCAAATTTGAATTAGTGAGGTTGGGTACTGTTGATTTCTTATTCCTTAGGCCTACCTCTTGCTTGCTTTAGAAAAGACTGGTTGAGAATTTCAACACTTTTCTTAATAATCTTCCTTAGCATATTATTCTAGAAACCATCAAAGTAATTTCTACCTCATTTTCAGCCAGAAATTTCATTAAAGAAAGGCTCTCTTGTGCAAATTGGTCACTACCCAGAAATGACACCTTCTCACTTTAAATTTGTCTTGTTTATAATTGAGTGGGCTATCACTTTGATCTTTTTTTTTTTTTTCTTTTTTCCTGTTTCAGTTAAAACTAAAAGAAAAAGTCTTTTCAGACATAATATTTTTGTTGAACATGAATAATCTTATTATCAGACCTGTGCTGCTCAGGGGATTTCCATGTTGTCATGGCTGCATTTTGTCTGGGTGGGGAAATGAGGGACCACAATGAAAAGAAAAAAAAACCTAGTATCAAGAAAACCCTGAAGCAAAAGTACATTTTGTTTTACTTCAGCACCTCTGCTTCAGAAGCTGTTTGATTTCTAGTAGATATTTGAATCTATCCATCTCACCTTGTTGCCTTCCTCTAATGTCTGGGACATAGGAAATGAAATCTCTGAGTCTAAATCTTAGGACGGCTGCAGGGTTAGTACCCAGGAGAGGCTAAAAGAAAGGTGGATTACTTTTCACTTTCAATAAATTGACATTTCTTCTGCCTCCTTGTTGAAGATTCCACAAAAATTCCAACAAACCACCACCAACAAAACCAGCCCACAACAAAAAACCCCACCAGCTTAAACAGGTAACTTTTGAAGGTCCAGTAAAAACGTACCTGTGCTTCATTGTTATGCCAGCTCTCTTTGGGTCTCAACACTCTGTTTTGGAGCTTCTGAGTCATCGTAGACCCTTTTACGTTTTTAGCCATCAACAAAGTCCAGGTTACAACCTCTATGACTGTGAAAAAGAAGATTTTTCAGTGCCCTGTGGTGAATTAGTGTGTGCTGTCCATACAGTGTATCAACTCCTCAGCACTTTCTGCCGACCCCTACACATCGTCCAATGCTTTCTTGGATTATCACATTTGTGGCAGCTATTGACTAACCAGGCAAGTCATTCACAAGTTAGCATCTATCTTTGCCTCTTATACTGTTTGTTCACTCACAATTTGGTTTTTTTTGTCCTGAGGACACAAAAGTATTTTTTGATTCTTCTTTGGCTCCAAAAATTGAAGAAGGTTTCTGCACACATGCTAAATATAAATCTGATATCAGTATCTGTTTATAAAGATGAAGTGAGTAAATCCCTTCCTTCTATCAACAACACTTTTCAAAGGCTCCAGTTCAGGGAACTCCCAGAGCCTCTGTGAGAGATGAGTGGAGTAGATTCTCCAGACACATCCCAGTGTGCAGCACTGGAGACAGGACATGTGTACACTGATGGGTGGAGGATACAGACATCCTTGTGTTTGAGGAGCTCGGCTGATGTGTCCTGGTTAGATACCCGTGACTACCCGTGGTCCAGCTTGGGACTGGATGTGAGGGGTACTTTTCTCAGGTTGGTTATAGTTGGCAGGAGCTGTTGGGCTTCTTGGCCCTCTCTGAGGTGTGGGGGTTCCTCTGTTCCCTGGGCCATTAATAAATTATCTCATTATATCACAGAGTCTCATTAGAACTTGTATTATGTAAATAATACAAACAGACTTCATAGTTAGACTTTTATTTTTTTAACCAGATATGCCAGGAACCAGAAATCTTCCACCCAGCTTCAGATGTGAAAAGCAGGACTGCTACATGGAAAAAAAAAAAAAAATCCAAACCCAAAACCAAACCAAACCAACCAACTAACAAACCAAGCAACAACAACAACTAAACAAACCACAAACAAACAAACAAACAAAAAACCCCACCCAACAAAAAAAGGCAGTCCAGAATCTTATTTTTTGTGTTGCTTCTTGGCATTTCTTGCTCTTACCTGCTTCATAAACCTTGTTGCACGTATCTTCTCCCTGGCGGAGGCATCTCTCGACAGCTCCTCAGCTGAAAGTTTGTGGATTAGCCTTGGGCTGCTCTAAGAAGTGTTCTGCTGGCCCAAGAGCAAGAGCATGTGGGAGCCAGTCTTGCTTAAGGCAACACAGTCATGAGCATAACTTGAAGCCTTGGGTGAAGAACAAAATCCTGAGATTAAATGGATTTACTCTGCAAGATATTGTGTTTCACTTATCACCAAATTATTTTCATCTGCAGAGTGTGAGAGCAATGCAGGGTGGAAGATATACAGTTTGTCACCACATGGTCCTGAGGAATGGAGCCTTGTGTGACAAAGAGAAGAAAATTCTGAAAAGTTTTTTGAACCATCTTTGTCTTTGAGGTTTTGCCACTTAAAATTGCTTTGAACTTCCCCAGGACTCATAAATTGGCACCATAATAACAAGGAGGACTGTTATGCTGAGGGAAAAATACAGATAAGCTGGAAAAACATTGCTAGTTAAAATGTAAAGCAGGATGTGCCCTTTGGTCAGGTATTTAAATATTCTCAGGTCAGAGTAAAATACAAGAGGATAGGCTGAAAAAAGTGAACTTTTTTCTCCTCTCCTTACGTAACAGATACAGCAACAGCAGAAACAAGAACAGTCATTAATCGTTCTGTACTTCTTTTATTTGCTTGCTAGTTTCTGTGTCTTCAGGGTGGTCAGGATATTATTTTCAACTATCCTCTGCAACAACCAGAGTTGAAGTATAAAGACATGAAAGCTTAAATTGTTTTCACATTATTTGTTTTAGGTCTAAAAGAATATCTGCAAGACATATTGCTCGCTTTTGAGATCTGGTAGGAGAGCACCTGCCATAGGAAAGTACCTATACTTGCTCATATACGTGTTTCAGACACAATTTTGGGCCACAACCCTGTCATTTTGGTGACAATGAGGCACTTTGTGAATGTATTTTAATTCTGTAAAATGCTTCATTCTGACTGCTGCAACTTTTAAATTAAAGTTTTGGATTTTCATTCTTTTTAGTTAATTTGGTTCTAGAATTGCCTTTCTTTTAAAAATGTGAATTACTAAAAACTGATTTGGTTTCATGTGAATACTTTCTTTAAGAATCTGTCCACACCAGCTGTGGTTGCTTTTGGATATTTAATATCTCACCATAGCCTTCCTGCATGCAGATCCCATTCCAGAAATCAGTGCCAAGGGAATGTAGGAGGCAGAATTCCAATATACGACTAGTCCATGGCTCAGAGCTGAACTCTTTTGTAAGCTTCAGATGAAAAACAGGCATAGACCTCAGCAAAGAGGAAAAAGGGAAGGAGCAAACAGAGGCAACATGATGGCGTGTCCCTATAAAATGGAACAGATGGACAGAAATCATCTTGAGGAAGCTGAGTCTGGTGGCATGTGTGAAAGAGCAAGAGGAACCTGAAATAGTGTTTGTAATATTTATGTTTATTGTGCTCTGGATGTGGGGCTTCCCCACCACCAGGCAAGAGGGAGGGAGGTGGAGACAATATGCACCCAGTGAGAGCGGCAGCACCTCCTTACTGCTCCCCTTTCCCACGTGGGCAGGCACAGGAACCACATCTGCCTGGCACAGTCCAGTGTGCGAATACTGCCAGCAACAGCTCCTGCAGTTATGGAGGTGAACAACAGTGGGAGCTGGAACTTCAGGGAAAAAAACAGTGTTGAGTGCAGGTGTTGTGGCGAAGGCAGGATGCCCATGGCCCCAAGGGAGCTGGGGACAGGTGGGATGGAAGGACCGTGGCTGCTGAGCTGAGTGCCCTGACGAGAGGCTGACCCTGCCAAATGTTTGTCCCCTCGCACCATTTCCATCGGTTTTGTGCTGCAGCCCTTGGATGCCAACCACACTGTGTCCGGGTCCTCATCACTGCTCCCAGAGAGCCCTCATGGAGCGGCAAGTCCTCCAGGCATGGGCTGAGGAGGATGATGGGTTTCTAAGCCAAGGTTTGTGCTGTTTAGGTGAATGTAAAGTGCACTTGGATAGCAACTTAGGTGGATCATGCTGCCAAAGGCAACCTTTAATATCTGCATAGGTTCCCTTTGCTTCTCCTTGCCCGTCGCAGCACATCCCAGTCTTCTAGTGGCTCAGCAAGCAGCACTGAAGAGGCAGCTGCAGCCATGCTCACTGTTAGCCACAGGGATAACAGAATTTACTGGTTAAATATACTATGATTGAATGTAGCCTTGTTGGTAAGGCTAGAGTCACTAAAATATTTTGAAGACTGTTTTGTATGAAACATTTACCTTAAGCAAATGAGCACTAGATAAACATTAAATAACAGAAGGTCACAAGGGAGAGTAATAATGCTTTTACATTTGAATATGTTTAAATATCTCTTCCCTGGTATAAAGCAAACTTAAAAGTAGAGGAACTGAGAAAATCAGACAAGAAAATCACGACTGGTTGTAAACAGATATTGTCAAAGGTAACAAAAAGGTATGTATTTAATGTGATTTGGTTTGGCCCAAGTTTTATGCACTGAGATGTTTAGATGTTCAAAATTAATTACATCTATGTTGTACCAATTATATAGAAGTAATGTTTGAGATATCATTAGATTGATGTCTGTAAACCACAGGAAAATATATGTGATCTACCTGAAAGATTATCCTCCTTTTAAAATATGAATGTGGGGGTAGGGAAATCTCTGTAACAGGGAAAAATAATTACACATTTTCTCCCCATTCATGATGCCAGATTAACGAGGAGAAAAAGAAATATGCACATAAGGCATTGACTTCACAGTACTGTGACAGGACCCCATCTGGCAGAGCTGACATGAAGATCTGTTGTCGTCTTGTCATAACACACAGCATTCAAAAACCACACAGAGATGGTTTCACATTTGGAAATGCACAAACTCCATCAGATTTCAGTGCTGTCCAGGATAACACAGGGTGCATTCTGCAGGCTGGCTCTCAGCCCAGCTACCAGCAACAGGCTCCGCTCTTCCCTCCGTGCCCTTTGGGAAGCCTCTTTCTTTTAATCTCTGTTAAAGCCTGCTCCTGGCTGCTTTTGGTTATCTACATTCCTGCTGCAAAATACGCATTTGCTGTCTCACTCCCACTCCTCCCATCCCTCCCTGCTCCAAATACCCTTCATTTGTCTTCAGTCAAGCTCCGGGACAGAACTGCTCTTCCCACGCCCCCCAGGGCAGGGTGTCACAATCACCACCACAAGGCCAACATGCAATGATTTGCCCTGCTTCTGCCAGGACAAGGAACAATTTTATTCAACCACTGAAAAAAAAGTGATGAACCAAGGAGAAAATGTAGACCTGCTGGATACTTCCCTAATCCTGAGGGACACGTTCTTGTTTGCTTCATATTTCTTGTTTCATTTTTAACTGTCTCCTTTCCCATGGTAATCAAAGCAGGCAAAACCCCCAAACTGAGGATGATTAGTCTTTCTTTGTATAGAGGATTAAATGGGTCTGTGTTAATGCTGTAAAAAAATGAAAAGTGACCTAGGACTGACATCTAGAACATGGTGTCTGCTCAACAGAAATCTTCAGGTGTGGGGTCCAGCAGGTCTACAGAGCACAGCAGAACACTGTTTGACTTATTATTATTATTATTACTATTATTGTTATCATCATCATCACCATCATCACCATCATCATCCTCATCCTCATCATTATCCTTATCATTATTATTCTCATTAGCATTATTATCATTTACATGGCAATTCTTTATGAGTGATTGCTGTGACGGTGAGTGTCTAATGTGTAGTCATATGGGACCAATAAGCCTTTCCAGGTCTCCTTTGCTTCACACTTAAGTATATCAGAAAAATGACCAAAGATATACAAGGAATTTCACTACAGTAAAGCAGAAAATGTAAGACAGAATATGATCCGATTCAGTGAGAATTTCATATTATCTGGGTGGGAGAACTGAGTGAATGGTACAACCGAAAAACCTGCTCCCAAATATGCTGAGATTTCAGTGCAATATGTAAACTGGCACAGCAATACTCTTACTCCAGTGAAGGCTGGTGGTACAGACACCACCTCGGATGCTGCACACCTGCAGTTACGAGAGCTGGTTGCTAAACAGCATTATTAGCACACTGTACTGAAAGGTGGGCTCAGAGCACTCCGTGTCAGCACAGCTGCGTCACCACTGCTGTTCACTCCCTGGATCCAGACAAGACGTACTCCACTGTGTGCTGTGAATGTAACCTGAAGCTTTTCGAGGTAGAACAGACTGTCTTGATGTGGTCTGCTCTGCAGCACAACATTGTCCGAAGAATATCACTCTCTCTGTATCAGTTGTAATTGTGATGCCTGAGTTATTACATTGCTTCTTCTCAAGAGCTAAAGTTAAAGAAGAATTAATGCACACCTGTAAATTTGTCTAAACACAGCTTTCAGACAGCAGACCTTGCCTACTTTGGTTTATACAAATAAATTATCAGAAATCCCTACTCACACAGCTAATTGCAGTCAACAATGAAATTATCATTTTATTATGTTTTTGAACATGTAAACTAAACTGTAAGGCTTTAAAATTCTCACTCAGTAAAACAGGTCTTCCTGACACAAAATTTTCCTTCAGCTTTTTGCTGAAGGGCCCAGAGCCAGACATAATACTCTCAATAAGAGTCTCACTAATCCTTGTGTGGAGGGATGTTGTCGCCACTACAGTTCTCCACGTTCTAGTGCTTATACACTCATTCTGCATTTACTGGTAACACCTGCTGAATTACGTGGCCACAGCCTTGCCTAACTTTGTTTTGGAACTATTAGCCGCATGAACTCAGAGCTTTATCTAATAAAAGGCCTGACAGAGTGCAGACATTGACCAGATGACATACAAAATCTGACTTCTGGGAATATGAGGCTGCTGCTTTGCACACCTATTTTAGTCAGGTCCACCAGGGACATAATTGCTTAATTTCATGGGGCTGTTATTGCCTTGCTCATATGCCTTCCCTACAAGCTGCAGGCAACCTTCCAGCTGCTTGGCCTGCCTGTCTGGGGTGTCCAGCGTGGGTTGAACAGACATCACCACAGCTAAAAATTGTGTCATTAGGGAAAAACTGATCACGAAGTGGTTCTGATAAGCGAAAAAAAAGGTCATTATTCTTGATAATTCCAGCACTATAGTTTAAGAGATATGTTGCCTATATAGAGAGAGTACAAGAACAAAATCGAAAGGAAAGTTAGAAATTGTAGTGTAAAACAGCTCTCAGTGCCTGCAGGGGCAGCAAAAGCAGGAGAAGCTGACCTAAAGTGGGATGTCCTAGCCATCTTAAAACTTCTGAGTGACCAGCATGCTGCTTGTGGAGAGGTCTGTCAGGAGCTGTGCAGTGCCAGCATCACAGGAATGGGAGCCAGTGTCCCAGAGAGAAGTAAGACAAAAGGCCTGACCAATTTTTGTGTCTCTGTACACAGGCATGGTGCAGAACACACCAGCTCTGAAGCTATGGCTTCTTATAAATTAAGGGATGATCCCACCTGCAGCATTACAGGGCTTGTTCTTTGCTGTGGGTAGAGCGTAGGCCAAGAAGGAGCTTTTTGTTTGCTGTTCACCTCGCTGAGCAATATTATAGAATCACAATATCATTAAGGTTGGAAAAAACCTCCAAGATCACTGAGTCCAATCTTTGGCCGAATGCCCTCATGCCAACTAAACCACAGCAGCAAGTACCACATCCACTTGTTTCTTGAACACCTTCAGTGATGTTGACTCCCAGTACCTCCCTGGGCAGCTCATTCCAATACTTAACCACCCTTTCCATGAAAAAATTCTTCCTGATAGCCAACGTGAACTTCCTGGCACAGCTTGAGGCCATTTTCTCTAGTTGCCTGGGGCTGATCACCAGCTGGCTACACCCTCCTTTGAGGAAGTTGTAGAGAGTAATAAGGTCTCCTCTGAGCCTCCTTTTCTCCAGGATAAACACCCTGAGCTCCTTTATCTGCTCCTCATAGAACTTGTGCTCCAGACCCTTCCCCCACAACTCAGTGTCTCTCTTGCTGTGAGGAACTCAGCTGGACACAGTGTTTAAGGTGTTGCCTCACCAGTGTCCAGCACAGGGGCACAGTTAGTGCCCTGGTCCTACTGGCCTCCATTGCTGACATAGGTGAGGATGTCCTCAGCCTTCTTGGCCACCTGGGAACACCCTGGCTCATGTTCAGCTGCTGTGGATCAGCACTCCCAGGGCCTTTCCCACTGAGCAGCTTTCCAGCCACTCTGTCCCAGCCTGTGGCACTGCCTGGTGTTGTGACCCAGGGACAGGATCCAGCACTTGGCCTTGTTGAATGTCATACAATTGGCCTCAGCCCATGGATCCAGCCTGTGCAAATCCTTCTGCAGAGCCTTCCTGCCCTCCGGCAAATCAACACTCCCACCCAACTTGGTGCCACCTGCAAACTGGCTGCGGGTGCTCTTGATCCCCTCATTCAGATCTTTGATAAAGGTGCTGAACAGGACTGGGCCCAGTACTGAGCCTTGGGAAACCCCACTAGTGATGCAAACGTTAACTTTGCTGGCAAGACCGCTTTGCAGCCAGCAGAGGTGCACGTGCGGCAGGAGGAGCCAGCCACATGCAGACCCTCCAAGGGGCCGGGCAGCTCCCCTTCCATCCTAGCATGTACTCTCTCTTTCAGTATTAGCCAGAATTTTCTATCATTACACAAAGCTGATTTCTCTCCACTATAATGCATACAGAGAAGATAAATATATGCCGGTTCTCACTGTCTACCATGGCATGAATTAAAACCACATACTGCTGTCTGACTTGCAGGAATGACACTGAGTTTCGTATGTGTCACAGTTTTTAACTTAGCTGTCACTCCACAGTGGTTTAAATGCCTTAAAAGTCAAGGAAAATGTCAAAACTAAGTCAGAAATTGATCAGTCATATAAGCCTGTTCCCTCATATGAAAAGGAAGCAATGCTGGTAAAAGCAATAAACATGGATTGCTTGCAGGTTATGCAAGCTGCCCAACCTTTCGGTGACCTTGGCCCGAGGTTTGTTTGTTTGAACAGGGAAACACACCTACCTCTCCTGCTTTCACTTTTGAAGGCAAACACAAGCCCAGCCTCAGAGCAGAGAAGTATGACTGCCATGGGAGCCATCAGGTCGAGGTGTCTCTGTTCACGGCCAAAATGTTCTGCTAAACTAAGCCTGCACCAAATCAGCTCACCTTGGAAAGGAAAAACAAGGAAAAAAAAAAAAAACAGGCAGTGAAGTAAAATTTTTAATATTGAGCAGCCAAAGAGAAAAACCTAACCACAACAGACATCATCTACTGATATGCACGCTTGTTAGAACCCAAGCTGCAAGTGATCAGTGAGGTACTAAGTGCAGGTACAGTAGGAAAGGATGGCCCTGAACATGGACTTAGGGATGGGGCAGTGATACTGTTAGTATCCTCTGTTTCTTCCTCTGATCAAGTAGAAAAGGAAATCACGAAGTGCATACTTTTCTCAAGGAGACAGTGGTGAAAACTGTGGAAGAGTTGAGGAGTTGATGGTCTGGGGTCTCAGCTCCCCACTCTCCACAACTCAGCTGGCTGAAGGAGCCAAGCCGCTGCAGTGAAGGCAGCCATCTGCATCTGGGG
>VZTF01000982.1:0-51124 GCA_013397755.1 Cnemophilus loriae | reverse complement strand
GAGTAGGAAAGGCCAGGTGAGACACAGCACACTGAGACAAAGGGCTCTTCCACCCAGTGTTGCTACCCGGCCCAAGGCAAACCAGAAGGCAGGGTGCTGGAGTGCCTCATGGCTTGCAACCTTCTCTAGTAGCAATACACTAAACTCACTATTTAGAGTGAAATATCAGTGTTCAAACATTTCCCCATGTCGCAGAATCACAGAAGCACAGAATTACAGAATCCCAGAGTCCTTAAGTTTGGAAAAGACCTCCAAGATGAGTCCAACCACTAGTGCAGCTCTGCCAAGCCCACCACAAAAACATATCCCTACGAGCCACATCTACATCTCTTAAATACTTCCAGGCGTACATCGTGACAAATGCCATCCTTGCTTCCCAGAAACTGTGCAGTGTGACCAGACCTTCACTTGGGCAAACTGAGGTCAACTTCAGCTTTTGCATTTGCTTCCTTGAACATTTCCGTGAGTATCCTCCATGGACTCAGCCACACTTGGAGGAAAACCAGAAATTTTAAGTGCTGGCTGCTCTAACCATTGATAATCAGGAGTGTATAGTGAGATCCTCCACTGCCACAGATACATCACTTGGTGGTTCAAGATAATTTATAATGTCTACAGGGTAATGTTATAATTCGCTATAGAAACTCCATCTCACTTACCAGTGAAAATTTTTAGTTCTTGCCAGTGTTTCACTAATTGGCTTCTCGTGTCAACACCCTCTTCTGTATGCTAAAGCACTCATCATCTGTGAATGCTTATGTGAAGTGAACTTTGCAGGGAAAAGGGAGTTGCATTGCAAATGGACTGGAATCACAGCTTCGCACTTTCTCAGCTGTTATATTTAAGTTTCTCAGCTTTCTGATTATTACAGGGAAAAAAGTTCAAAGTGGTATTGTCTAGTTTAACTCCCACTCAAGGAAAATATTTTCAAAGTAATAAACTAAAACACAGGGGGAAAAGCAATTTCAGTGGGATTTGTGCTTTCCCTGGGAAGCTTTCAAAACCCCAGTGATAAATGTTTTGTTAACAAAAGTTTATCTTGATTTTCACAGCTGATCAACACCTTACATTTATCTGTTACATGTTGGTAACTGCATCTAAGTAGTTGACTGTATATTTGACTAACTAGAAATGGATTTCTGTCCCTGAATATTAGGAACTATTTTGAGAAGGACTGTCCATGGTTTCTTACACAGAATAATATTCCTTCTATTTCACAGCACCTTTGCCTAACTGTGGGGCTACATGTGGCAGTTTTGTTGATTACTGTGGACTATCATTCAGCAGTTAAGGGAAAATGTATGTAAAATATTTTGGAGAAATGCCCAGAATTGGGAGTGTTTTTATGTTCACTCACTCGTGGCTTAGACTGCACAAGGAGTACTGATTTCTGACTGCAGTCTGATGCAGTTACCTTCAGCCTCACAGCAAAGAGGATGTAGACACCATCACAAACATGCTTTGAGAAAAACAGAGTGGAATCAAGCTATTTACAGCGCACTGATTTGGAGCTATTGATAACAAACGCCACAAAATCTTACTTTTTAAGATAAGTAAACACTAACTTCATTTCACAGAGAGGAAACGCACTCAGCAATGTGAACTATGAATCCTGCCAGAATCCTGATCCTTTAGCAACCCTTTTTTTTTTTTTTTTCCTGGTCCACTTGTCCATCCAATTCAAATACCTGAAAAGGAGGAGAAACTTGAAAGAGGAATTGAACATTGTTGGTTAGGAAAGCAGATTGGAAAGGGCACCAACGTTTAAACAGAACCACATGGTTTGGAATACTTTGTCCTTCTGCCCTACTGGAGACTTAATGAAGACAAACTTATTAACAGTAATTAGTAGCCAGAGGCACTAAATGAATGGATATGCATTTCCAGTGGAGTCATGGTAGCTGTCAAACATCATTTGGGAAAGTCAATCACTTAGAAAGTAATAACAATAATAAACCCTTTCATTTCTGCTCCTTTCTGAAACCGCAGAAAGACCATACCAAAAAAAAAGTGCTTTCTTGATCATGAGAACTTTTTATTTGCACTTTTGTATCAGTTTCACTTTATTTTCTCTGAAATTGCTCATGCAAATAAAACCATGATGAGAACTCTGGATTTCACTACGTAACCAAGCCCAGCAACAGGGGATGTAGTGTGGAAAATGCACCGTGAATCAGAACGGCACTCAGCCATATTCTGTCTCTGCCACAGATATGCAGCTTTGGGTCCTATATAGGTGTGCTCTATCTGCCCCAGGCACCTTTGCTATCTAACAGAGGTTTACGCTGTCACAGAAGAGGTATTTTAACAAACACATGCAGAATCTAGAAGTTTCCTGACAATTGACTCATATGCACATACAAACGAGAAAATGGTGTTCAGATAGGAAGTTATCAAAAAACTATGCTTTCCTGTTTATGTAGTGGGGCCAATACTTAGAACTTGAAAAGTTTATTATAGTCCTGAATACTATTAGAATATTCTTACTAATATAAAAATTACCAATGCTTCGTGTGCACTGAAGACCTGAACCTTTCTGTTCCAAGGTAAGCACAGGTAGCTGATGAAACAGAGGGATCAGCACTAGCTAGAAACTGAGAAGATACCAGCACTGGGGACTGTGGAGAGTTAAACAACTTCGGCTGGTTTGAACTCATTATTTAGTTGGGCTGGAAGTCTTTGGAACAGAGATTTTGGAAAGAGAAACAGACTTGGTAATTGATTTGTTGTTGGTGATCCACGTCCATAAATGTTGCTTCCTGCACTCAGAGGCAATGGAACACTGCGGGAAGGGGGTGACTTCCTGTGCAAGGGATTTTGTCATAGACATCAGTGAGGCAAAGATAGCTTCCAGCACCTAATCCGTGTAGCTTTCTACCTGTCTTCATCTATTATTAACGAATATTTTTAGGAGGAATATTATTTTTATACAACCACTTGAAAATTGATGTCTAGTTTAGTTGCTACAACAACTGCATTATCCATACAAATTACTAAAAATATGTAGGTTTGATATATACAAATTTAAAATTCATTTTCCAAAACCTAAATTAAGTTTATGAGTCATGAGTACATTGCCACATCTCTGGATTAGTTTATGAATGCCTGGCAAAGATGAAAAGAGCTAAGTGTGGGGTTTTTTTCAAAAAATATTTGAAAATAGTAATTTCAGTAACTACAAACAGTGATGAATTTGATAGCTCTGCTAATGACGCTTGTCATGCAATTTACTCTGAAAGCCTTCCATCTGCTGTAAAACCACAAAAATCTAGTGCCTTCAAATCTGCTGCAAGAATTTACTACATTTGAAAGGACAGTCTATGACTGCTATTTTAGACAATGAGCTCCAGATTCTTCCCTTAATTAAAACTCAGCTCTCTTACTAGGTTTCCCATGCTAAAAGACATACAGAAACTCGTGTTAGCATGTTTTGTTCCACGTCTTCATTTAAAGACATTACCTAATAGACTGTTTTGTTGTTTAAAAATAAACAGAAGTATTTCTGAAAAAAACCCCATTTGCCTAGGTAGATTTTTTTATTTACCCTAAAGAAGCAGAAGTGGTTCGTATAGGTGTGGGTGTGACGTGACACTTCTGCCTGTGGTCTATGTGCTAGAACTGTTTTATCTAATGAGCCACTAGCATGCAGGCAACCTGCTGCTGGCTGTACGCGTTGGGAATGAATGATTGTGGTCTGCATGTTTCTCATAGATCAGCACTCTACAGTTACCTAATTGCATAAGAAAATCTCTGTCTTTTGAAGAAGTTTCACTTCTCACAGGTGATAATGGAAAAGTCTAATGCTTGGCAAGATGCATAGCCCTTCTCCCTTCGCCTTCCTTAACCCTTTCTTTCCCTTGCTTAACCCTTCTCTTCACTTCCCTTCCTTAGCGCTTCCCTTCCCTAACCCTTCTTTTTCTTTCCTTAACTGTTCCCATTTCCTTCCTTAGCCCTCCCTTTCCTTTCCTTAACCATTCCCTTCCTTAACCCTTTCCTTCCCTTCCTTAACCCTTCCCTTCTCGAGAGCTGAAGAGAAAAAAAAAATCAAAGCTTCTCACTACAATGCCACCACCACTTTCAAAAAACCATTTTTAACAGAACGGGTTAATTGGACCAACTTCATGCCTTCTCTAATCCTCCACAGTCACAGACCCTCTGAAGAGGCAGAGAGACACTTGCCCTTTCTGACTACACAAAGGCAAGAATCTATGTGAAAAAAAAGAGAAAAGTTACCAATTAATGTTACTGATTCTGCATTTAAAAACCACACAAGACTTTGACAAAGAGGATGAAGAGGTCCTTCAGCACTGCACTGGTCTGACAATGTGTATCTTTGCCATCTTTTCAGATAAGATGAAGAAAACTGACCTGATATGGAGTTTCCTGATGATATTTCAAATATTTAAAACATGGGTTAAACTCAAATATGTAAATGACTATATCTGAGTTGCTGCTGCTACAGCAATTAGTGAGACAGTAATTTCATTTGTTTTGTCTATCTGAAAAGTTTGCAAAGCCCTTCACTTTTAAATAAACATGGCAATCAATTTAATGCAGGGACCTTTTAACCACAGTAACGCATGAGGACCTAAATTAGGTCAGCTTATGTTTGTGAGTTTGTTTGAAGTGCAGCCTACTCAGATCAAATTAGGTCAGCTCACAGTGTCCTGCTTAGTGAAACGTGGCTCTAGAGCAGGAGATGCAAAACCTGTCAAAACAATAACTGAGAAAGCCAGAGCAACCTGGGAGTACACAATCTTCTCTTTCAGGTCAGCACACCACATTTCTAAACAAGAGTGAGAAAACATACACCAGATGTCTTTCCTCAGAAATGTAATTATGTATCTCCTGCTCCAATACCGTTTACCTGTTTATTTCAATTGTATGTCTGTCTGAATACGATTTCTTTATCAGACAGGTGAATATCATCCAGGAAATTCTACAATATATTCTCTGTTTGCACAAAAAGAAACCCCAGCAATAAAAAACTTGCACTTTCTTCTTAATTAATTCCACAGAAGTATTCCAGTCTTTCCAAGTGCTATTTTTTTCATGTTCATGCATTCTTTGGCCAAGTAGAAGCAATAAGATAACATATATTGACATTTTCTTTTTAGGTATACAGATTCTTCCTTTACTAAGCCCTTAAACATGCTTTTGTTTCCCTAAATCATCTGTTTGCAATCTGTGCTTACTGGGTATTACATTCCTTCATTGATTAATACCTCTTTAATAATACAATTCTAATAGAATAAGATTGATTTATTATCTTACAGCTGCTGCTTAACTCTATCAATTCCCTGTCAATAATGCTTACACATTCAAGTCTTTAACTTATAAACAGAGGAATGCACTTGCAAAAGCTTTTACGGTAATAGAAACTGACAAAACTTTTAGCCAGTTATCCCCAAAACCTGCCTGGCCTCTGTATTGTGTATGCAACTCTCAATTGTGCTTAATAGCCTTTTCACGAGCAGTAGTATAACAGAGCCAGGTCCATTAAAACATCAGTGCAAGAATATTATTTTGAAAATCTCTGACAAAATATTTCTAAAATGCTGTGCAACTCCTGGCAAACAAAACTAATTCTATGTGATTTAATGTATGGATTTTTAAACCTTTGTCATGGAAGTTGAGTTTGAAGTTCTAAATATGGAGCAGCTAGCTGTTCAGAACTGGCATCAGCACTTACTTGTATATTAAAAAGGGCAAGTGAATAGATCTGAAAACCCAGTTTGCAATGCCTAACTCCATTTAACCACTCAGCCTGTTCTCCCACTCTGAGAGTGCTTGGATCACTTATAAACATATATAAATCTAACCTAGATATGAGCTCAGTGTTTCCTAAGTAAGCCTCCAAGAACATTAATGTGATCAAGATCAGCTGTAAAACTCACCAGCAAAGAACTAAACATTAAATAGTTTGCCTTCAAGTGTTCTGTAGTGAAGTGCTAAGAATAATGATCTCAAAGTACATTTGTCTATTTATAAGCTAGACTTGTATGTGTCAGCATCAAAAGTCTCCACTGGGAATTAGTGAAGTTCAGCTGCAGCTGCAAGATACTTAATCAGTCCTATTCTAGCTGTATTATTACACAGGCATTAATCAATGAAGGAACATATGATATAACATAAATATCCAAAATGGCACTTCCCCTGAATCCCCTCCCAGTCCAAGCAGAGCATAATGGCTGTCAGTAACATATTTTAAATAAAATTGCATCCATATTCTGCAATAATATGGACTTACTAATTTTCTAAGGGTATTTTTAAACTTTTCTAACATATTTTTTTGAAATTGGCCTTTTTTTACTTTAAAAACACATCAGAAAGCTTTGTTAGCAATTTACTGGGGAGGCAGAATAAAAGGTGGGAGAAGAATTGCAAATAGCTGATTTCTAGATGGGCTTAACAGAACTGAAACTGCAAAGTCTGACCAGATACCTGAGATGCTTGGTTCCAGAATGTGAAATCATTAATGCAGAGAAAAATCTGCACAGACATATGGGGAGAGGCATCAGAACTCTTTTTTATCCTCTATAAAATAAATATTAAGAAACCATGTGGTCATCTTATCTACCTTCCAGAAGAAAGAAGGTTTTTCAGCTCAGAACAAAAAGCATAACAAAGTCACTGGACCATGGAGTTAGAATTCAACCTGAACAAGAGTGGAATGTTTTCTAGAATTGGAGTGTTAAAATTAATCAGTGTCTGATGTTTTGTGTGCTCTTTCTCATATTCTCTTGCAATTATAAATGAAGACTTTACTAAAAACTGCCAAGAGTAATTACTAGGCTTTTGTTGAGAGCTTTGGGATGAAGTTTCTTGCAGTCAAAGGTCAGTCTCCAGATGTAAACTCAGTTTAGTTTGAAATCAGAATAAAACAGTACACAGATTTCAGTTGAGAGAAAAATTCACCTTATGAATATAAATACTCCAAAACAAACTCTTGATAGGAAACAGTCTTTGATTTTTATCTGTGTACCAGCACTTTTTTTTTCTCTTTTTTGAGTTTGTCCTCATTTTGTTCCTTACCTTACCATTGTTTTTGTTGTTTGTATGTTCAGATGTGGGTAGTGGTAGAGAAGAGGAAACCTGTTTCTTACTTCTAATTCATCTGTTTCTGAGAAGCCACCCTAGCCCTTCCTTTGCTCAGTTTTGGATCTTTTAAGGAGCCTTGCATTTTAACCATTTGGGTTTACAATTGAGCACGAGAAGAATGAAGTAACAGAGATTTTTCTTCTTTTCCTTAGAACCAGATTGAAGAAAGATCAATTCAAACTAGAGTGGTTTGCTTGGGGAAAAAATAAAGCTGTGCTGATTGTCAAGTAGCCTGTATAATTCAGATAATCAGCCCTGAAAATATGCCATGAGTTTAGCTTCAGAGTGCTCATTAAATTCAACCAATTTTAAAGGAAGTGGTGGGGGAGAAAAAAAGCCAAACAGGCTGAGGTACTGCAGATATATGTCTTTTAAAGAAAAAGCCAGTTGTTGCTAAAACTGTTAAGCAGAAAACGTGAATAAGTTAATGTTAATCTCTGAAAATTAGAAAAATAAGCTTCTACAGATTCTTTGAGCTCCTTTGGAAAAGAAGCTGAAACCTTCTATTTCCTGCTCCATTTGCCAATGGCAGAGAAGAAAACCGGCAATTTTTTTGAAAATTGTATTTTGTCTTCTAAGGATGTATGTATGCTGCAGAAAAATTGCCAGCCTTTGATTGTTTTAGCAAGATTACAGTGTCTAAACTAGGTCAATAAGCTGCAGCCAGTTGTGACACCTCCATACATACATTTCACTTGATTTGGCTCCATCTTAGGCCCGGTTCTTTTCAACATCCCATAAACGACTTGGATACAGGACTCAAAGGGATATTAAGTAAGTTTGAAAATGATACAAAACTGGGAGGAGCTGTTGACTCACTTGAGGACAGAGAGGCCTTGCGGAGAAACCTCAACAAATCAGAGAGTTGTACAACCACCAACCACATGGAGCTCATCAAGGGAAAGTGTCAGATTCTGCATCTGGGATGGGGCAACCGTGGAGTACGGACATACTGGAGAAGGAGAGGCTGAAAAGCAGCACTGCAGAAAGAGACCTGGGGCTCTGGGTCGATGGCAGGTTGAAAATGAGCCAGCAGTGCCCTGCCCTGATTAAAACATCATTCTGAGCACTGGATGTCATTTGCTGGAAAAGTAGCAATTCACGGTTAACCGGGATGTAATTAAACCTCTCCATATGAAAATGTACTCTCTATCTGCAATTAAGCAAGAAAAGCTTTAGCATTCTCTGTGTATATCTGTATTTATACATGTGTACATATATATAGATACATGTATGTAGAGATGTGTACATGTATACATATATGCGTATATATACATGAATTGAAAAAAAGAAAAGGTGAACCTCTGTCATGAGAAAAGTGAGGAAAAGTGAAGTTTTTACCTAATTTAAACCATTAATCATGCGTGGGCACACTCTTTCTTCCTGACAGGTACTGTTGCTACCTTTTAATTAACAGGTATGACATTCACAGTGCAAGATAGGTACAAGTTTTTCACAGAGTACAGACAACCACTTTTGTTATGTTAGCATAGCACGGTCACGAGCTAGAAGCTTGTCAAGCCTTTACGCTACCAAGCCAAAACTCTGCTGTTCTGAAGTATAAGGATGTCCAAAGCATTGCCCCTGAAGCTAAGAAGCTGAGAAATCTTGAATGTAGAATCTTGGATGCAAGTGAGAAGCATCCTAAATGTACGCGTTGATGTCTTCCTGGTATTGGGAGGTCCAGAACTGTAGTCATCACTGTAAACATGATGAGTGCTAATTGCTTGAGGGTAATGACTTTTCTCCATCTACTGCAAGCTGTGTTCCTCTTAACACATGCCAAGACTGCTCTTGCTGCCAGGGCACACTGCTGGCTCGTGTTTGGCTTGCTGTCCACCGACATCCCCCAAGTTCTTTTCAGCACAGCTGCTCCTCAGCAAGTACCACTATGAGAGTCTACCCCTTCCAGAGGGGCAATCTTTTGCACCTTCCTTCTTGAATTTGCAGGGATGTTCTATGATGAGATGTTGAACTGCAGAATTTTCGTTACACGTTACATTTAAAATAAACTTTAAAGAAAATAGTTTTTTCCCACTGCCAAGGACATTTAGTAAAACTGGGAATTAAATTAAATTGCTTTTCTACTTACAAATAAGCATTTTTGTTATAGAATCTGTTAAAGGTAATAAAAGCAGTATCAACAGAGGTAATTTTTACTGATAAAGTGAACAATACTAAAACTTTTGAAGTTTTCTGATTGATGTTGCTTTAATTTCATAACTATAACATTGCAAAGAAGTTTGTGCAATGTGCTTGATTTTCAGATTGCATATATCACTCTGTTCTTTCAGTGGTTTGGAGAGCTTCTCTTAAGTTGTCTTCACACACTTGGGAATTTCAGCAGAGCTAAGAGGCTTTTAACAAAACAGCTGACTTCACTTATGAAGAATAAAAAAAGGAAGCATGTCTGAACCTCATGCTCAGTTGAAATTTTGAGGTAAGGACCATAGAGCAGATTGAGGAACTTTTCTTGCTATTATGGTGGTGATGTGACATCATTCAGCCATTTTAAATTAAAACAATAAAACAAAACAAAACAAAACAAAACAAAACAGTCTTTTAAAGTGTTCTGGTTACTTGCAAAATTTTGAATCTTCATGTACTAGACTCTGCTTTCTGAAGAACGAACCTGGAAGTATTCTACCTATGTAAAGGAATGGATTGTAGCCCTGAAACAGACTAATGCGGAGCCTGAATACTGTACAGAATGAAATGTTGAGATTGATTTATGCAGGGAGATTTTATGCAAATTAATAAAAGTATAGAAAACATCCTAATTCAGCAGCACCTTTTGGTTTGCAGGTTTTTTTGAAAGAAGATTTTTGCAGGGATAGAATACAAGTAATTTTAATTATTATGAGAGTATTGATAACATAAGCTTCATTGCATCTTTTCTAGAGCAAACCATCCAACACATTTTCTACGCAGCATAGACAAGAATATCTGACATAAGTGAAGTTAAGGAGTAAATAAAACATTAAAAGACAGCAGGCCGTGAAAACAGGATTGAGCATGTTGCATACTATTAACTGAAAGCTAAACTAGTCTTTCAGGTTCAGTTTTTAACTCTGTGTGTTAATATCAAATGGGCAGTCATTTCTTCTTTTAGTTCCTGTCACAAACTGTGTCTAAAAGAATTACCTATCTTGATTTTACAACTCTGTGATGAGGAAATTCGCACATTTAGCTAGTTGCTTCAACAGTTCATCTAATTCCCTATTAAAAATCTGCTTGTTATTTTGTAGCCAAGGGTTCCAGCCATTGAATCTAGATGGTGTCTACCAGAATGAAGATGGATTCTTGTAAAAGTGATATTTGAAACCCCATTAAATTTTCCTTTGGTGAAGTAAAGAGACCAAGTTACTCACACTTTCTTATACAAAACATGATTTCTTACCATTCTTGACATTATTCTCTGAATACTTTCTAGTTTCAAAAATCCTGCTTGAAATGTAGCTATAAAAGCTGAACATGATATAACTGTAACTCTCCTGCTACATCTGAATGCAAAACTACTCAGCATTCCCCCTTCATAAAAACAAGGACCTCTTTCATGTCTAGGTCGCAGCTGGGCTGGGAACTCAAAGTCTCTTGAATAACTCTTGTGATACTCAGCTATACTCAAGTAGTAACTGTTGAAAAAATATATCAAAATTGTCACGGAATACATTCTCTGCTTTGTAAATTATACCTTTACTTTCCCACAGAGGAGTATGCGCTCACTGCATGAAGCTTGACACTTCATATAAACCACTTCACTTTTTACTATTTCACACTGCTCTGCAATCTGCACTTAATTTCAAACTTTATCAGTGATGATTTTATGGCCCATTCTAGGTCACAGGTAAAATATATAAACCGTGAGAAAGGAGTAATACTTGAAGAACCTTACCTAAATAGTAATTTATGGTTTCCAGTAGATGAGGCTTCTTCTTTCACTCAGGTTTTTGAACTGTAGGGAAGGCTTTTTGAAAATAACACCTTTTTTATTTTCTCATGGAGATCTCCAGTATGCAAAGTCAGAATTAAACACTTACTAATTAAAGCTGGTTTTTAATAAGAAACTAAATGTGGAACAAAAGAAACAATTTAAAGATTGTGAAACATGCAAAGGCAGAGAACTAGACTGCAATTCTTTTCTATCCATGTAATATTTTAATATGAAGTAAAAAGCCAAATTCTTGTGTGAATATATACACGCTATGTTTAAAAAATACTGGGTAAGAAACTGACCAAATTGTATATGTTATGTGAAGAAATTACTCTGGTAACAAAGCAGATTAATTTGTATGCATATCATAAAGTCTGTTGTCACATGTAAAACAAGGATGTTGAGGTTTTAGCATGGTTTGCGGGGGCACAACAAAGTTACATCTGTTTCTGTGCTGGTGTGGTTAGCACAAAATACGTTGAGTGAAGAGACATTAACATTTTTTGCCTGAAGTGATAAGCTGACTGGGTTCTATTCTGAGATTCATATATCACATATAGATGCTTTGATCTGCTACCCCTAGACTTTCCTTTCAAAATGTGACTGTCTTTAATCAACAAAGAAATAAACCTGCCATTATTGACATCAGGTTCTAAAAATCTGAAAAAATATTTACTGCCAGATAAATTTATTTATCTAGTTTGTTAGTTGTTGTCTAACCATAACTATGCCAGTTCCTCTTTTTTCGTATGCTGCTATTGTTTTTTTGATACAGAATTGTTTTATACCACGAAAAGGCAATCTAGAAATCTGGCAAGGAACATCACCAAATGTTATGTGGGTACTACACTATGTCATGCATACTTGGGTAAAAAGTAATAAAGATATATTAAAATATAAAAAATATTTTGTGCAGACAGCATTCTCAGCAAAGGGTAAAGGTTTGTGGTTCTCTATGGGTTATATGAGTTTGATGGGATTATTTTTATCTTAAAGAGCACCATATGTTCAAATACTTTGCTGAATCAAAGCCAGGAAAAGAACCTTCAAACATTTTGTGCAATTTTTATGAGGGTAATGCTGAATGCAGAAAAAATACACTCCAGAGTGAAGGAGCAGTGCTCAGATACGAGCTATTAAGACAGTGTAGAATGCCGAAGATTTGCTAATCTCTTGGGCAGCTGACAGACTACAAAATAGTCCCTGAGTTCGGATAATCACAGTTACCAGTTTCCTATGTTTAGTCTTCAGAAAACTTGACACTCTAGACCAGAAGAATACCAGAATACCACTGAAAAATGAGAATTTATTAGGCATTTCCATTTTCAAATCCAGGGGAATTACTTACATAGAGCGCTCTGAAATGTATGTCACAAAGTTCCATGAAAAAATAGTTCCTATCAACTTATACTCAGCCATCACTAGACACAAGAAAATGGAAAAATTGAATAAAACTATATTCAAACACAAAGATTCTATTAACAACTTCCAGGAAAACCAATAAGAGTCAGACTTCATATAGAAAAAAACCGCAACCACTTCAGCTGTATGTAAGGAGAGCACTTGACCAAGACTCTGCTTAATCTGCCACAGAAGTCAACATTCTCTAGGTGTCATGGAGTGCTATAAATATTTTTAGACAAGCACCTATCACACATGAAATTCTGCAGCATGTCTCTGGAGTATATGGTGCCCTTGAATGCACTGTGTCAAAGAAAAAAGGACTCTTAGTGGATAACTGAGAAGGTTTGTGTGGAACCCCACTGAGAATTCCAGCTCACACTCAGCAGTGGAGCCACAAACACTGCAGTGCTCGCCTACCCTGCTGCTTCACGTCGGGGGCCACGTGCTGGGAGGGGAGGTGGCCGGGGAGCAGCACCCGTGACACCCACACCTGCAGTGCAGTGACAGCAGGCAGGTTTTCAGCAGGTGGTGGAGCTGAGATGTAATGCAAGGTCAGAAACAGAAAGGTAAAATGGCAAAGATTCATCATCTCCACTGTCAACAAGCACTCTGTTTTCATGTCCATGATGCTCAGTTTATCCTGGTCTCAGAGAAAACACTGTTTTCATTTATTGTATTTGCTAAAAATTGCAACATATTTTAAAAGATTAATTGATTACAGCATATAATTCATTGAAATTAATTAATCAATAAACTGTCCATATAATAAAAGCTGAATGTATATATTAGTACATTTAGAAGAATAGGACATGTTTTTTTCTTTAATCAAATCTTAATGAACACTACCATCTCTATTGAAGATCAGAAATTGGTTTAATTTTATTTAGAAATATCATCAGAGTATTTAGGATGAGGAAACAATAACTTTCCTTGTTTGTGTTTTTTTTTTTTTTTTAATTTAAAGTAACACAAAAATGTGTAGTTGGAATGGAATTTTGCACTTGCAACAATAAACAAAAAACCTTTTCTCATGGAAGAGAGGACTGGACCTATAAGACACATTTCTGATAGACTTTGAGAAAAAAGATGTCTTAATGCTCATGAACAACAATTTTTCATACACTGATGTCTTCAGATGTGTTTTGTTCCTCATCAGTTGATTGTGCTTCTTTAGATCTTTGGAGAAAGTTTTTAATATCCTATGAAAAAGAAAAAGGAAATGTTAGAAGGTCATTTCATGTTGCAGCCTGAAAACTGCAGTAATAACACCTTAAAACTTGCAGTAATAACACCTGTCTATCCATGGGGTGAGCTTTCCTGTGACTAGATTATGGTGAAAATCTAACTTCAGTGGAGGTAAATTACACGTTCTGCACGTTACAGACAATGTCTTCCAGCAAGGCACTGGAACTCATTCAGCTGAGGTGCTATAATATCACTGAGATGATGTTTTCATGTTATCCCCAGGACTTCATTGCCTTGAGTGGTTTTACAAAATGAAAGTGTTAAAATGCAACTCTTAAACCGAGGTCTTAAACATTAGCTTAAAATTATTGGTAAAAAGGGGTATCAAGACTGTTATTTAAACAAGTAAATGCTATTCAGAACATACAAAGACAAATTCTTCAATTAAGGGTTTTTTTCAATATGTCATATTTTGGTCCAAACTTTAACAACAACTCTGGGAAATAGATATAAAAGAAAATAAGTAACTAACACATGGAATAGTAGATACCCTCATTAGGTTAATTTTGTGCTTAGTTCTTTATAGCATGTTATCTGATTTGTTAATTTTCAATAATTTTGTATTAGCAGAATCTTCTCCATTTCCAGTTTCAGCAACACTATGCATTGTAGGATGTGTAAGTAGGATGAACAAAGAATTTCCAGTTTAAAAAAGTAACATGCTGAGTGTTCAATACAAAGATAAAATGTTTAACTTTCTAGCATTTTTCTGATATTGTCAGAATACACGTTTTTTCCTTTAGGAGGACAATTAAGAGTCAGATTTTTTTATATATAGAGAGTATTTTATATACATATTTTGTGTGTATTTTGAAGATACAGCCTTTTTTCAAAAGCAGGAACTGCCTGTATGTAATGATGCCTCATGAACTTGCAAAACATCAGAAGCGTTTCCCTGAATACAGAACTATACTAAAAGAAAATTTTACCAGTCCTTGATTTTAGAAAGTTTGCACTAATATTTATCGTTGACTTTAGGAAACACTTCACTATGAGAAGGCCTTTTTTAGCAAATTGAGTCAGAATAAGTAGTTTCAATCCTGGTTCAACAAAAATAAATGCTATCAAATGTTATACTAAATACTGTGGAAAAACCGGAGATAGAGTACTCCAACAGTTTTACTTTGTCTGTCTTTAATGAAGGAACCTTACTCTTTTTTTATGTGAACACATATTATTTATATTTCTTTAATATAAGAAACAACATCTTTTGGGTACATTAAATTTTCTAAGATTATTTAGGGATGGGATACATGATCAAGAGAAGCATAACATACGTCTCTTTTTAAAATGAGGTACTTAAACACTGAGTTAGATTTTCCTGTTCTTGCACACTGGGACAATTAAAACACCACATGAAAAAAGCTTCTCAAGTTTCATAAGTATTACAATTACAGCTTATGACTAGACAATGATTCAGCAGTGCTTATTTTCTGTCAAAGCATTGATACACGGTCTAGTTCATAAGCTGTATTTAATATAATCTGTATGAACTCTTCCAATGACAAGAAGCTCTTTTATTTTGTGAAATGTTACATGGAGTTCTGAATTTTTGTTGTGTAATATTAAATGGCTGCTGTGGGTATAAACAGGTTTTGTAATAATTCTTCAACATACTAATAAATGTTTTTTGATAAAGACATGTTAACTATACATTAATAGAAATCTCACTTCACTGGAACTCCTATCAGAAAGAATACCCGAATTATGTTGCTGAAATGATTAACAGAATGAACAACAGTAACAGCAGTAACCATATGACAATTAATTTAGAAGGAACAAGCATAATGCAAGGCCCTGTGCTAAATGTATTCAAAACATAAAAACATAGAAATATGATGCAGTATCCCTATCTTCAAAAACACAGCTTTTTAAAAAGAGCTATCCAGAATACGAAAGCAGAATAAGAAATGTAAAACAATTTATCCAATGCATAATATTTTTGATATTAATAAACTGAATGCTAATTATCAAACTACCTTATCTTCAGTAATTATAAGAATGTAGTCCACTCAAATGAACAAGTACTGCATTAAGCATTAAGAATTATAGAAGTAGAACATATCCCTGGCTCTTTCTTCAAATTTATCACAATCAAAATGCATTATTACTAAAATACATGGTTGTTTCTGTATTACCGTATCTGTGACAGCCTCAGAACAGATGGCAAAATTTGTAACAATAAATAATGAGGCCTGAAGAAAACCCTTTAACTCACCAAATTGAATAGACAAACACATGCAGTGGAAAAAGCAGATTGCTTGCTTCTCTCATCTGAATCAGCTGGTCTAACAAAAATCTTCTCTCATTTATTATTGAAGTTACTTAAAGAAAATTTAATTGAGCATGTAATGAAGTGCCTTCATAAACATACACATGTAAGTGTCATCTGCCTATTCTCAAGGAATAAATTTCATTTGGTAAGTGAAAAAAAAGGTGTTGATAATAGCAAAAACTTGAAAGTTCTAGTTAGAACCAGAAAATCTTATAATCAGGACAGAAAAGACAAGATGAAAAATTGATAGAATTTCTGGGTATTAATTTGTAGACATTTGTACTAAGACTGACAGAAAGGTCACCATCATGTAGAATGTTGCCAGCCCACTGCCAGAGAAAACAAAATCCCTGCAAAAGACAATATACATCACAAGGAAAAAATATTTTTTTGAGATGACAGATAATAATGGTTGAAATTGAACAGGTTATCAAGATCCAAAAGAATCAGGTATCCTAACTGAAAATTAGAAAACTGTAAGCTAGATATTCCCCTCATAGTTTTCAGCAAAATATTTTACTTTCTGCTGTTTATGACTGCATTAGTAGAAACATTTTAACTTTTAGAAACCACACCCTAACTTGCTATATTTATCTTGTAAAAGATCTCAAAATAACAGCACTGTGGTTGACTTTCATTTTTATAGACATCTCTGAGGAGAATTTCTGCAAAAATAATTTATGCTAAAGATATTGTCTTGGAAAGAAAAAAGTTCACCTGTTCCCCAAATATGGAATTGATAGAGAAAAAGTCTTCCTGGAGTCCATATGTAATAGACCAGAATTTTAACAAACTTAAAACAACGTCTCTAAGCTTGCTTGCTGGTGAATATAGCACTTTTTCTGTAAACCTGAGTGTTGATTTCATCCATAAAACAAAAGTCTGTATGTAACAGTACTGTCGTGGAATGAAATAGTCTGGGTTTAAGTACAGAAACCATAGAATACTAGAGTTGAGATACAGTCAGTATAAGGCTTTTCAAGAGGAAATTTAAAGTATTAAAAATGAGAACTGAAGCTCTGAATCACCTAACTGTTGCGTCAGGAGATACAGACATCAACAGAACCTGCCAAATAAGCAGAAGAATATCTCATTTAAATTGAACGATACAATACATAAACAAGATGTGGAAAATCCTCTGGGCTAGAGCAGGTGCACTGAAATCCTCAGTTGCTGCCAAGATTCATATACACTATCCTACAGCTTTTCTTATAGACTGACAATTTTTATAACTGAACTGCCCTGAACATATCCTACCAGCCAGAAATAACGTAAGTAATTGATGGCAGCTAATACAATTTAAACATGTACTATAATCTACTCTTTAAGCTATGTAACAAAGTTCCTCCTAAAAATGGTAAAGGAAAATCAGAAATTTTAATAAAGAATAGACACTGTGCATTTGATTTTCAGCTATGGGCCAACGTGAAAAAGTTTTAATAAAGAGTCCCTGTAAATTGCCAAGCATATAGATATGGCTTTACTCAGTTTACACTCTAATTTTTGCTTTAGGTTTCATCACATTTGGTCTTCATGAAGAGGTTGGATCTTATTAAGTGCTACAAAGTCAGTGAGCATTTGTGTAAACAATAGTTCTTGAGGTGGAACACATCTAGAGAGCTGGTTTAAAAAATGCTTTGATGTACAAGAAATTCGGTGAGGTTGGAAAAAAAATCAAATTAGAAAATGTAGTATTCAATTAAATAAAAAGAGTCAAGAATAAAGAATGGGTAAGGGAAGGGAGGAAAGATCTAACATTTCATGGCATCTGTCTTCCCAAATAGGCTGAGACATCAACATAGGCAGGATGGACACCCATTGATAGTTATAATCTTCAACTGTATTGTTTTGTCTTTGTCTTACATTTACTATCACTTTCTACTGTAGCAAATGGATTTTTAACCCTCACTTTTACTGAGCAAATATATTCTTTTATTCTTGTATTTTATCATTTACTAACAAGGATTATGAGTTATATAATAAATGCTTGGCAATTCACGTCCTACAAGAGAGGAATATAATTAAGAAATAGAAACTTACTCCTGAAGTATCATGTATCTTATTCAGATTTACATTTTGCGGGAACACTATGGGGGTGACTATCTAAAACTTGTGAAAACTGTTTATATTTGATGTGGGACATGCACATGCAAGCATCCTCTCATCTTCTGATGCTATTTTCTTACACCCTGTATATCAACTTTTGCCACAGTTTTACACCTTAAATAGGGTGATTCTCTGGCCCAAACTTGTCTTTTGTGCAACTGTTTTAATGCATGTTCTAACATAGTGCAGGCAGCAGGGGAGCTATAGAGAATGACACGGAAGAACACTTGGACCTGTACTGCCTCTGCACGCTCTTTTTTGCTGCCTGGTTGGCCTGGGATGGAATGGGATCTACCTCAGATCCTACAGTGTCCCGCAGTATGATCCTGTTGGGAGGATAATTCAACCAGACTCCTTTCTATGGATGGAGAGGAAGGCAAAGCCTCATCAGACTAGACAGTGGAAAATCCGTAGGCAGCTCCAGGCCAGCAAGACTTGTACAAAAAACAGGTCAGAAAGCAGCTCAGTCTTTGATGGATGGAATTTTCATGGAAAACAAAACGCCTGATCTACCCTACAGCTGCTGGGCTGTATAGCTGATCCACATTGCAAATCAGCAGTATCTACGTTACTTACATGTACATTCCTGGGATAACGCAAATTTAAGCATGTGTGCTTACAAAGTCTTTGGTCCCAGAAAGGAATACTTACAGGAAGCTTGTATTCTTGGCATGTGTTGATCAAATCTTCCATGAAAGGGTGCTTCAAAAGGAGTTCAACTGCAATGGGTGTCAGATCTTCAGCACCTAGTTCTTGGTACATCTTGATGAAATTCTTTAAGTAAAAATAATATGTGGTCAATTTATTGCAAAAAAAAATTGTGGAAAAGCAAAGATCACAGCATATTTTTTTAACATATGATGCAAGCTACAAAACCATCCTTGAATAATCTGCCTACCTTATCATAGCTGTCTGCCTTCTCCAGATGGCTAAATCTATGATAATCTTCATCTTTACTTCCTCCAGTATGAAACACTTTGAGTAGAGATGCCACTGAAATCATTCCTTCACCTGTGTAATTCAAGACTTCTTTTTCATCCTCTGTTAAAGTCTTCTCATTTGACAATATGTTGGGGCTTGAAGAATCCTAAAAAAATTAAGCACAGGTATCACACTTGGGGATAAACAGTCTGTCAGTAGATGATCTGTTTCAGTTAAAAACCCATTGAGAACCAATAGATTACAATTCCAAACTTCAGTGCTTACACAACAAAAATCATCAACTCACACAAAATTATCTACTGCACTGTAGGATGGAGGAATAGATCTTGACAGTCCAGAAATACCCATTGGCATTATCAGAAATTTAATAGACAGCTTTTTCCAGGAGTGTGGCCAACATTGCACAGAAAAACTAGTAGTTCTCAGAGCAACAAAACATAAAAATATTTAATAGTTACAAACTACAATACCAAGAACTTTGTGTTTATTTAAGGAGTAAACTTGGTAATTCTGGATGCTCAAATGAAAAAAACAGTATGAATTTTCTAGTCCAAATCAAGGAGTCACTGCAAGAACTCTGTTTTGGCCAACAATTAACCAGTTCTCCACAGAAACAGGTATTTTCTAGTTTACACAGCAAAATTAAGTTTACTTTAAGCTACCAATTAGGTAATTTTGTGGTGAAATTACAGCCGGTCAAAGACAAAAAAAA
This sequence comes from Cnemophilus loriae, assembly GCA_013397755.1. Taxonomy (NCBI): domain Eukaryota; kingdom Metazoa; phylum Chordata; class Aves; order Passeriformes; family Corvidae; genus Cnemophilus; species Cnemophilus loriae. Next base: position 31,405 of record VZTF01000982.1, on the reverse strand, counting down.
CCCACCAGAAACTAAACAAAAAAACCTGCTGTAGAGATTTGTGAGCACAAAGATGAGAAAGGACCTCACATAGGTGAACAATGCTTTGACTCGGTCATGCCACAATGTAGACTAACCACTAACAACAGGAAATGCATTTAATTGAACAAAACATTTCTTTCCTCATTAGGAGGGAGAGACTGCTGAGGTTCAGTCACACTTGTGCTACGTGCCTTGGGCCTTAATACATTTTATTTTGAGCACAGGAGGAGTAGAGTAATTTATACAGTCTTTTAAACGCACAGTAATCAAGATTACAGAAATATCAGCACTGAAGTTTTTTGGTCTCTAATTGCATTGTTTACACTGAGCTGTGAGACCTACATGACCAATAACAACATTATTTAGACTTAAAACAAAGTTAGTAAAAGAAGTCTCAAGAATATGTTTGTCTGAGCTTCTCTTAACAACATGAAGGCTTCAGATGTATTTCTGTAGGCAGATACCAATGAGAAGTCATTATAATTATCAGCACAGAACAAGAAAAAGCAAAGAGGCAATTTAGGCGCAGTTCTGTAAGTGCCTATGTATGAGCCAGCTACCTAAGGTGTAAAACTTCCTAGAGATGAGCTGGATAGCTCTTTATATTTCCCTGATGAATGTTCCACTGAGAATATTTACTAAATTTCCAGTACCTGGAGTGAGAATTGGGATATTTAGATCACATGTAAACAGCCACAAGGAAACAAAGGTTTAGGTTCTTAATTTGATGCTGAAAACCACTTTGGATGTCTTCAGGGCTTTGTGTAGTTGATGGAGCTTGGCCCAAACATGACATGAAGTCAATGATTGAATGAAATCAAACAATTTCATTTTTGCGCCCTTGTGTTTGTGGAATAACCTTCATGAAATGCTGACTCTACTAAAGCCTATAGAGAAAACTCATTCACTTCAGTGGAATGGGATTTCTTTAGTTGCCTTTTGTCTGTATTAAACATTATTGTTGAAGTGCATAGGCATGGAACACAAGGCATAAGAAAAAAGAAAATATTCAAATGATGTTCTATCAGCCCGGTGATTCTGCGCACCAGCCTAGACAACTGTAAAGTCAAAGAGAATCCACACAAGCAAGATTCATTTAACATCTCATTCTTGGATATTCCTAGGTTTCTGAGGGACTCCCCAAGATGAATTAGGCACACAATCTGTCTTTTTAATACACTGTGACACATACATCAGACATTGCACAGATTCACAGAGCCAATGCCTTCAGTGAGAAAGCAGGCATGAGGAAACGCTCAGATTAGATGGGACATGTCTTTCCCCCCAGAGACGCAGTTAATTCTGGGCTGAAGGCAAATGCTCCCCTTCACTTGTGACTCACAGCCTTAGGAAGTTGTTGACACATAGGTGATAATGACAGTGCTCTTTCTTATACATTACCAAACTTCCAACCAAACAGATCAAACCAAGCAGAAAATGGCAAAGAGGAGAACAGGTTGCGTAGCTTTATATCCAGTGAGATGAAAGTTAGAACTTTCCATGAAATATGGGAAATTAATTGGGAGCATTCTGTGCTCTCCTTCTTCCCATGAAATGTGGAAAGGAAATTGTCTTATTCAGTCTCTCCAGTGCACAAAAACTCTGTTGTGCCGAATAAACCACAGTGAAGTATAATAACGTCTGTCTGAAATGATAAAATGCTATTTTGCCTACGTATATGATTACCCTGCATGGTAAAATAATGCCTTTTCTACGCAGTTTCTAGAGATTTTAATTGAACTTAAAGTCCTGGGCAAATGCTAGAGTCACTGTGGTTGCGACAGGGCAATGAATCATTTTATTATCTGGAGGAGCAACCTCTTTCCAAGGTGTGTAGAGATAAATAATTTATGTCTCAAAAATGACTTATACTTCAATAATAAGTAACTGATGCATGCAGTGGACTAATTGCAGTACTAAGTCTTTAACAACAACAACATACTCCACAAATACAAATAATGTTCAAAAGACGAGTTTCATTTGATGTGATAATAGATTTGTCATAACTGAAAAAATAATTTTAAACTTATTTTGTATGAAACTAATTATTATTAATTCTTCTGGTTTACAGATAAACCTAAACACTTGGAAATAACATAACAAAGATGTGTCTGAATACTCCAGAGAAACATAGTGGAAAATAAAGTAAGACCAGTAATAATATCAATTTGCATCTTGAGATAACATTATTATAAGTCACACTACAGTCTAAGTCCCGGCGACTGACAGCTGGTCAGTTAGGCAAAAGAATTACTTCCATTCATATCACCAGTAAATATCTTAAACTCTCATTATTGGCAAGCAAATTTCCAGATTTTGAAAGAATCCTTCTGAATATTATTACCAATGCAATGTTCCCATGAATTCACTGAGACTACTGTAAGGACTGGAGCTACCCAGGAAAAGCAAATATAGAGAAATCTAGTTCATTTATAATTTGAAACTAATACTACTATTCTCTAGTATTTTTCTGTAATATTTTACCCCACACAGAAGGGAATCTTCCTTTTTTCTGTGAATATATGTTCCAGTAGCAATGCTAAGTGCTCTGTATACACCTTCAACTGGATCAGAGTGGGAGGCGAAATAAAGCAGCATCTCAATATAGTTCAGCAGAGCAGGGTCTTCTCTGGTATCCACAAATAAACTGAAGAAAAACTATAAAAGGGCAAAAATATGTAAATTAATTTCTGTGAGTGGAATTAAATGAAATACGAATCAAGGACTGTAGAGAAAAGGATGAAATACAGTAATTACTGCTAATAAGAGTTACTAAAGAACATGTTGAGGCTGCACAAATCAAGGCTGTGATAAATCATAAATGTGTGTTAAGTAATTCATGGAAACAGAAACTGAATTTCGCAGAAAAGGGAGAAATTAATAAAACCTTGTATCATTACAAATATGTTCAAAGCATTTTTTGTATTCAGATTATTATTAGCCCTCTCTTTCATGGAAAATTCTATGAGCTCAGATGCAGTGATCATTTGCCTCCCATTCTTTACAAAGCTGGTTGCTGTGTAGCAAAATTAATGTCATTCAACGAAGAACAGGAGTAATTAAGTCTTTCTGAGTAGACTATGATTTAGACTACTCAAGGCTGATTCTTGGATTCCTCTCTACATTATTCTGAAGCACCACTTGACCTGAAAAAACCATCAAAATAATGCAGCACTTATTGAAAAACAGAGACCCAAAAAACTCTGAAATGAGACCTCTCATGTTTGAATAGTGATCTCTTCAAAATACTTATGTTTTCAGTTACCTTTACGAGGTGTTTTAGCCTTTCTAAAGGCACAGGTTCTTTGCAACTTTCTGTTATGCTTAGATCTTCATTTCCATTAAACCATAAGCCCACCTATTTAAAAAATAAATAAATAAATAATGTTTATTTTCACACGTTGAAATAAGGTGGTCTTTAGCTGTTCAACACACAGGTTACTAAGAATATAATTTCTGGACTTAAACAAACTGAATTTGTTATTAGTATACAATGACATGAGAATAATTAAGTAGCTGTTTGTAAGTTGTAACAAATACTTGAGAAATTACTGAAAATCAAGTAGGATAGAAGTGAATGTATGCTTATTAAAAAAGTGAAAATTAACTACGTAGTTGTAAACCTATGCTGCCGAAGAAGCAGAATACGATATGGAGTTTCTGTGCATGTTCTGGTTTCTTCCTTTTAGGATATCCTTCGCTAACCCCCATAGCTTTTGTCCAGACTGTACTTTTAGAAGAAACTGTCCATACAATTCCATATGATGAAGGATGGAGCCATGGCTCTCCCCATGCTTGCCGGCTCCCAGCAAGATGACCAAGAGTCCTACAGAGCCAGAGCTACAACTGTAAATTAAAAGTGCTCAGAACCAATTCTGTAGTACTAGACTCTAGACACAGGAAGGATCAGCTAGATCTAAAACAGGATAAGCATGAACAAACTTCCTACAGAAAAACTCACTTGTGTGAAACCACAGCAGGCTGTACAAACAACATCGCAGTAGGGACAACCCAGCACCATTACCTGGGGATGGGCCCCAGTTACTGTGTAGCATAGGTGCAGAGAGAGAGGACAGGTGAAGCTGCTCAAATTTCCAGTGGAAGGTTATTCCTGATATTCTCAGTGAACATTCCTTGTCATTCTTTTTCGTTAAGACAGTTAGACCTCAAGAAAAATGCCATAAATTTCTCAAAAAGAATGCAACAAAGATTGCAATAAAACCAATTCAGATTGTCTAATCAATCAATTAATTTGAAATTAGAGGGCTAAACTTACATGTGACAATTTCTGTTCCTGTTCTTCTAGTAACTTCGTATGCAAAAGTTCCAAACCACAATACTGTCAATAACACAAACTGCAGGATCTCATACACAGCAGATACACAAGCAATATGAATCAGCTGCAGACCAAACTCTTGAGAGCAATGCAGATAGTTTAACTGAGTCGCTTTGGACAGTCTTTGGAGGTTCCCATAATGTTCCCTAGATCACCTATGTTATGTGCCTACCTACACAGTTCTCTTCCAAAAAAGGAGCTTCAGCTATGAAGCCATTTGTGTGTTCATGAACTTTTTAAGTACTTTTCAGTCTTTAAGCAACTAAGACTGTAGGTTCAGAATTGTAACTCCCATGGAAGTTTGGAAGAACCAACAGGGAGTAGGTCTATAAACAAATCAGTTGTTTATGGCATATTTACTACCCTGTAATACTGAAGTGATTAAATTAATTGCTCTGTTAATATTCTATTTGAAATAGGACCCTGTGCTAAAAAGGTACATTCTCACTGCATGTCTTATAATTGTTAGCTCATTTGTAAACTCTCACACTTCAGTAAAACTTACAACAATAGAAAAATAAATGCACATAGACCTGCATTTTTTGTGGGTTTTCTGGCTTTGCAGAGTTTGTTTCTTAGAAAGTCTGTGGTGGGCAGGGAATGGCAGGTGCTCCCAGAAATTTTAAATTAATCAAAGAAGTTCTAAAAATGACAGGCCTCTGGACTAACAAAGCCTTTATTTATTTTTCTTTAAAAACCAACAGTAGATGATTGGAAAACAAATTACAATAAAGGTTCTATGAAATTTATACAAAACAGTTTGAAAATTATGTTTAGTATGACCAAACAAATACAGAAACCGGCAAGACTGTAGAACTTCAGTGTATACATGCACACACACATGAATATGTGTATCTATAGACAGATATATGTGCATATATATGATACTTACAGCTAGTATTGCCTAAGAGAGTGAACCAGCAGTCATTCTAAGTATGATCAAAAATGCAAAGTAAAAGTAAGTCAAAATGAGCAGGATTTTGCTGAAAGAACAAAAATGTACTCATAATATTCTTCCATGAAACTCCCCTTCTGAAAAACCTTGCTGAACTATGTGACAATTCAAATAGAAGTTGTCTTCAGAGAAACGATTGAAGAATTTTATAATTTTCCACGTATTCAAGGTTTGACGAATGATCTTAACTTGTGAAAGTTAATTATTGGAAAAAATCTAGAAATAATTAAAATGCAGCTGATGAGATGAAACTGAAATCCTTATCTTTGCTTGGAGCAAATTACCTTATTCAGTGCCAAGTAAGTTAATAGTCATCAAAGTGCACACAGAATGGTTTCTTTAAAACAGGAACAATTTTCACTTTTGATTAACTTATGAGAAAAGTAGGAAAATAAAGTTAGAAGTATATTTAATTAGCCTGATTTGTGGAACTACAGACAGGATACATATTATGCCATCAATTTCCTGGAAACACTTTTCACTAGAAAGCTCCCTCAAATCCAAAGCATTGAAAATTCAGACTGAGTTTCTCAAGGTGAATAAACCAAACAACGTATCATTCAATTCAGAGAGTTTAACAAAATAAAAATGGATTGAAAAAACAAAAGGATTATAACCTGTATATAGTATTCCTGTGTGACAAAGCCTGATCCAGCGACATCAAAAGACTTGAAGCCATGCAGTGTTTTGAGGAGTTGTGTCACAGATGGCACTGGCCAAGGCTGTGCTGCTGCCAGCAAGAATCTGCGCCAGTCAGTAAGTTCTGAGTTCACTGTGAATTCAGATGCCAGATTTTGTAACTATAAAACCAAAACAACAAATAGTGTCAAACATGTGTACATAAACATACTCTTTCAGTATCCTATGTATCCTCAGGTATTTTCCTGGACAGGATGTACAAGGTTCTGCAGTGAGATTTCATATTTCTGTAAAGGGCATATATAACTAAACAAAAGAGGCCACGGGCCACTGCGTGTCAACTGCCATGTGCAGTTGATATCTCTCTAAACAAACACCCTGTGTGCCCAAATAGGCATCTACATCTAAACTGCCTATGAGATATCATCCCTTAGAACATGCTAACCACTGAACCATGCTCTGTCTTGTGAGAGTACCAAGAATTGAACTGACAACTTAGCAGCATGAGCACAAAATCCTTAGCCCTGTACCTTGGCCCTGTTACTCTTACAGGTGCCCACCAAGTGGCTTTTCTCCACTCCAGCATTGTTTTCAGTTAGAAAAGAGTCGTGCCAGAACAGCTGCTTTTGCTGCATGTGTCTTTGTACCAATGAAGTTGTTGCATGTATTCAGCAGAGAATAGGAGAACACACACAAAATCTCCTGACAGAGCGTTGCAGAGGCTGTGTCTGAGAGGGGGAACCAAATCAGCCCAGGTCAGCGCAGCCCTACTGCACCTCTGCACTGCCTTCTGACCCACACCCACATCTCCTGTCAAAGGAAGAGTCTAGGTGGCTCCAGACTGCAGTCTGAGAGGAAGCAATGTGTTCACAGGATGAACGGCCTGGGGCAGCACAGAGTGAGACAATTTGGTGACACTGTAGATGTCACCTGTCCTAATATCGGCCAGAACAGCACTGCTTATTATTAACTGAAAATTTATTTGAGATTCTATTAAGTCACACAGTGATGAAAAGGTGAGTTCAGCTCAGAATAGCTTGTGCAAAATAAATATAAACCTTAGCTTATCCTTTGAGAATTTCCTTTGTAAGTAAGTTCTTGCTTCCACAGTAAATTTTAAAGTGTCATTTAAAAATGGTTCTTCTAAGGAAAGAAAATTCCATTATTAAAATAAAGATAGGATTTATAAGCACTAAAAGTTCTCAAAGAATACAGAACATGGGATACATGCACATTTGGTCTATTAATAGACAGTATTTGACTGATAGCTTTCCTTGTATAATTAATTTCCTGTGCTAAGATTAGGTTTTTATATAGTCAAGATGACAGATGTGTCTAGTTTTCACTAAACTCGCTGGAACTACACTACTTTAAAATGTTTTACTCATGCAGTTCATGTTTATGAAGAATATATGAATAAAGCTGTGAAATCATGTGAAATCCAGATAAAATCTGAATGTGAATCATGGTCTGCTGTCAGAAATAGTTATCAAAAGAAGCTAAGGCAAGTAAATATTTTCATTCTGTAGGCTTACCAGCAACATCTTAAAGAGAAATTAATTCCGTATGGAAGATTTGGAAACACTAAATTCTAAGTTTGCACGTTTCTAAATCTGAAAACCTTGGATGGTGTCTTATGAACTGATGTAATTTGCAAATTATAAATAAACACAGTGCTGACAAAATTTCTGGCACAGTGACATCCATGTTCCTTCCCTACTGAAACAGAAGAACTTTAAAGAAAAACTGATAATGTCCTATAATATTACAATCTTCATTTTATCATAATAATGACAATGCTGCATCTTCTACACAAACTAATACTCCAGTTGAAGAGAATATAGGGGTTAACTTACATCTGCAAGTGTTAAGTTCTTCCATTCATCAGGAAAGCAATTTATCCCAAGATTCAAATTAACCAAGTCACTAACAGTTTCAATAAATACTTTCTTTGGTATAAAACCTAATAAAAAAATCAATATAGAAATATGTTTAGCCTTTTAAATAGACTTCTTCTGTTAAAAAAAAATCTATTTTTTAATTTTAATGGCCATATGAGAAAGTTATTTATTTTCCTATTACGCACTATTGATAATGCTAATATTTTCCAAAGAAACATAAAATCTCCTCATTTAAAATTAATCATGTGTGACATATCTAATAGCAAAATTTCAAATATTTCACTGCACTGCAATTCTTCTGGTTCTTGTCCTGATCTGCATTAAGATCACTAATCTATCCTCACACAGTCTACACTGACAGTTAATGAGCATTCACAGACACCAATCTCACAGAGTTCTGTGTATTGAATACCTACCAACATTTTATTCCACTCTGGTCTATTTTAATCAATCATAAATCTATCTTCACTCTTTAGAGCAAGTGTATGCTAGACAATAGGGTGAAAAACATGCACTGTTGTCTGTTGAACTCTGAAACAAAATTTAACTGTTTGAAAAACTTCTCAGAACTCACATGTGGGAGTTAAAAATAGTTCCATTAATTTTATTTTAAAGAAATCCTAAGACAAAATAAGTTAAGTGCAGCAAACCCTATTTGTTTTTTAAGCAGGAATAGATTTGCTTATGAGCAAACAGAAACTTCAAACTTCATGTATGCTATTAAAACACAAAATTATGTATAAAAAATTTTAACAGGCAGATATGAGTCTTTTCTTTCAGAAATGGACTTTGCTGGGTCAGTGGGAGTTCACTGCAAAACCTCTGCATTAACAACAAAAAATGTAAAGTAAGTTTCAAGTTTTTTAAATTTTGAGAGATAAAGCTGATTTGGTCAGGTCGTGACCAATTCCATGGCATCAAAATAGAAATTTTCAGACTACCTTCAAAAGCAAACACAATCAGTGAAATACTGGAAAGACTTACTTATTTTTTTCCTTTTTCCAGCCTAACTTCTTGTCCTTTCAAAAAGGCAAAGCTGTGCACATTCTATGGCTAAGACACTTTGTTTGAAGCAAAACAGTGAAGTGAAATTTAGGTTTATGAAAAAGATATGTGATAGGAATATAAAGAATGTGTTTGAATATTAATTTCATTGTGTCATTATTCAAAATCAAGTTGCAATTTGAATTAATAGTCTGCATCTCTGTAGACCTGTTTGTCTCCAATCAGGAAAACCAGGATTAATGCCCTCAGCACATCTTAATACAGCAGAGAAATCCTACATATATATAAGCTTGGAGAGAAGAGGACAAAAATAGATTTGGGAAGCTCAAAGTCTGTTGGGACAGGAAGAAGGAAGGGAGAAACATCCGGACTTGAAGCCTTAGTATCCTCCCACAAATTTCAGCATGAAAGAAAAAGCTGGGGAAGAAGTACTGTCAGACTGGTAACAGTGTTCTTATGTCACATCTTGAAAGTTTTTAAGTTATCTACATTGAGAAAGAACATCTTCTAAAAATTGATAAATCATGTGCTGTTTCCTGAAGCACCTTGGATTGCTAATATAATAATTTTAATGTAATCAGAAATTTGTTTTTTCATGAAAACTTCAAGCCTCAAGAATCAGATTGTTTCCATATGCCACAATGAAGCCTAAATCACAGAAGCTTCATTACTGGGATACTCCATATAAGATTCAATAAACCAGGTAACATTTTAGTGGTTCTTGGGGAAAACAGGCTATGGTCCATGAAGGAGCCAATGAATAACAAAAAAACAGGGAACATTTTTACATATTCTTTGCAGTCTCAGATCTTCTAGTGCTTTACCATGAAGAGCCCAGCTAATAATTTTTATTTTGTTTTTTGCTAAATATTTCCAGTTCCACATTTGATCACTGGCCATCTAACTTAGCTTTCTGTCACGCTATCTTGTGTTTTAAACTGTTCAACTCCTACTGTGATTTCCCTATATGACAATAAACAATATAGTTCCTGTATTTCTTATGGGTTTCTGACCTCCTGAAATAAAATTTAATTTTGATTTTCTGCACAGAATTCTAAAAGGATACTAATATCCTCACTACTAATAACACTTTTTGTGAGGCTACATGATTTCAGAAACATACATTAAAAGTATCTGAGGGACAAGGAATTTAAAGAACTTGCATCAAAACTAATGTCTGAGATGGGATTAAAGGATTGCAATCTAAAACACTACTCACAATTTATACAAACTATATAATTGTTTATATTAACTATAGAATTGCTGATGTGCTGTAGGGCAATTTCTATTACTTTACTACCTCCTCCTGAAACATCTGGTGAGGGATGATTCCACAGTTACAGTAGTTCAAAATCTCCAAATGGACTGTGACTTAATTCCTCCTACTGACATATGTACGAGGAATGAGGGAGTCTCAGAGAAACAGAGGAAATCCCTCATAAACATGCAAAACAAGGTATGAAATACATTCCTCACTGTTTTTTTTGATATTTTGTCTAGACTTAGTGGATGTGGGTATATATTACAGAGCACAGAACAGGTTTTGAGTATCTGATTATAATACCAAACAAGAGGGTGATTCATCATTTCAGCTCAAGGGCTGTCAGTGCTCCATAATCACAGAGAGACGCTGAGAGTGGGCAGCTTACACAGATGGTACCCAGAAAAGAATACTGGTGTCTGCAAATGGCACTCTGCAAGTAGTGAAAGAAAATAATGTCCTCTAGGAAGGAAAAAGGAAAACAATTCCCAGAACTGGCTTTTTCGACTTAGAAAGACTCATTTCAAAACAGGTATGCTGTTTACAAAATCCTTTTGTAAGTACAGAATAAAAGAAACCAAACCTAATAAGTTTTAATAGAATAATGTAGGAGACTGAATATAAAATTAAACATTTTTAATTAGAAGGAGTAGCAAGCATCTTGTAAAAAGAATCAGTATTCATGAAGATTTTGAAAAACTGGAGAGATGGTCAGGGTCAGTAAACAGGTTTCACCAGAAACAGATCAAAGCACTTTTTGGAAATGGACTGCACAAATTGATACATTTATTACACTGAAGATAAAACAATTCAGGAACAGACTTCAAGCATATTGAACAGGATTAGAATTCAAAGTGAACCTTAAAAATTGGAGATGAAGTCTAAAATAAAAGGACACTATCCAGTAAAGATAAATGTCAAGTGCCCCACTGGGCTGACATAATGAACATAATGTCCTAAAGGGAGTCCTACTGCCAAAGTAAAATTTCTATAGAAAAGTCTCTAGGGATTATAGCAGATTACAATATTACGAGAAAGTACATGGGAAGTCATTGGAAATAATATTATTTTTTTCCAGATGTTAAGGCTTCTGCTATAAGATGACTTCAGAATCTCTAGATCAAGAAGGAGGTATATAAACTAAAGACTGCTGAAAAGAAAGCAGCAAGAATCATCACAGGCTTAGAAAACATCTCCAGAGAGGTGAGGTTGAAAGAATTCTGCTAGTTTCATGGATGAAAAGAAGATTATGAAAAAACATGCCCCCGCCCTGCATTATGGAAGTGATTTCAGTGTTACAGATACAAAACTACCATTTTTTAGTTTTTCTTTCTTTTTTTGTTTTCACCTGCTGGACATCCTCAGGATGCATTTTCAAACTTTTTCTAGTCTCAACATAGTTAAAAACCTCCATTTGAAAATTTCGAGGGAAAACAACCTTCTTGGTATTATGCGATTTAAAAGAAAATCCTTAGAATTAACAATTCTAATATATAGTAAACCACATATCTAATAGGGTACTCCATGAAATATATATCCTGTTGCTTATTAGGCAAAGTATAGCTAGACCCTTTTTTTTTTTTTTTTTTTTTTTTTGAGAAATCACAAATTCAGATATGTTATACAATGCACAGTACTGATCTCTTCTTCTGATTCCTAGGGATCAAATTTCCTGGAGTGGACTAACATGCTTTAATGAGGCATTCCTTCAGAACCTTCTCCATTTCTGACACACTGTTTATACCCAGAAGGAGCATGAACATCTATGCAAGACAGCAAAAAGAGACTCTGTGTGTGTATATGTGTGTATATATATATATCTGTGTGTGTGTGTGCGTGTGTAGTATAGCATAGCACAGTACAGAGCAGAGCTGTGTAGTACAGTAGGGTGTGGTGTATTGGGTATCTTCTGCTACTACTACATACATTTTACATGGAAAGTAGAGAATTTTCTTGATTTAGAAGAGGGTTGATTCAAAGGCGAATGACCTCATATTCATTTCTCCCAAATTACCTGTAGTACATCTTCATTTGCTGCTGGAGGGACTAAGAAGGGTCTTTAAAGTTTTAATTTTAACTATCTTTTGATATAAATCATTACTATTTCCTTGATGGTGGAAATATATTCTGCTGGTATACTTTACCTTTTGAAATTATCAAGCAGAAAGGTGCATTTAGAATATGTAGAACTACGAAATATATGTTCTCTAAATCATACTCATTCTCAGCTCCTAGATTAAAAATCAAGATACAGTATTCTTATCACAACCCTCACAAATATTCTTACAGGGAAATAAAGAGTAATTCAAGCTGTGAAGTCTATTAGTCATATCCTGTCTGTAATAGTACTTGTTATGGGAAGACTAATTTGTGCAATTAATAATCAGCAATGGAAAAATGGATCTGTTCTGCCTCTGCAGGGAAAGTCTTCAGAAGAACAAGTCTGAGAAAGGTCACGTTAAAGTTTATCTGGTTTGCCCATTCTGTTAGGGTCTGTATAGGGAGAGCCAGATTTAGCAATAGCATGGTACCTTCTAAAAATATTTTCCACTCTACCCAATGTTATGGAGTTCATGCTCTTCAACATCTGCTCAGCAGAAGCTGTATCTGGTGAAGCAGAACTGGCAGCTTCCATGCAGGTAGCCCAGGCATGAGCTTCGCTACTCTGGTGTGTGTTTATAAATTCAAGTTTGAAGTCATCAGTGCCACAACAAAAATTATGAACATTTTCCCCCAAATCCACATTATGTTTGCGACATGGTACACAAAACATTATTCCCCTTTCATCATCATATTTTAACCAGGAGTATTGTGTTAGCCATATTTTTGGAAACTGGTGATTCCTCTTTGTTTTCCGACGTTCCAAATCTTTCTTCTCTTTCCCTCTGCCACCAACTTCTCTGTTGCTAGAAGAATTACTCTTGCTTTTAAATTGCTTCAGTGCTCTTATGGCTATAATTTAAAAAGAAACAACTAAATATAAAATAGTTTTTACTTGATAAAATATCAATTATATGTTTTCCTTTTTGTCCATTTTTATCTTGTTAATTTGGGACTAGAGTGTGACTTGAAATGAACAGCCATGAAAGAGAACAAGGAAACCAGATCTACTCCTAAATCATTTGAAGGCTACCCAGGGTTCTTGTAAGAAATGGTCAGTTTTGACTTTTGACTATCAGAAGCTTGTCAGAGTATGCAAGCCGTGAAGTGCAGTAGCATCAATGCTATTTTTGAAACAGAGAAGAGCAAAGTTAGGAAGTAGAATTCAGAATGGTCTTTTAGGCAAAATATCTCCAGAAAATACTGCTGAAGTCACAAAGTTATTACAATGTCCATTATACTTGGCATTAGCAGAAATGTTAACTTGGAGCAAGTCTGTAAATACATAATCAAAAACCTGACACAGAATGCCTAAGATGCATACATAGTAGCTGATATGATCTTCTTAAAATGTATTTACCTGCAAATTATATTATTACTGCTTTGAGAATGAGGAACTGTATAAGCATTCTTAATGCACTGAGTTTGTTGTCAGCTCTTCCCAAATTGTTCTGAAGATGGTCACTCTTGTATTTTATAGGAGCATATCCCATAACTTCACATTTTTAAAAATTTTATTTCCAGATCTCATTTATCTCCTACTTTTGGCCAGTAATGGTTCTTTTAGTACACCATTCCCATAACTTTAGGATTTTGAAAAGAAAGCAATCAAATAAGCAAGAGAAATTGCATGCAGAACGGAGGCAATAAAACTAGAAATCTATTTGTTCACTGGGAAATAACAAAAGTAACACCCTGCAGATGACCTAAAATATGACTCTCCACCCTCTTTATTGTGATGTGTACGTCAAGAAGCAAAATTAATGAGTATATTAAGCTAATCATAGACAGAAATGCCATTTCTGGTGCTTTAAAAGGTCTTGAGAAAAAGAATTTTTGTTTACCAGTCTTTTCTATTTTAGAAGAAGGAGCAAATTTTTTAGATATATATACTATACAATTTGTGAGAACTGTTTGTTCCCATTGTTGCAAAAAGTGACAGTTTGTTCCATTCTATTCTAAGCATCCTGAAAGGCCATAATATTAATAAAATAAGTTAGGAACATGCATTTCCAGTATGAGTGATTCTTGTAAAGAACTTAAAATCTGGTAGCAGCTGAGATCCATATGGACAGCAAAACGAACTGTCTCAGGAGGTTTTTCTGACATGTGCCCAGGTACCATACACAGAACTGAAAAAAGGAAGAGAAATATTATTAACACACTGTAAAGAGTAAAAATCTTCATTAGGCAGACACAAAACCACAAGATAAGTTGAAAAAGAGGTGGAGGGCTGGACAACTGGACCTGCAACTTCAGAAGTAAAAAGGGTGTAAGGGACAAAAACATTTTAACATCTCTATAGTGCCTACTGCTTCTTTGGGCGTACGGAAACCAGTGGAAATTTGCTGGTGATTAGAGAAATAGGCATCAGAGTACACCTGTGATCCACTATCAGGGATAATACTCCCCATAAGGCGGGCCTTCAGTGTTACCAACATTCTTTCAATTCACATGGAGAAACTGGGAACATAGGAAAAGGCGGGATCTGTTGCAATGGTACCATGGAAAGAATAGAAGATACAAAAGGAAGCCAGCCTGTACTACTTATGAAGCAACTTCTTCACATAAACTTTGTTATCAAATGAAATCAAGAAGAAAGTGAATGCAGGAAAAGCTACACTAGGTAGAATTGTTTTCATGAAAATCTTCTTAAAATGCAGTAACTTCATAAATAAATCCAAAAATCTTAATTAGTGAAGAAATTAGGATTATGACCACTAGTGAAACTGAAAACAGAAAAAAATAAACCATTTAAAAAGGAGCATTATGAATGACAGCAGCATAAGTTTACACCACACCCTGTGAACATTGACATTTTAAATGGAACCCGTGACATTTAAATAAAGAGCAATCACCATGCCTCAGTTATATGGCAGATATACAACAGAGACTATATCTTGATGATATACCAGTCAGAAGAGTATTTTCTATAGGCACTGTATAAAAATATCTCCATAAACTGATGAAGTAGCAAATCTCTATTAAAGATTCGTATTATAAATTTACACAGGCAACAAAATATGAAGAGATTGTAAACTTATACTGGAGATGAGAATTATGTTACCATTTATTCACTTACCATCAAATTTTACCAAAACGTTTGAACAGATTCATATTCCCTTCCATTTTCACTGAGAAAAATGTTTCCATAGCAATTCCTGACTAGAGGTTTGGATAATGATCCACTGCAAATTACACACCAGACTCCGTAGCAATTGTATAAGGATGAAGGAGTGAAATAAACCTTCGGGCTGAATTATATTCTTTTAACTTTAGGACTCTAAAAGGTAGTAATATGGGATACTACTACCCTTAGATGAAAAAGATGTGAGTCTCAAAAATGCGATACTTTCCATCCAAGTTGTTGACAGACTCATCACTCCCTACAGGTCAATTTCACTGGAAATATTTACATAATTTATTCAATAATTATTACTGGTGCTGCTATATGTCCAATCTTCACTAAATAGCAAGAACTGGGATTTTAAACTTAGAATCGCCTAGAGTTAAGGTATTTTTGTTGCTGCACAGATGCAGTGAGGGGCGAAGTCCTTTGTCATGCTGACTGAAATCTTAAAATTTGAGATATATATATATTTTTTCAAATGCACAGAAATGTATACAAACATATTTAATATGTTCTACAAATTTCTGAAATTAAATAACATACATGACTTAGTAAGAGACGTAACAGGAGGTGTAAATTAAACTACTGGGAGAATGACCAAGTTTTCACCTAGTAACAGATACTTCCTCTGTCCACAAACTTACAAACTTTTTTATTTTCAAGTTTAAAAAAAAGCCATTGAAGATAAATAGTCTTTAGAGATGATGAGACTATTCCTATGCTCTCATACGGACTTCAATCTCTAATTGCATCAAAGTCAGACAATTACTATTCTTAAATTGTTTCTACAAAAGCGCTTGGGGAAAGAAAGCATAATCTATAGACATTATCCAGGGTCGTCATATAATTCTGACTCAATAAAATATTCCATTGAAAAGGTAACATTTCAGCAGAACTACATGCACACTTTAATACAATTGTCTGCTCCAAATCCACCAACACAATAAAATTCAATTGACAAGTTCACAATTTGAAAACAAACAGCAATGCAATATGGCCATTGGTTGTCCCTTATGTTTACATCTTAGCAGACTATTTGATAGTTTTATAAATATTTTAAACATTTTTTTGGTTATCGGATACAGAATTTTTTTAAACCTGATTGGTGTCTATCTATTCTATCTAATTATAGAATCATTTATGTAATTACACTGAAATGGTTCATAATGATCATGACTGTGAAAAAGAAAAAAATTAAAATGCTCTTGTGTGATTCAGTTATAAGATGGAGAACAAATCTTGGACAGAATCTACTTGGATCTGCTTGGTAATGCAAAACCACACTCAAATTGCATTCTCTGAAACAGCTTTAGAAGAAAATGGAGACATTCCATATGTGGGCTAATTGAAATGACAAGAGATGCGGTCATGGAAGATCACAGTGCTGAAGGGAATCAAAGGAGATGAGATCTAATAGATATTTTAATTTTGTTGATAAGAAAAGCATGCATTCAAGAAGACTGTAAGAGAGAAAAGAAAAAAGGTGAATGTTATTTATGTTAAATGACAAGTCCATTTAAGACTTGTCACAGCTCTTCCTACAAAAAAGCACTCCCAAAGTAATATATTAGAGCACTGTTAACAACTTGATCAAAGAGTTAGTGAAATTAATTAGTGCAGACTCATGCTGACTTTGAGCAATAGCACTTGGGATAATAATAAAACAAAAAATAAATTTCTTTCTCAAATGAAAGACTGTCAGGAGATAGGAAGGTCCAGCACAGGCTGTTTTTTTGTCCGTTGGTGCTTAGAATGGAGAATAATGTGCTTCCATGGAGAACCAAGTGTGCAGGACAGCACAAAGTTGTCTGTGAAGAATCGGTAGTTCCTTAAAACTTTAGATTCCTAGGAAACACAAAACTGTTTCATAAGAATTCTTCCATGAATATCAAGCATTTTTTAAGTATACTGGCACTCCCACTTTTGGCTTTAATTTTGGCAATTTGCTAAATATATCTTGAAAAGACTTCCTTTTGACATTTACCAAATATCTTATGAGAAACCTGTTTACATGTTAATTTTTTCTGATATAATCACCTTTCCTTTGTTTGCTTCCATTTCTAAGGAAAAGTATGGTTCATGTAATCTCCATGATGCTTTAGAAAAGCCTAATTTCCAATTTTCAGAACTTTAGGAAATTTATTATTCACTACTACTTCTACTGCAAGGAGATTGCTAGATTTATTCTGTTTAGACTTGCACAATAGGCTATGTCCCATGTGCTTTTCTATGTCGATTTCCACTATGAATGCTGAGAGATATGCTGGGGTGGGTAAGAATAAGAAAAAATAAGATGTTTGGCAGCAAATCTAGATCTGTTTGGAGGTTCTCCAAGGTAGGGATTTGTTTGTTACTTTTTGGTATCTCCTTCAGAGATGCTGTTCAACAGTTTCACTGCTGCTGTGCTAGGTGCCTTAGTGTTTTTCCCTCTTTTGTTCAGTGAGAGACTTACTACTGAGACGTGTATTTTCTGTTGACCATTCTATTGAACATGGGGAGACAGAAGGCTATGAAAAATTTTCCTGATGTTTTAGGAAAGAAAGGAGTCTACAATGAAGGGAAGTGGTTGCCTTAGGAAACCTAGGATGTGATTTATGCTGTGTTAAAATGTGTAAGAGACTGGGAGGAAGTACTTTAAAGATGACTTGCACAGCTTGCGCTTTCCATCCTAATTCAGCTATCCAAAAAATGTAAGTATCTTAATTTAATAGCCACCAAACAGAAGATAAGTACATGTAGTATGGGACCTTATTTTAAACAATAATTCTTTTCCATTGTCTCAGAGAACAAGCAACAGTATTCTTTTACTGTCTCATGATCGCTAAGGCAAGAAATTTCCTCTTTCAGATAGTCACACAAGTCATCTTGAGTCATTTTAGTTAATATAATACTATCAAAAGGGTAATATTGAAGAATGATAAAGATTTCAGTTGTTTTCTTGCTAATTATTACAAATTTACAAAGAAAATGGTTGTTCCATCCTAAATACCTCAAGAATATTAAAGTTCGTAATAGCCAAATTTTTTTAGTTTTAAGTATTTTAATCATGAATGATCTAGAACCAAAAAACCACTTTTAAGTGGAAGTACCAATCAAACTAGTATCTGTGTATCTGTGTTTCACTTCTATGGCACTGTAAATGCTTACACACACACAGATTTTCAGTTTTGTGTAGCATTATATATGCAATACTATCTGCAGAATAGGTCTCTGGAGAAGATTTTGAAATGCTTACACACTCACCCACACTCCTACACTAGAGATAAGATGATATGCATCTCTCTAAGGGAAAACTGTAAACATCTTTCTGCATAAAATGGTTTTATTTGCAAAAGGAAATTGGAATTGCTCTATAAATATACATGGAAAGCATTTCTCAGTAAAGAATTAAACTCAACTTCATTGTGTCTTCGTGGCCTTATTACACTGTAAGAGTTAGATCTTAAATTGTAAGCACTTGTTTACACATTGTTTTGCACAATTTTAGTGGCAATAATACTAAAATTGTAAGTATAATATGGAACACTGGTATTGAAGCACTCTGCAAATACATGTGTAACTACTTTCCATCTCAGTTTAAAACCATCTTACCTAAATTACTTTGTAACATTTATACAGTCTCAGGAACTTTTACAAGTAAGTCTTTTTAAGCATCCTAAGCCTTAAGTTCCCATAATTAGAGGGCAGACATACAATAAATGAATGTTTAAAGATAAAAAAAAATTACATATCTGAGTCAATACTTGCAAATCACTCAAACAACAGGCACACATTGACTAGAAGAATATAATAGTTAAAAGTTATAATAGACCCTATATAATAGTTCCATGAAAATACTGATCATTTTAAAATTGTGTTTTAAAATAATATAGCCTGAGTGTTCACTGAGCTCTCAATTAGTAAAGAAGTTAAACACTTGCATATTTAGGCAAAGCAAGCATGATACACATGGTATTAAAAACCCATTACAGAGACACTTGTTAGAGGAATACTAAACATGCAGTCTTGATGATAAAAAGCCCATAGTAAAGCCATTAAAAGCTTTCAAGTGGTCTGTTACTTCACATTTTCAGTATTCTCCACCATGACTTTGCTTTTCTATGTAGCAGAATCTTTGTAGTACAGTCTTTAACAATATAGATAACTAATGTTTAGCAGCTCCCAGTTACTCTAGATTTTAAGTAGGTAACCAACAGTCCTTTGAGAGTTAAAAGTAAAAAAATTCTTACCTTTAGGGGCCAGCTGTAGAAACTGCTTATGAAGTGTAGTAAGTTGTGAAATAGTTAGAGCACTACTTCCAGAGGTTTCTAAGCATTGAAATTCTGGTGGAGGAACAGGGTCAGGAACAGGGTCAGGAACCATTTTTACATCGCTATTGATGAAGAAATCTGTTCCTTCTAAAGTCATTTCATACTGGATTTTGCTAGAACTCTCAATACGATGTCGTGCAACCTCTACCAGCTTTTCAACACTGGAAGTATAAAACCAGAAACCCATGAGTATAATACACAACATTAACAATGTAGCTTTAAATTTTAATGTGCTTACACTTTTAAAGCTTTGCTAAAGTAAACATTTCAAACCCTCAGTGCAAATTCTGTAATTACCAAAATCATAATGAAGTCTACTCCTCCTCTGGCTGTAAGAAATCTTTTGACTGTGATCAGAAATCTATATAAAGTCAGATCTAAGATACAGAAGAGACCTGATGTAAAAACATGAAAGCACTTTCTAGGCTACCATACTGGAGAGGCATATGAACTGTTTCAAATGCAATGAATACAATTTATATAGAGAAAGATATCAGCTATCTGTAATGTTCAACTATACATAGATTTGGCTTGGAGTGTCAGGTCAAAGCACATGATATTCTGTAAATACTACGTCTTTGTTAGCACTTGTCAGGACAGCAAATAAAACTGGCTGGAGGGAAGAGGCTTTGCCTCTTTGAGCTATTGCCAGTTAAAGCCTTCACATCCTCCACTTACGTCTCTCTTCTTGGTCATGCCCTGACATGGATCAAGCAGCACTGTCCCAGGTATGATTCAAAAGCTAGTATAGGCCAGAAATACTTTGCAAAGAGCAAAGTCATTCCTTTCCTTTAGAGAGGAAAAGCCATTTAATGATACAGACATTGGTCATTCTATGCCAGATATTCTAATGTGCTATAGTGATCCCAAGTACATTTTATTTACTAGGACAGAAAAATTGTGAAGGAGAACTTTTTTTTTAATGGTCCTTGAAATAATTTTCAGAAAGGTAGTATGTGGCGATAAGAACAATAGGTGGAATTTTCCAGTGTGTGTAAAAAACAGGAAAGAAAATAATCCCACACTCCAAAGTGACAGAAGCTACTGAAATGATACAGAGCTTTCTACTAAATGGAACAACTGACTGTTTGCTCATTAATCTGCTACACCTGTAGTCTAGAAAAATAGCATAGCATGATAATTACCTTTACAGCTACAAGCAGAACCTTTTAATCAGCCAAGAAATGAGTTATTAGCATTCAAGTTTCTAAGATAAAACTAAATGAAATTATTATTTTCTTTTTTTTTTTCCAAATTACTTCTGTCTGTATTATATTTACTACCATAGTCTAGGTTAAAAAAGAGAAGAAAGATCCTGTTTAAAATTGATACACATTACCTCGATATTTCCTCCAAGAAGGTGGATCCAAGCCACTTTTCCATATCTTTATAAGCCTCTTCTGCTTTAAATTTTAGATCCTCAAGAAATGCTAAAGCTTTTTCTTTTATAAGTTCTAGCCGAGACTTTGTGGCTGCCTCTGTTTAAATGGTAAAGTCATAATGAATAATATTTATAAAATGTGAGGCATGTTCTCAGTTTAAGCCCCTAAAATTCAGCGTATTTAACGGTTTTTAGCTGGAAGTACCTTAGAGGATACTTGATGCCTGGCTAGTCACCTTTCTGAAGTACAGTTAAGGCTGCTGTAATTGTGGCTTCTCCACATGCTCTTTGAGCAGCTGCTATCAGTATGTTACAGAGGTAAGTGTATGAAAATTTTTGTCTCTCTGTATCTTCAGAAGTAGGTACTGCACAGACAACTGGTAAAGCTGTTCTCTTAAAACTAACAGAATAAAAGGCAAGGTGCATTGATGCAACAGAGAAATTAAATATGAAATCAATGTTAAAAACTTAGCAACTACACACAACTAGTGCTTTTGCTAGACTCAAGGTATCTGTGTAATGAAAAACACAAGTTACCAAAAGGTAACTGGATAACAAAGCCGCAAGCAAAACTATGATTCTCAAATACCAGCTATGTGCCTGTGCAAATAAGAAATAGAGTTCAATATGTTTAGCCTTCCTTAGATTCTTGGCTTTTTTTCTAAATATAGGATGAAAATGAAGCTATGCCAAGAAAAAAAAACATGTTAATGAATCACTAAAATTCATCTTCATGCAATTAGGATCTTCAGAGTTATTACTATTCTTCTCATTACCCCAAAATCTTAGAATATTTATTCTTGAACTGCTTTTGTATCAAACCATGTTGAAAGATGTAGGTGTACAAGCATTTGTTCTGACTGGATCTAAAGAAGCCTTATGAGTTTCTGGTTTGTTCAACAACTGCTGTTTACCCTCTATCTTTCATAATAAAATACTATGCAATAGTTAGTCCACCAAAAAGGTACCATATGATGACAGGCTTACCAACTGTTGCCAAACAATCTATAAAAGCTGAGTTCTATCTTCCCTTTAGTGACAAAACAGTCTTACTTCTAGAAAAAAGAATCTAAAAAAAATTCTCAAACCATTTTCAATTTGGGATTTCCTTTCCTCAGACATCTACTTTTGGCTGAAATGAAGCATTTTGTTTGGAAGTTACTGGGTAAGACAAAGAGACAGAATGACTGAACAATACACAGGTTTTGGAAGAGTCTGTTCAGAAAGCAGTTTGTAAGAATAAACAAAATCTACGTCCTGCTGCTTGAATCCCACATTGCTTGAAGAGGAGGGAATCAGAGAAAAATATCAACGAAATATGCAACTGCCAATGAATTCTTTCCCAGAACAAAACATTTCAAATACTGAATCAAATTCAATTGAATATTGAAGTGTGAGTAACAACTTATGCAAAACCTTTTCTCTCAGGATGAATATTTGCTTAGTCATGACAAATTAAATTAGATGAAATGAAACAGAAGAGAAAAGGAATGAAAATCACATTACTACCGTAAGTAGATTTACCACAGAATGACTGATGATTACCACACTAAAAAAATTTCCTGATTTCTCCAGACACGACGGTATCTCCTTCTTTTTCTTTCTTATCCATCCATTTTCCCTAGTGTCTCTAGTTAGTATTGACTAGCACACTTATCAAATTAGGAATAGCAATCACCTACGAATACAAGTAACCAAATAGTAACATACCTTCGTGTTTCAAGGCACTGAAATATTCTTGCTTTATTTTAAGTGCCAGTTCTTGTTTCCTTAATTCTTCTGGGTCTATAGGAGCTGGAGTGGCTTTTGCTCCTAGGGGAAAACAGAGCTCTCAGTCTTTTGACTTTGCTTATAAAACTGTGTATCATGAAAAATTACATTGTCCACGTTTCTTGATGTGACCATTTATGAGAATGAAAGGTGGACACTTAGCTGTCAAATGTGATTTACATCTGCAAGTCATGCTAAGGTTAACACTGCATAAAAATACTCCAGCATCTACAACTGTATTAAAGTTGGTTAAATAACATCCTAAAATGTATTTCTGAATGGAAAATCATGACTGAATAAGTGTGCCTCTCTTTTGATCCTAGACGGTCAGAACATTCTGTTTGACCCTAGTTATCTACCAATTTATCACAACCAGAACATAAATAAATGTCTTTTGAATAACACTTGTTTCTTCTGGAATAAATTCAAGTTTAACAAACTACAGTAAAGATGTTATGGTAGCAATTATCATCAAAGCAGTAAAAACAACTATGCTATTAAAAAAAATTAGAAACAAAAAGAGATCCGTTATTTCATGCCCCTTCAAACCTGCATTTCCACCTTGTTTTGACTTACTTGTCCATGAATAAATATTGTAAACATATTTTATCATGTTTTCAGAGATGGCATGGAATTCTGTAGCCACACTACTTTGACTACTACTCAAAAATACTAAAATATTTGTATTTGCTTTATCCTAGAAGAAGAGCAGATGGAGACATTACAGAAAAAATATAATGATATCTGCATGATACATAAGGTCAACATAAAACAAATGGTTAATTCTAGCAGTGATAAAACTACATGTGGTACATTGTATCGCCCTGTTACCAGCCCATAGCTTTGTCCTAGGGAGTTGTCATGTTACAGGAACACTACAGTAACACTGTATTTGAAATGAAATCAAAGTCAATACTTTAGTTACAAATCCATCAGCTCATACTTCATCTTCCATTAGGACGAATGCACAGCTTTCTAGCTGCAGTTCTGGTTTTGTGATTTCAGATAACTCATATTGTACCAGGTCTGAACAAAAATTTGGTTCCAAGAAGCAATCCACAAACTCCAAACTAGCCACTTAGCATGCAACAGCTGCTGATATTTTATCACAAAAGTTTTCTAGAAGTCTGAAAATCTGCTCCTCTCTTGGCTGAATTGAGATATAAACTAGGCCTAAGGCTCCCTGGGGCTCACAACTGGCTAAGTATTTGCAAAGCTATGCTTTTGTTCACTCTGTATGGGCAGAAATAACCAGAGAGAGAACTGAGCATATCGCAAATGAAATACCCATCGAAGAAAAAAAGTCAACTGTGTTATGCAAAATAGTTCTGCAGTTACAGCTTTCTCATTTGGAAATGGAGTACCCAAATTTCAGGCTACCCTACACCCCACCGGGTTTGAACCTCTCTCTCGTTATGTAGAATGTCTTAACAAAAGATACAAAAGCTTAGGTTACAGGCCTCACTTCCTAACGAAGTTATGACAGGAGAAAGGTGAACATTACATAAACCACTACCTGCACAAGGAAACAGTTGTGAGAAAATGTGTAAACAGCCTTGTATACCACAATCTCTTCCAGTACACCGCTTGTTTTTCTGTCTTGCAAATAAATTTTGTATTTTCACCTGGTGGGACAGGTTCTTGCCAGGCCTATGTGCAAGACCTACCTCAGTAGGAATCTGCTCTTTTTTAAGACTTCAGCTGTCAAGTTGGCAGAATTTAATAGAATTTTATTTAACTTCATAAACTAGTTCTAACTGTTCCATTCTAACACAGAACATGAAGAAAAAATATTTACTTTCCATTTAGAGTATTTATTTCCACACATAATGACTACACATTTAAATAAATGCTATTGTCATTCAAAAGCCTTTCCCTTCCTTTATCACTACCAGATTTTCATACTGATGTCACATTTGACATTTTAAAAGAGAAATTCAATCCAAATTAAATATCTTGGGTTATTCATTTCTGTATTACTCATATATTTACATTTCAGTAATTTCAAGCACTGCTAAAACAAAGCCTGCATTTTAAATACCTTTTTTTTTAGTAGGTGGTTTTTTGGCACCTTTTGTATCTTTCCCAGCTGCTTTGCCTGGTTGTTTCTGTGCAGCTTTTGGAGCTTTCAGTTTTGGCTGACGTTCTTTTTCTTCCTCCATTTCTCTGAACTCTATTTCAGCTGTTACCTTGACACCACAGACAGACATAGAACAGTACACAGTATCAGCTCTGCGCAACTACTGTTTTAAATAGCCTATACTTCCTGAAAATACTTGATGAGAGGTAGACACATTAAAAAAATAAAGCAGGTATTTTAATTAATTGATTAAATTTTGATTATTTATCAAAAATAAAATTCTGCAGCAAAAATGCAAGACAAAGAGATATTGGGTTTAACTCTTGCAGCCATTGCCTGTGCTCGAGGAAAATGTTACGAATGCAAGAATCAGCAGTTCACAAAGCAAGCCTAGAGTTACATGGTAAAGGCGCAGAAATTCATTTATTTTTAAGAGATCAGAGAGAAAACAAAAATAGAACCTAGAAACCAGCCATTTGAAAAGCTCACCTAATTTACTTTCAGCTATATAGAAAAAAGAATATAACCATAGGCTCTGAACTTGTGAAAGGTTTGAGCAAACACTGCATCACACGATTAAACTTGTCCATCTTCCCACATTTCAACTGAGGGATAAGAGAAGAGTTTATGGTGGAAGAAGATATATAGAGGCAACATTTGAAATATTTCTCTCAATAATGGAATGAAAGGCTCAGTCATAAATATGGAGGTGCTGAAAATACACAGATTCCAACATTTTCCTCACAGAAGTACAAACATATTCAATGGAAATATCAGTGGTGGAGCAAGACATATGAAACTGAGCTACACAGTGCAAAGATGATGTGTTTAGGCTGCCTACTGGATGGGGGGCTTTAACTGTGGAATCCAGAAATCTTTAAGCAAATAAAACATTCCTTACCATATCTGATACTGCTGTTACTGCTGTTTGCCATGTATCAATAATAAGATTTTCATCGTTCCTGCAAGTGGTCAGTCCATTTTCAGAATTCTTATCCTTAGGACTCTCCTGCTGAGTTCCACTATCTTCTGACTTGGTATTACCGGGTGCAGGCAGTTTCCAAGAAATTAGAGGAATCCTCAAAAGTAAAAGATAAGGAATAATTTACATATCCCTTTATAAAAAGTCTTAATACCTACAATGGAGAATACGCTGAAAGAATGAAAATGGTATTCTCAGAATTTGCAATAGCAAAAAAAAAAGGGACGAACTTTCCTTATGACCAAAAGTGATGAGATGTGTATATGGCAAGAAAACTGTCCAGTTTAAGTATAACAGCTAAAAAATAATAAAAGATGGATAAAACTACATCAAATGACTGTGTGATCTGGTGATGAATTCCACATGAGTTAGATACAGTTTCATTACTCAGATAATTTCTAAACGCACTATAATTAAGTTAAAAAAGCAGGTGTTATTACTGATGGCATTTCCTATACTGTGAAAGTATCAGGTGGTATCCCTTATCTTTTAATATGGCATTCAGTTTGGTGCATCTTTGTAGGTTGCTTTGATTTACATTTGTTATTGTAAATCAATACAATAATATTGTTACATAATATGTACTGTTATATAATATAATAATTGTTACATAACAATTAATTATACTTACATTTACATGAAATGCATAATTTATTATATTTATAATAACTTATATTTACATTTACATAAAATTTATAATATTTAATTATATTTATTGACGCAAATTTTAAACCTGCTAATGTTCCATAACAATACCTTACTCATGTGAGGATTGTGCTGTAAACTATCAGCAACATAAGGAAAGTAGGAAACATTTCTTTAATAGCTGAATTTCTCCTAATGCAGCTTTTAAAATGCTTTGCAATTCAGAGATGCATTAGTGAATATGATACAGGTAAATAAGTAAAAAATGAGGGATAAATGTAACCTCTAAAGTGATTAAAGATTCATCATTTGACTATTTTCCTTGATTAAAAAATTCTTATTTCTCCATCCTTTGAAATATACACATATATAATTCCACATACACCAGAAATCTATCAGTGCATTGTATTTCTTCATATTTGTATAATTTTATAATGCATTTCTACCTTCTCGATTCATCTTGATCTTCCTTCTGCTCTCCATTAATAATATCTAACAATGGGATTCTAGTAAAATCTTGAGTGTCTTCTGTTGGGATTTTTCCTTCCATTGCCTTATAATAGTCATGAAGGAGTCTCTTCGTATCTTGGAAACGATCCAGTTCAGCCTCAAGAAGAAAGGACAAAGACTTTGCAATTCAACATAGCATAGAACAAATTTTTGTTATTACATGTTAACAGAAGCAATCCTAAATCCTAAGAGTTTGAGGGAGAGCAAGAAACAGCCATATTTGTTTTAAAATTTCTAGTATACTGCATGCATGTTTCTACTTGCATCTATAATGTATTCACATGGTCGTTTCTAAGCAGTAATTAGAATCTTAATTGTTAAAACAGGAAAAACTATTTACAATAAATAATGTTCAATGCATTAAATGTAATTACTACATATTTTGATGTATATGTATTTCTACAGTACTAAGTATACTAGTGCCAACAAATTATATGAATCTTCTTGTTCAAAAGAAATAAAACCTTAAAAGTATAAAATAAAAAGGGTTATGAGATGGAGAAAATTTTAAAAGTAATACAGTTTTTCTGTACCTAAGTAATCAACAGACTTTGAACACCTAAGTCTCTTGAAGATCTTTTTGTATGAATCATCTTAGAAGAAATCAAGTAAGATTCAAGAAACATTTAACACCTGTCATGTTTTGATTTATTGATACAGTATGGTGTTAGTTTCTAACTGACAAAACAGTGTTTTTCCCATATTCATGGGAAAATGCACAAAACCACATTCACAAAAAAAGGATAAAACTTTTGTGGTGTAAACCAGCACTTATCCATAAGTTAAGGAGGAAATATCTTCTAGTATAACTGCGTACACAGAAAGAAGGAATGAAATCTGATAAATGGCATTTATCCAAATCTACGTGTTTACACAGTTACAGAGCCACCTGGGGAATATATGTAACTTCCAACAGAAAAACCCACAAATGGAGAACTCAATAGCAAAGAAGCCTATTTTTGGCTGCTTCTAAAAAGAATAGTCATTACATAAAGTTATAGTTATTATATTTTTAGTTCTGTAGTTTTAGGACTAATAATTCATTTATTTGGGGGAATATGTACTAAGTAAAGCAAGAAGTGATGTTTCCTATTAAATTTTCCTCTATGAAAACAAAAGCTTGTATATGGTTAATACATGTTGGTAATTTTAAACAGTTATTGTGCATATCCACACAAGACAAACCAAATTAGATTCATAGTGAATCTCCTCTGAACTCCATCATACATGCCCATGGAATTCTGTTAGAACTAGGAGTGCAAAGATATAACTGAATATAAAAGCAGAATAATAAAATATTTAAGCTCTGTAATATAACTTTGTCTCCTTTATGCATATAATTCAACAGAGATTTTTTAAATATTCAGGACTATAAATACCCTAATTACGGGACCAATGCAGTTCAGATAGTCAGCAGTTATTTGATATTTTCACCTCTGTCTTTAGTAAGTGGCCCAAAATCTTTGAAAACTCTTTGAAAACAAAGTTAACAATTTCGTTACTATAGCACTGACTATTTCACAAACTTTTCTTGAATTACCACAACACTCATATAAGAGAGTGATTCCCTTGTTTATTAAACATATAAAAATAGCACAGAGTATATTAAAGGGCTGGAAGCCCATCCTAAACTGCCCAGACCTGGCTTTTTCAGCTAAATCAGCATCACAAAGCATGTGTTTAAAACAGTTTTCGTTGTCTTCTTTAAATTTGCCACAGCTTTCACAGAATGGTCACTTCAGTTTACAGAAAAGCCTGTCTAGCCTAGTCTAGTCTAGAATACTCCAGTCCAGTTCTAAACTAAACTTATGCACCTAGAACAGCAGTAACAGGGAAATCTTACTTTACTGCAGGACTGAATGGACTCTTGAAAACTTTGAAGTCATATATCTGAAAGCTGGGTCATATTAGAACAGGTTTCCTTAAGAGCAACAAATGACATTCTCAAAAAAGTAACTTGATTTTTTGGGGTTTCTTTTTGTTGGTCTGTAGGTAAAATTTCAAGCCACATCGGTGAAGTTATAACTGAAATAAACTTGAGATATGGGAAATTCAATAGCATCAAGTGGGTCTACAAGAGCTGTGAATGATGTAATTCATAAATTAAAAGATGTCATTATGATCACAGAAG
Source organism: Cnemophilus loriae (assembly GCA_013397755.1). Taxonomy (NCBI): domain Eukaryota; kingdom Metazoa; phylum Chordata; class Aves; order Passeriformes; family Corvidae; genus Cnemophilus; species Cnemophilus loriae. Next base: position 2,248 of record VZTF01000982.1, on the reverse strand, counting down.
CATGAAGAGCTGTAACATTTCTGTCACAAAACTCAAGCTGATTCACTGGAGTTACAAAATTGCAAAAAGTAGCAGTATATAATAGACATTGAAAGTTTTGGAGGTTCAACAACAAGAATGGTGTTTTTCTTGTATGCCAAAGTTAAATGTATGGAATGTCATCTACTTTTTGTCTCTTAACTTTCTCTATAAATTCAGAAAACACATGAACTTTTGCTTAATTAATTTTTAATCCTTCACATATTTGAAGCCAGCCACATGAAATTTCTCTCTGGCTTACTGTCCTCCAAATCTAATTCATTGTTCCCTTCCATTGCAGACTCTGTAGTAGTCCATACCTGCATAAGTGTAAAGAAATGGTTCATTGCAATCCCCCTACGATCTGGTAACCACTCTTCACTCATTATACCAATACGTTCCCGCTCTGCTTCTTCCCTTCTGCTGTCACAGATATCCCAGAGAAGATCTCTTAGGTCCTAAAGCACAAAATCAAATATGATAAGTAATTATGAAAGAAAACTAACTTTTTTGGGGTTCTTTTTGCCTGTGTATAGGGCATCTTTCTATCTAGCTGGGGCTTTTTCTTTATTGCTATAAATATCAATACCTGGTCAGGTCACATGCCTACAGAGGGCTGACAGAAAGTTTCTTAACAAGTGTGCCGGAGAAAAGAATACAAAGGTGTGAGTTCAGTGTGCATGCTGCCTTGCTTTCCTCAGGCAGAGATGATCTACCCAAGCTAGACAATTATGAGACTAGGAATAGCTAAGCTCCAACTGCACCAACAACTTTCCACTTGAATGGTTTGCTAATTAATATGCTAAGAATAGTACTCTCAGGGAATGGGCAATATGAAAAATACTGAGAAAATTGTCAGATTTCAAGTGTTTTTCAAATTTGAGTAGCTTCCACACCACTTTTCTCTAATGTTCTTTTAATTAAGGGCTCTTCAGCTAGTGACTATGTCAAATAGCACCATGTGGCTCACTGACAGCACTGAGGACCTACTAAGCATACGACATTATGCAAACCCTTTGTTCCCTATTGCCATCTCTGCACGGAATTAGTGTGACAGGCCACTATGCGTAAGAGGCCATGGGAAGAGAAGAGTGCTGTTAAATACAGTGCCAAGGTAGGACAAGATGAGCTGTCTCTTTGGTTCCAGGCAGTTCTACCCTATCTGACCTGTTCTGGGACAGAAGAAAAGGAGAGGAGCTTAGGCTTCTGGTGAGGTGATTACATATTCACCAGGTCTTAACTGCAGCTTATTATGTCAGATTCTGTTTCTCTCCCCTTATTTAAAGACTTCAGATAAATCCACTTGTTCTCTGTTGGACAAAAGCCACAGGGAAGTCCCTGGGCTACCTAACACGTCAATGATGGCTAGAAGGTAACCAAGGTGCAGGCAATCAGATAATCATAGCTGTTTGCATTGCAGAATATGCACATAAGGATATGCTACTGGATTAAAAATATGTAAGCATATGACTTATACACTGGCAGTGGTGGGTTGACCTTGGCTGGCTGCCAGCTGTCCACCAAACTACTCTATCAATCTTCCTTACAGGAAAGGGGGAGAAAATACAATGGAAAAGTTCATGCATCAAGATAATGATGAGGAGATCACTCACCTAGTACCATCATACGCAAAACAGACTTGATTTGAGGCAATTAATTTAATTTAATGCCAATTAATAACACAGCAGAATAATGAGAAATAAAAACTAAAAACACCTTTCCCCTACCCATTCTTCTTCCAAGGCTTAACTTCACTCCTGACTCTTCTACCTCCTACCTCCTAACTTTCACAGGGAAAACAGGGAATGGGCGATTGTGGTGAGTTCATTATACATTTTATCTGTCACTCCTTTCTCCTCACACTCTTTTCCCACTCCAGGGTGAGGTTCCTCCCATGGAATACAGTCCTCTATAGATTTTTCTGATGCGAGTCCTTCCCACAGGCTTCAGTTCTTCAACAACTACTCCAGTGTGGATCCTTTCTGTGTGTGCAGCCCTTTAGGACTGTACTGCTCCAGCATGTGTACTCCATGGGCCACAGCTCCTGCTGGGAACCTGCTCTGGTTGGGCTCTCCACAGGCTGCTGCTCCCTCACAGCACCTCCACCTGATACAGCCTGGATACACCGCATGGACTGCAGGGTGGAGATCTGCTTTGCTGTGGTCGTCCATGGGCTTCAGTTGAACAACCTGTATCACCATGGCCTTCACCACAGGCCACAGGGGAATCT
>VZTF01000980.1:3083198-3158114 GCA_013397755.1 Cnemophilus loriae | reverse complement strand
GGAGGGTCGGGGGAAAGGGTAGTTTATTATGTTTAAATTCTGGAACTATCACTCTAGGCAAGTTCTCTGATTTCCAGCACCAACCAGGAATTCTATCACAACCTATCAGCCACTACAACAGCTGTTGTATTTAAAGCACCCTGCTTTCATTGGTTCAGCAGTTAAAAGCAAGAAGAGACCAAGATTTTAAGAAAGTGTGTGGCACAAATTTTCTGTGGGTAAATAAGGGAGTATGGAGGCTTCGCAGCATCCCATTAGCATTGCCCAGTGTAACTGCCTCCCTTGACAAGGGAGGGATGAGGCCAAGTGCAATTCCTCCACCTCTCCTCTATCTCTTTCTTGGCTGCCCCAGTGGAGGGACACAGCAGCAAATTTCAAATGAGCCAAGTCAGGTGATGAGACAGACTAACAGCAGCACTGTTGTGAATTTATTCCACTGCAAACAGCTGATCCTGATGCCTGAATAAAGTTATTTAAATCTTGCTCATATGTCTTTACATAATGCTTCCAAGTGCAGTAGAGCTGCACGGTCTGTTTTAGGTCTGTGAAGGGGTGGATGAAGCACTGCTGGCGGTGACAAGCAGCTACCCCTCTGCTGGTCATTAGGGGGTGTGGATTATGCCATGCATTTGCCCTCCTTCGAATACAGTCCTGGGCAAGAAAGCCATACCTCCCACGTTTCCAGATGTGACCCGCTGCCTGCCTGACACCAAACACATCTTTCTCAGTAGCTTTGGACAGGAAATGTCCACAGTGAAGTGCTGGTGGGCGCTGGGGGTTTGCTCACCAGGCACACACTCTGGAGCAGGCACTGCATCTACGTAACCTTTTGTAGAACATGAATGCAGCAGAGTTTCAACTACAGGCATTTTTCAATGGTAGAAAAGGATGAGAAAAATATTTTCTGTGTACAAGGGTACCTGTCATCCCACAGAGCACAGACTAGGGTGTGTGGGATATCAGTGTTTCTGTAATCATGCTTCTAATGGCTCTGTATCTCCATTTTAATTCCTCATGACACCATAAGGTGGATGTCAGAAATAAATTATATTAATTAAGTATGGCTAGATAAAAAGGGCTACACAAGAGGAGGCCAGAAGCTAAGGCTTGGAAGGACTCAGTGTACAAGACTCTTCCCAGCACTTTGAGATTGCAAGAAAGCTTCATCTGTCCTCTGCCAGCTGTGTAGTAATGTCAATTAGAGGCACACAGGTAGGTGGAGTTTTATGGGGTGTGAGCCTCATGGGGTGACCTGCATGAGAGGTTCTGCACCCCCTCTGCTGCTGACAGCGTGGCCCCTCACCTGCCCTGCTCCCCAAAGCCTGGTTCAGTGGTGCTCCATGTGTGTCTCTAGTCTTGTGTGGAAAACTCCAAGAGTTTATAGGGAGGTTTCAAGGGAAATGGGATCCCTGGGCCCACACAGGCCTGCAGAACTGCGGAGAATGGAAAGCCATTTCTCCCCTCTCCAGCCATCCTGAATTATTGTCTGTGCTATCCTTTTGCTTTCTCAGGGAATAGAGACCACCAAGAAACACATTTAAAAATCATCTGTGGCACACAGAAGGAGAAGAGAGAAAGTTGTTGGTACATTTCAGCAAGCCTCGTTAAAAACATCTCTAGGCACTACAAAGTGCATGTTATCAATATGCATATGTGATGTCTCTGAGGCAGAGTTGCCTTTAAGGTACGTATTCAGCAGGACAACATTTTCCCATGTGAGGCAAGGAACAACAGTGAATCATATGTGTAGGAGGGAAAGGCCTTCCGGCTATGTACAGTATTTATTCCCTTTTGTGTCTTGCTTCCCCCCCTCCTCTCTTTTATTAATGGCTTTTGCAATTAGTGGTAACAGAGTATTGCTAGCTGGCAGAAAGCAGTGACTTCTGCAGTCGATTCTTTGTGGGAAACTGGATGTATAGGGGAAGGAAATGATGCTTGTGTGCTGGCTTTGCTCACTCCTCTGACCCCCCGAGCAAGAGCCAGCCGACACGCTATTTGTGTTCAGCACTTGCCTCCCCAGCTGAATATCACATTACTTGACCTCACATAAATACACATACAGATGTAGAAAAGCAGAAGGTGAGGCCTGCAGTGCACATATTAAAAATTCCTACTGAAGATATCAGCAGGAGGCCCAGAGAAGCTGGGTTAGATTTACAGGGAATCCGAAGGAAAAGTATGGCACCTTGCTCTGCCTGCAACCACAGGTTGGGTGGGGTTTTATTTCTTACCCCACTTAAGAGGGATTCCACCCCAGAACCTTTAGTGCTGGAAAGCATTGCAAAAAACAGATGGCAGATGCACCAGCATGGGTGATGAATCCTGCAGTATTTTGGGATGTTAGCTGAGTCCCCCGTGAGCTGATGGGACAGAACTGGAGTTCAGGATCTCCCTAAGTGCCAGTGAATAATTTTCAATGGATGTAAACAGTGACACAAAGTCAGCAGACAACAGGCTGCCTATGGTGTCCTGGTTTCAACAATAAATTACAGCCAAGCAAGACAGAGTACCCAGGAGGGTGTAGATGTGAGTATCAAGGAGGGTATAGTTTTCTTACAGTTCCTTCTTCTCCTTGTCTTCCCTCCCCCCTTTCCCTTAGTTCAGCCACATGCAGATTTAGAGACTCCTGCTAAAGTTGAAATGTCATAATGCAATAGACTGTATAATTATGGGAGTAGAAGTGACCTAACAAATTTTAACTCTGAATAGAGTGAAAGAATTAAGAAAGAAAAATGAAAGCTGGCATCATTGAGCTGGCAGTGCTATAATTTCCAAGCACTAGTAGCAAGATGTCTCTGATTGGCAAGTTCTGCTGCTTTCTCCCTTTTTTATTCTTGTTGGAAAAGCAGAGGGGCACTGACTAGAGGGGAAAGGGTAGAAAGGAAAATGGGCGGGTGAAGTGAGCAAAGTGAGGCTTATAGGAGAGGGTGTGAGAGGGATTGTAAGAGGGAATCAGAGGCAACTGCTCATTATGAGAAAAGAGCGTCTGGAAAAGAACTGAAAGGTTTTGAGGCACTAGTGAGTGGAAATGGTTGGCAGTTTCCTGTCAGAGAGGAAAAGATGTCATTTTTTTCCTGTGGAAAATGCCGTTTTAATAACTGTCTATCAGATAATAATTCTTTGAGAATTTTCAATTTTACCTGACTCTTATTTTAAATTTGTGTTGGAGAGGAATTGTCACGCAGCTGGAAGCTGACATTTCTGTCAGGCTCTTATCATTCACGTTTTCTACCTAGAGGCAAAGAGCGTGAGATCCTTCCAATCTGGGAGCTACAGCTGGGCTGATGGGGAGGTGCTGAGCCTAGTGCTTGCTTCCAGCCATCTGCCTGGAAGCCTCACACCATGGCAATTCTCTCCCCCTAGGCGAAAGTCAGGCTGACAAGAGCCTTTCAAGACAGCAACCAGCAAATCAAATAAAGCCTTTGTTCCTTTAGACTGGAATGTTTCCCTTTTCCGCCCAAATGAGACATGGATGTACAAACAATTTTGTGAGAAAAGTCTGACTCTACAGATGACCTTAGAGAGTACAAAGGTCCTTTGGTACCTGCTTGCCTCTGCTTCCACTAGCTAAATTTCTTGACAGACCAGTTATTTTATCCCTGAATTTCACATGGTTTTAAGCAGGACCAGTTGCCCTGGGGAAAAAGGCTCCCCTGTACAAAATTCTGTCCCTGGGAGTGCTCGGAAACAAGGAATATGCTTGACTTCCTGTCTGCTCTGCCTCCTCAGTGTGCCTATCACGGGCATTTGCTCTGTGCCTACTGTGATTGTTGTCTAGCTGACTCAATTAAGCAACGCGTAAATCTAGTACAGCCTGGCGTCGGTGCTGGTATACACATCAGGCAGCAAATTTCACTGGCTCTGTTAGGGACCATTATCCAGCCTACCTGACTCCTGCAGGGTCTGTCACATTCTGCAGAGGGCCCCACAGACCAAGATCTATGAGTGGCTGACCCTGCAGATTGCTTCCCACTGGAGTACAGCTGGAGCATCCTGTAAATAAATAAAGATGATTTTGGGCAACTGAGAGAAAGCTTCTTCACGACACTTGTAATAAAAAAAAACTTGATGGAGACTTTTTTTTTCCATTCTATTCAGAATACTATGAGGTCTGGCCACTGAACTTCAAGAAGGAGGTAGGCCAGTGGAGACAGTCCAGAGAGCAACAAGAACAATCAGAGGCCTAGAAAATGGGAAAGACTAACCTAAATAATTCTGTCTCCAGAAAAGACAGCTGGAAGAGGGTACTGAGAGATATGTTAAACAGGGTCTGCTGTGATGGAAATGTTAGGAAATAATGGATTTCACTTCAATCAGAAAATTCATATGTAACACAAGAAAAAGTCTAGAAATTATAAGGACAAAGAATGCATTGACGGGAGAGTTTTCCAAGTAGATATCCTGGGAGATCTTCAGGAACAAGTTAGAGAAAGATCTGTCAGAAATGGCAGTTAATCCTGCCTTGGGTAGGGGGAAGGACCAGATGACCTTTTATGTCCTTTCTAGCATGATGTTTGTGTGTTCTATGCTCTTGGATGGAAAACCATGGTTTGGGTTTGCATGCTTTTTCTAGACACTTAAGTTCACCAGGAAGCAGATACGTAGAGGGAATCCAAATGTGTAGGGGGAAAAAAAAAGAGAGAGCGAAATTAGAGAAAAAAAGGTAGAGGAAGTCTGAATAGCTTCAAACAAAGCGAACAGACTGTCTGAACCCTTAACAGGGCAGACTCCAGGCAGCTACTCACTGGTTATGCTAAGGACCCAGGCGTATGCCTGAGAGTTGGATGGAAATTGTTATGCAGTTGAGATTGATGTATCTGCTGCTTTGGCTTTGCCTACACTACATTTACCTGTGTTAAATAAACAAAGAAAGTGCTCTAAGTATTGCTCTAAGAGTGAATAATAAGTGGAACATTTCTTCTTTTGTTAGTAGCTTGTGTCCTTGCTTATTAAGTCTCAGGCTGAGCAGCCAAAGGGAGTGTTTGAGACATAAATGCCGGAGGGGACTCCCACTGCTGAAAGCAAAGGGCAGGCAGCTTGAAATGTGCTACTTCTATTCCTGGAAGACCATGATGATCAGAAATACAAGCTCTGTGTCCTTTACTCCCTGCCTTTTCTTCTCTTCTTCCTGCTCCTTCTCCATCCCTTTGAATAGCATTCAGGAAGTTCAAAACTCATTTATAATGGCAAACCAGTGACTAACAGAGAGAAATTGTTCTTTTGTCTTTTGCTAACTAAATTAGCAGAGATCAGTTTTGGACAAACTCCTCATTTTAGTTAGTGGCAATATAAATACTAAGATATACCCTGCTTTTCTCTCTCCCTGAGTCTTTATACTCCATTTTCAAATCACTGCACCAAGGCTTCTACTACTTGGAAAAATCTGCAGTATGAGAATATAAGAGAAATATCAAGTCTATCAAGATTCACTTGCCCTTTCAAAACCAAATCCATCTCTCATAAAAAGAAAGAGAATACTTATCCAATACTCTGAAAAGTAACACCTTCTCACATCAGACTTTCATGTGACTTTTAAATCATTTCCTCATTAAAGCTTCCTCTACCTTTCCAAAAACCTCAGACAAAACCAAGCTTTGTTAATCCTAGCAAGAAACATGAGTTCCTTTTCTAAGGAAAGAGGAAAAGCACAGGAAAAAATAAAACTCTACCCCCTTTTCACATGTCTATGAAGGTTCTTAGCCCTAGCACGGCTGCTGATCACAACTGCTTGCCATCACCCAGACAGCAAGACAGAGTCATTCAATCTCCACCTCAGACTTCCCCAGAAACTCACCGGAGCCAGTGCAGATATTATAAAGTGCTGCCTTTGCAAAGCAACGATATGACAGAGAGCTGATCTAATGTGGAATGAGCAGTGCCGTTCTTTACTTTATAACAACTCACCCCTGCAATTATTACCAGATGTTTGCAAATGTTCTGTAAGTCTTCCCTCTAAAGTTACCTGATCCTCCCAAATTTTTTTCATCATTCAAAGACTGAGGGTGCTGGTTAGCTACAGCTGGCAAGAAAAAAAAAAAGAGGAAAAGGGGAATCATATATCACTTTTCCTTTTGTTATGTCTGCTGTTAGTAATAGAAATGAAACCATTTGAGTAATGGGGAAGTCCACAGTGCTACTGAGACACATGATAAGAATTTGATTTTCAATTCTCTTATCTAAATTATATACCTCAGCCTCAGTAATGTGAGCTGCCCTTCTATTTAGTCATGTAATTGAAAAGGTTGATATTTCATTGCTAGTGTATGCCATAATTTTGCAAAGAAAGAGAACCTATTTATTTTAGATAATGCTTATTAATACACAGATTAAGTGTTTCAGATAAAAATCTGATGACACCCTTCCCTAATATACTCGTATTTGTAGGCAGCAGAATGAAATGTATTGACCACTTCATCCTTCTTTGGAACAGCTGCTGGAGGATTTACCTGCAATTACCTACTGGAAATGAAATAAAAGATTAGTAGAAATGAGATGTCACTTTGGACTTACAGCTCCTGTTGCTAGGGAAACCTTAGAGTTAGCATCCTGATTAGGGCAAAAATTGCTGTAACCCAGATGAACCTTTGTCAGCATCAGTGGTTGGCAGAGCTGCAGCTCCTGTTTGTCTGGCCAGGGACAGTGATTTCCCACTATCATCTCCTGGTTGACTGAACAGCCCTTTCTGATCGTGCCCCATCCAGACATCAGCTTACAAAGATACATAGCGGGGACTGTGTAACTGAATTACACAAATGCAACACTGGCGCAATTAGATGGGTAAAAGGGAAAGACTGATGGAGGAGGGAGATTAATTATGTTTAATCCCCACTACCCCTACTATAAAACAATTCAGAGCTATCCAAGCACTCAGTGCCCGCCAACAAATTCTACAGGAACACATTTTGTTCGGGAAGCTCGACGATGGAGAGACATCAGTCAAGTGAGAGCTTGGCAAGAAAACCTGCAAAACAACTTGAAACAGTGGAGTGAGGCCAAAGAAAATGAAAAGTATTCTTATATGTTTGTGCCTGGGCCTCCAGAGAGGAAAAACAGGTAAAAGGAAAAATGCAGAAAGTAATGGAGGTGGGAAAGGAAAAATAGTGTTATATCCTGCCCATGGAAGGAGGTGTTACCTCCTTACACTGTCCTGAGGAGGAGACTCCTTTGCATTTATGGAGTGTCAAGGGGAAATAATTTCAGGAAATCTTGACTCTACCACTTTCCCCCATATTGGGGTCCTTTCTTTGAATATCTCAGTGCCTGCAGCTTCCCTTTAGTGCATCCAGTACAGCACTCCTGACACTGCAAGACATCGAGAAAGGCTCTCACTTGGGTAATGGCAAGGCAACAGATTTCAGACAAGGTCAGAGGCTTCAGAAGATAAGTTAATGCTGTTTATTTGTATAGTTTGAAAGTTGCCAGGGATTAGCCTGTCAGCACAACGGAATTAATTGCAGTCAGCACTTGGCTGGATTCAATGAAATAGATGCTGTTGTGTTTTTGTACTCTTGTACTTCTGTACTTCTGCTTCAAGTCTATTAGGAGTCTGACTTTTAAAAACACCCTAATTCTCAAAAACATATAAGAGAGGTACTGTAAGCTGGTGGCAAAGCCATTTTGTTTTCCAAAGCTTTTGCTAATACTGTGCCTTGCCCATCATTTCAGCCAACACAAATACTGAACTTGAGCTACATGCAAATTAGAGCGTAAGTCTATAAAACTATCTCATGTTTAAATTATTAGATTACTTTGTCTCTGCCCTTTGGAAAAGAATCACCATCCCTAAGAAATGCAAATGCTTCATGATTAGTTCATGACCAGAAACGTGAAAAACAAACCACTTCATCAGTTCTTTCTTCTTTAATGTTACCTAAGTACTGCCTTTTAAAAATAATCGGGGATTAGTATCTTAAATATGCACAGACGTTCTTGCATTCTTCTATCCACAACTTCAGTACCAAAAGAAACATTACAAATGCCAGGACTGTAGGAGTGTTGAAAGGAAAATTACATTAAGAGCTCAGGAAATACTGCTTGTCTGTGTGCTTATGACACGCATTTCTTACAGATTCACGAAGTTCAGCACTGAAATTTGATGTGTTCTAATAGTTGAATGGAAGGTCTTTTTAGCTGCAGTGACTTCACTACCACTTCCAGCAGCCCACCACATCTTTCTGTTGTAGATTACACCATGTTGTGTAAGGTGTGGCAAAAAAGAAGGTGGGCCTGTTCCTTAGCCATCCCAGGTGACAGCAAAATGAGCCATTATGCTGAAATTCTCCCAAAATGTCCCAGGCTGTAAACAGTGCAGTGCAGTTCAGCACTTGCAGCTATGGGAGGGCTGTGTTTCTAAAACGAGAACTTAAATATTCAACTTTTTACTCAGGGGGAAAACTCCTTTCTGATCTCAATAATTCTAAACAAACTGCCATCCAATTGCTAAATTTGATAAAAACTACTTCTTTTATTATTTTATATCTCTGCTTAATTAAAGGAATATTTTCATCTCAATTTTTTTTCGTTAGCTGCAGGGAATAGACCTTTCTTTGGAAAATTGTGAGTGCATGTATGCATATATAAAATATATATGTGTATATATATATATGTATATTAGATACATGTGTATATGTGTAAATATGCGTGTGTGTGTGTGTATTTATACATATATGTTAATATATATGTGTTAATTTTTTTTTCCGGTCTCTGATAGTTATTTGGCCAGTTCATATTAGTTTAACAGCAGAAACTTTGGTACTTCCGAGCACACTAAAACCTTCTATAAAAGCACAAACAATCAAAATATTCTAGTTTGTAATATGTTACAATATATTCTACTCATAGCAATGTATCTCTTCTGTCTTAAGAACTGAAGGTGCAGTAGTAACAAAATAAGTGAATCTTGTTATGTATGGAAACACAGCTGAAGGGTTGCTGTTCCAGATATAATAAGAGGATTTCCTTTGTTCTTTTTCCCATGAGTTTTTAGAATTCATTATAAGTTCTGTGAGAAGACAGTCCAAGGAATAAAATTTCTCCTTTAATCCAAATAAGTGAACACATAAAGTTGTTTTTACTACCTCCACATCATACAAGAGCATTTTGGTGCTATTCACACCACCATTTTGGTGGGCTGACCCCAGCCAACAGGCAAACACCCACACAGATCCTCGTTCAGTCCCCTGCTTAACTGGATCTCTTCCCTGATATTATGTGTGCTCTGAGAAATCTGCCAGCGCTTTTGCTCCAAGTGGCCATCCTTCTTTGCTCCTGCCTATTCCTCCAGTAAGGATGGATCAGCAAAGGTCCTCCCAGATCCACAGTCAAGGTCTGCTGTGTACCCACAGCCTCGAATTGGCACCCAGCCAGAACCTGCTCACCTTCCTCTCCCTGCAGAGAGAAAATAGAAGGAAACCAATAGACTCATGAGAGAAGATCCTCTGTTCTGCTGATGGTGCTGGACACGTGGCCCAGAGGAGATGAGGAAGGCAGGCCACTGCCTTTGAAGAGAGGCTAATTCAGATTGCCTGAGACAGAGACCCAGCTCCCAACTCCAGTCATCATCACAGTAGGCAGAATGAACAGAGCAGAGGTCAACAGACCCATACCAGCAGTCATAATTAAAAGGCAAATAGAGGATTTGTGGCTGCATTTTTCCTTTCTGGAGTACTCAAGTGCCCATTTCTTGGCAAATATTCACCACCAAAAAGCTGGGAAATAGTGCCAATATTAGTAGCATATGTAGTGTGTGGACGGAGAGCATAAAAACTGTCAGTGGAAGACCGACATTAACCTAAACCATTTTTAACTCCAGGCAGAGAGAAAATTCATCATTATGTGCCTATCCATCCACGGTGCCTCATGGCATTTAGAGCTGCAATCTGAGCTGCGATAGAGCCTTAACTAGAAGGGTATCATGTTAGCCAAGGGTTTTGTGATACTTCCTATAGCCTACAACAATAAGAACTTATGGAATTTTTGCTCCTGGGATGGCTGCTCATATCAGCTGCTGATATCAGAGGAACCTTTACTATAAGAACAATAAGGAAATTCTGAAGCAGCAACAGAAAAAGCATCTGCAAAACTAGGAAAAGGGAGAAAGGAGACCACAGCAAGGCACAGAAGAAACTAAATATCTCTAGCGAAGAAAATGCTTCAGCATGTGCACCTTAGTAAGGAGTAATCAAAACAGGGATGGGATTCTACTAGACTATTTTAGCAACAGTGTGTTTTCTTTTCCATATTAAGTTTATGGATTACTAGAACTCTCTAAAAAATAATGATCAGAGACAGGTGCTGTCTGAATTAAATGAACAACCATTGCACACAGGAGAAGCAACCTTGAGGAAAAACACATTTGAAAATATTCCTCACAAGCATTCATCAAACAAGAATTTTGCAGTTTTCATGTTCCTTCTGTCCAAAGGATAGCTTCTGGTAATGTCTGTCCTGGTGATGAAGGTAAAAGTGAAATTTATGCTTTACAACAGAAAGGAAAAAGACGTCTTCAGACTACTGTGAGATTTTGTAGTCTTGCACCAAAGGCAAAACAAAAACTAGAAATCCTGATTCCCTTGAAATCGATGGCAAAAATCCATTTCATTCAGTTATTTTAAGATTTTATACCAGAGGGGCATAAAAAAACTGAGGATACAATATATATGTACCGGTAGCCATCCCACCACAGCAATCCTACATTTAATATATGGGCTGTTAATATAGGTGGGTGACCCTGGTCCGATCCTACTGTGGCTGATCTAATTAGTGCAAGGCTAGTACACAAGTTCAGGTGTAAGCAGATCCTGAGACAAACACTGCAACAATTAATATGCATTAAATAAACTTTCCCAGGTATTGGCATTTTGCTGGGCAAAGACTTCTCCAAAAAGAAAGCAAAGAGCAACCTTTGGTTCCACTTGTCCATGGGAGGACTCTTTCCTTAAAATCTGTTCTTTTTCTAATAAAGTCTGTCTTCCAAACAGTGGAATTTGAAGCTGAACATCTGTGAAATGGATATTTTCAGTACATGCTAATTCAGAATGTGCTGCAGGCAAAAAAGGTGCAGCAGCTGTGAGCACCACAGGTTCTGGTTAGGTGCCAGCACAAGGCAGTAAGTACACAGCAGACCTTGATTGCTGTGTACACTCTCCAGATCTGAGTGGACCTCTGCTGAACTGTCCTTACTGAAACGATAGCCAGGAACACAGCAGGAAGGCCACTCAAAGCAAAAGTCACTGTAAGTTTTGTGGAATATATCATGGAAGGGATCAAATTAAAGAATCAAATCTAGAAAGTCTAAGAAAGTTCATGATGACTAATCCAAGGAGTTGAAAGAGATACGGGAAAATAGAAGCTTAGGAAACTTCCACAGAAGCCAAGAATAAGCTTTGACCAGTAGGAGGACTGATTTTCTACTCAGCAAAGAGACTGCACCTGGAAAAAATGTTTGGACCTGGGTTTCCTGTATATGTGTAGAGATACAGATATAGATAGAGGTATATTTAGATATGTGTGTGCGTGTTTATGTGTGCATGCCTGTGAACTTGTATATATATATATATATATATATACAAGGGATGAAGAAAAATATTGATAAAATTATTCCAGTGTCAAAAGTGCTCAGTAATTATCAAATGCTTGACTGTATTAAACAGGCAGCAGCAGGCCACATCTTATTTTAAGGATCCAATGGGCTAGATGTCCTCTGTGGGTTAAAAGTTATGGTATGTGTTACACATAATACTCTAGCGCTCTTTGAAAAGATTATATCACATAAAAGTCAGACAAATGGTAGACAAAATTAAATGCTATATTCATTTCTGTATGGATCCAGCTAACTATAATTGGGAGCAGAATTGTAGGAAAGGAGAGGACTGGGGAAAGGAAGGGCTGGAAACTGAAGAGAAGGAAAAGGGAACAGCAAGGACATATCTGCTGAAGATGAACAGGGCCAGCCAGACTCAACAAGAAGGAGAGCGCAGCCAAGGAGTAGTGGCAGAGAGGTAAGAACAAGTCCGACTTGATTAAATCTAACTGAGGCAGGAGCTGGTCTTGCCACTGTAGCAGGAAGGAAGGTGGCACAGGTCACCACTAGCCTGGAGAGCTGCAAAGACTGTTGATCACATCCAGTGCAAGCATGAGCAGAATGTCCTGCAGAGCCTGTCTCAGCACACAATAAAATGGGGCAAATATACTCAAGTCCTGCTTATTAGGGCTGCCTGGCTCCTGGAATAAGCCCAGGGCAGAATATTTTCTGAAATAGGAAACCACAAATGGTAAATACGTTAGTGAATTAAAACCTTCCTGGAAAGGTGAGAATGATGAGTATGAGCCAGGGCTCTTTTCTTCTCTCCAGTAGGACAATACCAACTTTCGCCTTCATTTGCTCTCAATCTGGGTAGGATTCCTGAATACGGGAACTTAAGAAGCACACTTCAGTAGTTTCAGGTTCTTTTGGCCTTGTTCTTGATTCCTTGGGTATGGAGGGGAATGGCAAAAACGGCCTGAGACCCTGCGAAATAATCATGACACAGTCTCTTCTGTGCTTGCTCCTGAAGCTGTGCCCTCCTCTCCCATCCCAGGGTTATCATCCTCTCCTGCAGGGAGCCAGGTGTGCAGGAGCTCTCCTTTCTGCCATGCTCATGGAAAGATCCTAGTGCAGAGACTGCCAGTCTGCTGCTAACCCTGCTGACAGTGACCACTCATCTTCACTGCGATTGAGAGGATTTAACCACAGGGGTTAATGTGAGAATAAAGAGATGCTGTAATGGAGATGCCAAACACAATACTCTTCTCGTGAGCTAAAAAGCACCAGCTGCAGAGGAGGCATGATGGGGATCTGACCCTTAAACATCTACATCAATCAGGTATGTGTGTTTCCTCTCTGTCTTGACGCTTTTTAGGCCACATATACTAATTAGTTTAGGGTGCTACTTTCTTACAATAGGTAGTGACAGGACTAACAGAGGAGAGAAGGGAGAACAGGTTTTCTTGACCAAGTTAAAATCAGTCCTACGCAAACCTGACTAAAACAGATGAATATGCATATGCTAATTTGAATATGTGGTTTGTCAGCTATTTGCCTACATGCATTTAACACCCACAGAAGGCCTAAGGCAGCAGCCATAGACTTTCTTCCACTTGCTTTCTGCAGAGATCTTACAGAAGCCCCAAAGGAGTTAAATTACTGGCATTATGATGCTATGAATGACTGATAGAAGTGTATTACTCTCCAAAAGCATTGGTTGGCTTAATGTGAGTGAAAGTGCAGCTAGTGCCTGATGGCTGGGATCTAATTCTGCTGGACTCCCAGCTGCAGCCTTTAGCAGCTCAGGAAAGTTGGCTGGTATTTGTTACGTAGTCATTTTCTTTTCTTCTGTACCTCAAAGAGTGATATAAGCTGAGTCTTGGGGTTAACTGTGGTATTTCAGTGCCTACATGCAGGTGCAGATAACTGACAAATTAGGGAAGATAATTCTGACTCCTCCATCTTTTGCCTCAGCTGTTTAAGCTAGGTGAAAAATGAGTTTAATTTGGATTTGGCTAGTTAACAATAGCAGTGTACATAATTTGTAAGCTGAAACATAGCCCAATTCAGCTCCTTGACAGAAAAAAACATTTTATTTCTAGGATAAGGAGGGCTGGGAACAGAAGAAAAGCAAAAGGGGACAGTGTAGAGACAGAAGACAGGAGAAGGGGACCCTGACCTTAGTGAAACCATTTAGTGAAGGGTTTATATGTATGTATGGTTTATATATAATAAGAAAGCAATTTGGATAAAATCTTGATTCTGTTGAAATTAAGAGTTAAAGCAACTTCCATATTAAATTAAGAGAAAGCAAGCATGAAATCCCATTTTTATACACCATTTCCACAGGGGCTACAGTAAATTTTTTAAATTCTACAGCCATAATGGAGACATGCCTAGGTCAAAGCAAAGCACATCTTCTTAGACATATCAAGGAATCTTTGTCCAAGGTATGCTTCTCACAGAAATCCTTGGGTCCCCTCCACCAGCCTCCTTAGGACACATCATCTATCTGCATGCTTCTGTGAGAAGGATCTGTTCATGTATGGCTCTGGAGCTTGTTTGGAGGGCTGAAAATTATTGAGACTCTCATGTTTCTGTCTCACTGGCTTATCTTGTCTCCCTTTAAAATGTCTGTGTATACATGGATGCTGACTGTATGGGGCTATCTTGATATGAGTGTTTCCTAATAGACATCTGATATCATGATAATTTGAAGGCCAACATCAGTGATAGTGCCCTTTTCTTTTGACAGCAAAAGGGTTTCCTTTTGCTCAGTAGCAAACTAATGAGCATGCTGAGAAAAGAAAAGGGAAGTCGGGAAGTCAAACTGTGCTTATTCGGTAGTTTCATGCTGACACCCACAGAAAAAGAAATGTAGCACATGAAAAATTTGTGAAGTAATAGAGGAGATGAATGGCTATCAGATGGAAGAGTTTGGGGGAAGGATATAACTGAAGAAGGAGATGGAGGGAATAGGGCATAATGCAGCACCACAGACCATCGGAAATTTTGAGTTCTGCCATGGTACGGAGAATCAGCACACCCTAAAGCCCAGTGGAGGTAGGAGTTGACTGAAATGCAGGCAGGGGTTGATTTTCAATCTGCTGATTGAAAAAGTTATTGTCTTCACATCAGTATTCTAGAGGAGGTTTCAAAAGCATTCCAGAAATTCCCACAACGATGAAGTGTTCCTAATTGGTAAATAAAACAATTCCTCTGCCATTGGGGGAAAAAATATATTTTACAGTACTGTTAACGGCATGTTACAGATTGGAGCAAAGCCTCTGTTACCTGAATTTCTAGATGTTGCGCTTTCTAATAGAACAGTTTGTTTAGAAACTACAAATTAAATCACTTTCCAAAAAACCTTTCTCATTGTAAAAGTTTTGAATGCTGCACTGTTACATTAGATTCCATCAGACAGTTTGAATAAGGACTTTCTTTCCTCCCATCCTCTCAATAAAATGCCAATGTAGCCACATAATCAATTGCAGTATTTAAAGTAAACCACTTGGTACTGTATATGTCAATGCATTTTTTGCCTGTTTTTCACTTTTGTAGTGAAACGGAATTGTGTTTGCATGCTGTTAAGGTTGGTTTGGTTTCTTTAATTTAAATTAAATCTTTTCAACTCCTGCCATTCCAATGTGCCAACTTTTAACCCAGGAGGATGGTGAAACATCTGCAGAAACTCAAATATTAGCCAGACTGATCCCCTCTGTACAAGACAAATGAGCATTCTGTAAATACAAACCCTGTGTCTCGATTTCCAGCTTCAGACTTCTCTCTTCTTTGCACCAGAAATAACTTTCAGAAAATTTCACTTATCTGTGCACAATCACAAGCTTTGCCCTGGGGCCTGCAGGAGGCCTACAGAAGGGATCAGTCTCTTCCAAGGTCTTTGTTGACATCCTGCAGTCAGCATCCCTTTCCTCTTCCCATGGGTCTCTCACAGAGCATCACAAGTGGAAATCATGCCCAGAAATCCTCTCTTATGCACCTGCTTTCCATTCTGCTTTTTTCATCATGGCCAGTTGGAGACCAGCGTATTCTTTGACTTATTCTTCCCTTCATTGAACTGCTCTAAATACTTGTTTTATACCTTCAAATCCAGGTTCTTGCCTGTTCTCTGGCACGTCTCAGATCATGTTTAAACTCTCTGTAAATACTAAATCGTATAAGCCCAGTTATAGCTGCCCCTCCCTTTATGCGTATTGAGAAGGCAGTTTCTACAGCTAAGATGTGAAAACAGCTGCAAAGACTAAGATATAATTGCAATATTGTCACCTTTAGTTAATAAAACATTTGGAGTAATTAAGTAGCAGTAATGTAACAGATTACGAGCAAATGTTGGCTCTATTATATGCATCTATTACACTTGTATCTTGACTCAATTTTTGCTAAGTTCTGTATTTTGGGAGCATAAAACTAAATGTCAGGGCTGCTGTTTGTAAAGTCATTGGGAGTGGGTGTTTTTATCTTTATTATCTCGATTATTCTTACCTTCTACGTCTTCTACATCTTCTGCACCACCTATATCTATAATATGGGTATTTTTTATAACCCACCAAGGCTATGAAGCTTACCACATAGAATTGTGGCACTATGCTGTAAACAAGCATTTCATTTACACAGAGGTTGCCTTTTTTCTTCTTTTAATAAAAGTCCTTAGGGAGTAACTCTGGTGTTCATTTTGCAAGACATGCTCCCCCGATGTCCGTCAGGCAGTGTGCAGAACGCAGGGAACTCTGCCCACGGCGAAACGCCGCGGCTTCAGAAACAGCTGCCGAGCTCCACAACATGTTTCCAGGCCCTCCTGCCCAGCAGCTCCCCAGTCTCTCCCATTTGGGATGAGAAGCACCAAATGGGGCATGCAGAATAGAGAAGCCGGATCTTTACTGTGCGTCTGATCTCCAGATGGAACCTTCCAGACTGCTTCCTGGAAACACTTTCAGGAAGTGAGTGGTTGAAAGAAGCAAGGAAGCATCTATAACAAGTCTTGGGGATAGAAGAATGGAATGGAATGGAATGGAATGGAATGGAATGGAATGGAATAGAATAGAATAGAATAGAATAGAATAGAATAGAACAGAACATTTCCGTTTGAAGGGACCTAAAATGGTCATCTAGTCAAACTGACTGACCTCTTCAGGTGCGTCCAAAAGTTAGAGTCAATTATCGAGGGCATTGTCCAACACCTTTTAAATACTGGCAGTCCTAGGGCACCGATCACCGCCCTAGGAAGTCTGTTCCAGTGTGTGACCACGCCCTTGGTAAAGAAATGCTTCTTGATGTCCAGTTTGAACCTCCTCTAGCACAGTTTTGACCATTCCCATGTGTCCTGTCACTGGAGAGAAGAGACCGGCACCTGCCCCTCCACTTTCCCTCCTCAGGAAGCTGTGGGGAGCAATGAGGATGCCCCTAGCCTTCTTTACTGCAAACTAGACAAATCCTAATTCCTCAGCCACTCCTCCTAGGACATGCCTTCAGCCTTTTCACCAGCTTTGTTGCTGTCCTCTGTACGCAATTTGATGAGGCATGAAGACAAAGTTGTTTTAGCAGCAGTGCTATTTCTCCTTCTGACACTGCTCTTTGATCAATGGCAGAAGAAAGCAGCTCTCCATGCGCTTATTTGATGTTGGCTTCTTCTTGAAGCTTTGCTGTGTGCTTTGAAAAAGTCACATCTTTGCAGCAAAGGCAGAGATGAAGATGCTGCAGCCTGCAGCAACCAGTGCCTCATTTCCTGAGTCAGTTTCTCTTTGGCTGCCACTAGATTTCTGCCTGAAGAGCCCTGAGGTCCAGCATTATCAGTGGTATCATTAGTAAAGGGTGGCATTGACTTGGTGGAGTTCAAAGGGATATTTTTATGTCCTGAGTTATGATGCAACATGAACCATAGAATCACAGAATCATAGATGGAAGGGACATTTAAAGGTCATCCAGTTCAGCTCCCTTGCAATAAGCAGGAACATCTTAAACTAGATCAGCTTGCTCAGAGCCCTGAGCATTCAAGCCTGGCCTTGAATGTTTCCAGGACAGAACATCTACCACCTCTCTGGGCAACGTGTCCCAGTGTTTTACCATCCTCATTGTAAAAAATTGCTTCCCTGTATCTAATCTGAATAAGGCAGTAACCGATAGATTGAGCACACTGTATGTTCACTGCAAGCAAATCTGCTATCATCTTCAGTCTCCATTTTAATATTTGTGCTCTGAAATATTCACGATAAGTGTGTGCCTCTGTCCTAGTGCACTGCTCCATGCAGGAAAACAGAAGCTGGGATAAAGATATCAATTCCCTCACCAGAATTGTGTGCTTTCTCAGCAGCTCCATAGAATTTGGACATTGATTAGCTGGTAGTAAGATGTTAGAAAGCTTAGAGATCTGCTAATGGAATATCAATACTGCAAACCTTGCAGGCTGAAAACTCAGGATGTCCATGCAAAGGATCCTGTGGGATTATTCTACTTCCTTCTGAAACCTCATCTGGTCACCCAAATTACTATTATTTTAAAATTCCCGCATTATCCTTTCCTGAGAAGGAAAACCTTCAGTAAAATCTACTGGAGACATGGGGTGTTTTCACTGCTTGGAGACTGCCCCTTAACACTTCTAGAATCAAGCAGTTTCGTACTACCTCTGCTACGTCCACTCCTATGAAACTCCATCTTCTCTGCTATTTTTCTACTAGCTAGACAGGCTGTGATAAGGCATGGGGAACATCTTCCTTTTCATTTTTACCACTGCTGGCTCCCAGGAGCTGGAGGGGAATGGGTAGAACCTTCCACTTTGACATCACATCATCCCTCTACCTTCTGTAACGCTAAAAGAGGTGGCAGGATTGTGCGCATCGCTCTCTCAATTGATGGTGACCAACAGCAGCATCTAGTGGCCCAAGCACCCTCTCAAAGAAGATTTTGGTCTGAAATCTTCAGACATGAGGAGTTTGTTTGCACTTTGCAATGAAGTACAATTTCCCCGAAGCCACAACAGTTGTGAAAGCATTCTGTTTGGCAACATTGGTGAACAGAGAGTCTTTACAGCTGGGTGAGCAGTTTGAATGCATCACCTCTTGCGTGCATACTCTGATGGCCTTCATGAAATGACTCAAGATCACATTGATAGTTTGCACCTGAAAACTCAGAGATGTGAACAGCAAAAGAAGAGTGAAGCTGAACAACACAGCAGTGAAACAGTGTGTTGTAGCTGTCAGTTGCAGGCGCTCCTGGGAACAGAGTTGCTGTACAGAGGTCATTGGCTATGCAGTAGTTGACGAGCATCTCTGTTGGGTGAGCCCACAGACCAGCTACATGCCTGGACAGAAAAATAAATACCAAAACTAAATGCTGCTAGCAAATTTTGTCATGTATTTTGGGAAGGAGTCTGAATATCAGACTCTAATACCTTGTATCAAAGTGGATTTTCTGCTTTTGTCTTTCAAGGGTTGCTAAATGAAGGACTTGCATGTACTTGTGAGGCTTTCCCCATTTCTCTGGACCTAAGAAATGATGCAAAGAAATGTTGTTAATTCTATGCCTAGAATTCTTCTGGGGAAAACTGCAGATTTCTTCCTTGAATTCTTCCAGTAACACAGGCACTGTGTATGTTCTGAAGCTGTTACTTGAGAACATTACTTTTCTGGAGAGATGGCAGTTTCTGTCTGCTGTTTACATTTGTCTCTGTTCAAGGGGACGCAAAATTAAGAGTTTAAAAGAAAACATGAAACAGCTTGGGAGGTTCTGGTGCCTGCCACCACTAGGCTGAAAGTGTAGATCTTCTCAAAAATTGTCCTGAATACTAAGCACTGGCTGTTTACTATAAGCAAGGATCCATGTGGTTTGGCAGATAATTAATCTCCTGATTAATTACCTCCTTTACCTCCTATTTACCTGCAGACCACCTGCCTCCCCTACTATCTAATTTCTGGCTCTTTCCTGTTAAATCCACACACATATTTAAAGCATTTATGCTTATTTTCTGTGCACAGTTGTTTCCAGTCAGAAATGGGTTGTAAGCCCTGCTTTGTACTTAGTCAGGTTAGGTTTGCACATGTGAATGTCTGGCTTCCTTGGGATTATTCTGCATTTTTTCCCCAGTTCAGAGAAGTTTGGCCCTCCGACACAGAAGGGTGAAGCATTTGTTTCTACTGCCTTGCCTTACCTAAGTATGTGGGCTTAGGTGTTGTTATTTTACAAGGGATTTCTCACCTGGTAGTGAGTTACTGTGATAACAGGGTCTGTAATTAACAATGTGATACAGGACTTCACCTAAACATGCCTATTCAAGCAGATTCAAGTCTCCTTTTAGACTGTTGGCAAGTTGTCTAATGTTTGGGTTGTTTGGATTTTTGAATTTGAACAAAATATTTTCCATGCCAAAATAATCTGGGGGTGCCTGACCCTGAATGGCTTCTGCCCTCCTTTGAAACTCCTTTTCCTAGCTGCCAAGCTGCCCTAGGACAGGGGCAAGGCTCTTTTCAACCACAGAATGGAGTGGCTCAAAGTGACCAGAAACTAAGCAAAGAGGAGATTAGACCAATTTAAACTAATTCTGTGTTTTAGACGTAGCCACAGAATAAAGCCAGAGTCCAAGCTGGTCGCAGAAATCACCTGCATGTGGAGGTCATAGCCTGTATGTAGCTTTTGCAATGTTTTCCAGAGCAAAGAGATGAGAGAGCACAGCAGATGGGTTTTGCACGGAAGCCATCCTTTACAAAGTGCAGAAGTTCATGAGTGCTGGATTAACAGATACAAACCTGTATTGCATCAAGTTATCAGATTTGTCTCTCAGTGCTCGGCTCCTTGCCTTGGCTGCAGTTTTTGTAAATTATCTGGGAGTTTTGAAGGCATTAGTGCCTTTCTCTGTTGTATCTGTAACAACATTAAGGCTGAAATGATTTTCTTATAGGTTTAAAAATAATGTTGTAAGTACCTGCTTCAAATCTGGCTGAAGTTAATAGGAACTGGCTTGAGTTTCAGTCAACGTCTGGGGATTTCAAAAAGTTGTTCAGAATTGCCTGCATTTATTACATTATTATGTGGTTGTCTGAGCTATAGTAGGTGGGGGGCCCTAGCCAAGACAGTTTTCAGCTGCTAGCAGAGCTGCCCCCTGGACAGGGAAGCGGTGCTCAGAAACCAGTCGGAGTTTTGGCACTGCCAGACAGCTCGAGTTCTCCAGCACGAGGTGTGAACTCTGCAATCACAGCACATCACAGGACAGCAGCAAAGACCCCAGCCCCACCCCCCCGTTTCCCCTTGGCTGTCAGAGAGGGTCGGTGAGCAGCCAGGTGGCATTTCCCAAGTTCTGGGCTGCCCTTGGGGGCTTCTCGCTCTGCTCCAGCTGTCAGTTCTATCCCTGTGTGTCCATAGTCTCGTTTCCAGAGCTGCAACAGGTGCCTCAAACATCATTCCCCTCACCCTTGGTCTCCCCTGCAGCCAACAGGATTGAGATGAACACTTTCTAGGAGCAGGAGTGTTGTAGTCTGGTGCCTTCCAAGTTATCACTTTGCCAGAGTATCCCAGCAGAGAATCAGCTCTCTCCTGGGCTGGTTGCAAGACACACATACAGCACTGATAGTGTCTCTGCCTCAGGAAATTCACTGTCAAGAATTTATAGCAGGGCTACTTAATACATTTTTACTATTTTCTGCTGGGTAATTTTATCATTATGATTTTATGATTAGGAAGGGAGCATGGTGCTTTCTTCTTTGTCAGGCTAGTCTTACACATAATACCACCTTCAGATGGGGAAACCTCATCCTCTGCCTGGAATATGGGAAGGATAACCAAGAAAGCAAATAATTTGGGGGAACACAGAGAGATCTGGAAGCATTTACCCTCTGAGTTGGTTATATAAGCCAAAAGATGTAGATGTTACCAGAGCCAAAGCTCATAAGATTTTATGGTATTTCTCTGACAAAACTCCAACCTTTCTGGACCTTGTTCAATTTGCAAAAGGTGAAGGAGCATATAGGAACTGGGGTGACTGGTTTTGCACAGCTTAGTGCTCATGGTGGTCTCTCCTCATCTCCACCTGCTGTCAGTCTGAGAAGCACCTTAATGTTTCAGGTTCTGCCTGCAAATTTCTAACTTAGAAATTCTACATACAAGCTTCCTAGCATTGCACTCCTAATGTTTTTCAGCCAGTCCTTCTCCCAAGCCTGGAGGTTGCTGGCAACCCCTTTACTTCAAAACCTAATCCTGATACCTACACCTCTCTCCAGTTCTTGTATTTCTGGATGTGCTGAAGTGACTTCTGTGCTGTTATTTTTGGAAGTGTGGGATAAGGAAAAAATACCTTGCACATTAAAGCTACAGTTGACCCTTTGAGACCGACTGCTTGTCACATTCTCCTTCAAAGATGTACTATCCTAACGTAAGCATGCTCAGGAGAAGGGAGAGAGCAACAAATCCAACCACAAAGCCTCATATTCCTCTTCTGTAGGAGAGAATCATTCCTGCCAGAATATGAAGCAACTCCTGTACCCCTGCCAAAACAATTGCTTGATGTGCTCTCCCTACTAGCTCATAATGAACCATGAACAAGCTTTTAAAGTAAGGATAAGGACTCACATGCTTACAGTGTTCATAGACTGTACGTCCAGAGAATTGAACAAAGAGCCAAAGAATAGCACAGATAAAGGGGGACAGAGTGTGCTTTTCAGCACTTTACTAGTCAAAACAATGGGTCTCTAAATTACAATATTTTCACTTTTCTGGATAGTTAAACACTCAGATTGCATAAAGGCATTCCTCCAACCAGTGTGTTGGAAGAAAAGCCCTGATCCTGAAAGAGATGCGCATAGGTGCTTCCCTTCCTCCATGAGATCAGTGAAGATTTATGCAGGAAAAGGTCACAGCCAGGCCCTTTGTTTGAAATCACATAAGTCCTACAATGATGTGGACTGTGTGTATTGTGATATAGCATGTTTGACCTACAGCAGTATCTGTCAATCACACTTGGCACCTACATCAAACCTGCTGAAATCAGGTTCACCTCCTTATTGACTTGGGTGGCCTTCACTTTCTGTCCTCCCTTTTTTTTAGTATCTTCTTAAAAATTTTTAAAATTAGACTGCTTCTTCTTGTAATAAACCAGACTTTAAAAGAAAATTAGTGGATACCCAAAGTACTTATCTAATGCCGTCCATTCATATATCTCAATCACAAGAAAAGGTGAATATGTGTGGGTTTTCTATCCATTTTTGATCAATGAGATAGGAGAAGCACACAATGTCCCGAGGACTCACCCAAGGTCAGAGCAAGACAATGCTGTAGAAAGAAATTCAAGTATTGCTAATTTCCCAGGTCGTGTCCACAGGAGAATGTTTCCTTTTACATGAAAGGAGCGAAAAAAGCTTTTATTCATCCATGGGAGAGAAGGAAACAAGTATCCCTGAGGATGAAAATAAATTGTTAGTCCAAACTTCACAGAAAGTTTTTATGCTGTACGATTTGCAATATCCAGTAAAGTACAAGAGCTGCAGCACTAAATAATAGACAGAAATTAAAAGTTACACGCAAAGGGTGAAAAAATAGTTTTTTAATAAGATGTGGGGAAAAAGGAGGGATTGGTGTGGCAGAAAGCTGCAGGCAAAAGCATTGCAAGGGACTGGAAGCATGAAGCCTTTTGCACCAGATGTGAGTTTATATTAATCTATAGCAACCACAGTTACTCAAGTTGAAAGGTATAGTGTGCAAACTCTTATATACAGAGGGAGCAGCATGCTAAAATACAGCCTAGGATGAGTTTGAGACAGCTCCCTACTGCTTTAGTTCACACAAATAGTTCTGGTGCAGTTCTTGGTGCTATCTGTGAGACAAAAAAAGAAAAAAGTCTCTGGGGCCCAAACCAAGCTTTTCACTTGGTCAAATGCTGAACAGCTGGTACATATTTTCAAATGTCATTTTTTTCCTGACTGCTATTTCCAAGGCCATTCTCAGCAAAAGTCTATTTAGTTTCTTTTCCTATTTTAAAAATTTCAGACCTCAGCAAAAGCAACAAAGCGACAAAAGAGAACAGAAACTGCTCAGAAGAAAAAAGCCTGTTGTGGTTGATGCTCAAGCTGAGATGCAGAGTAGTCTACCTTCCACAGCCAGGAGCCCTGTTCACCCTCCTCTTGCTTTTTTTTACACACTACGTGCCAGTGGCAGGGGAGGTCCATGCTCTTATTCTCTGTATGTTCCTACTGCATAAAACGCAGCGTAATTGCCGGTGGTAATTGCCCACACAGCCACTGCTGCTCTATGCACAAATGGGTGCAGCTGTTTAGAGAACATCTCAGTATTCATCAGTTGCAGAAGGGTGTGAGTAGGGGAGTAAGTTGCATCAGGCACAGGACTCTAGCAAGAAACCTGTATGGAAAGAAATTGTTATGTGGAGTCAAACCCTGAGAACATAAAGTTCTCGCTGAAGCAATGGAAACCAGCCTCTAAGGTAGGGCGTTGACCTCAAAGGAGTTAGGTTCAATTTCCAGTAGTTCAGCCTCAGATTTGTTTGATTCTGAGCTGGTTAGATGGATACATCAAAACACAGGTGCAGACAAATCAGTCCATGAAAATCACCTGCCTTGTTCCTATACAAGGTATCTTCAACACCAGCATTTCTCAGAAACCAGTAGCTGCTACAGGCAGCCACTGAAACTCCAGATGAGCTCCTCTCTCCAATCAGTTGCCTGGTGGGAGAGGCTAATAATTGGTAGAAGTGTATTGTGAATATCCCCCAAGAGCCACATGTTTCTCTTATGCTAATACTAGATAGTATTTAATTCACTTTTCCAGCAGGAATTATACCGAGGCCTGAGCTCCCTGCTCCTGTATTAACAGAAGGTTTCTCACTGCCTTGCCTGGATAGACAGCTGGGCCTGGTGCACAAATAGCCAAGGCATATTTTTCCCTACTGAGACTTATTCATGCTCTGTGCTTATGTTGCTTTCATAACAAAATTCAGAGTGGCCGTGCAGAATATGATTTGGACATGTGTCTCTGGAGGTGCATGACATAAAAAAACGCTAATAGACTCATATCCTGGCACCACTGACTGCTCTCCCCCTTAAAAAAATAAACTAATAGCATTTTCAGTACATTTCCAACCACTTTTGACTTTGCTGATCCCGGGGGGAGAAGAGCTATGGAAAACTGTGCCATTTAGAGGAAGGGCTGTTTCTGAGCTGTACCAGTGCATTCAGAGGAAAGGTTACAAAGCCAGAGTCACATTTTATCTAAAAGGGATGTTACCTTGGCGTTGCATGCCAGCAATTGTGATTAATCTAAATGGTGTGGGAATTCCACCCTAATCTAAGATCATTGATGGACATTTCTGTGAAGACACATGGTATGTTGTTGCACTCAGATTGTGCTGTAGAGGTTTACTTGTACCAGACCTTCATGGAGGACCTCACAAAAAAACATTACACATGTCAGAAAAGCACAGTGAGATTAGCTCAACCATATAAAGCTGTTTTACATAGAAAAAGGTTGGCAGCTTAAAAGGTCAAGTTAAGTGAAATATAACTATTGTTTTCTTTCTATTCAGAAGTTACACAATTGGGTTTATATGGCCTAGAAGGTTGGGCAAAAGTCCTTTATTGTCCTGTTTCACTTTAACATTTAAACATTTTCATATTTATGAATCCTTACATGGCTGACAGGCTGAGACAGGGTAGGGAACTATATTTGGGCTGGGCTTTTTTTCTAATGTGCCAAAATATTGGATTAAGTACTGTTTTGCTTGAGAAAAGGGACAATACCTTATCATTTATCCTGAGAGTGACTATCTAACTGGCATTAAAAATAGTCTATTAAAGTAATAGGCCAACCCTACATTAACTTAATCTTGCTGTTTCTGCAGTATGATGCAGATTAGCAAAGAGGTCTATAGCAGCTAGATTGTGAAACTCATACTGCCTTGCAATTGCTCTCAACATCCAGTAATTTGTCTTCCTTCTAAACTGTATTTACTTCTGTACATTTGAGTCTCATATAGATGGTACAAATAATTCAGAAAAGACTGAGCTGGGCTGTTAATTCATCAATAGAAGGAAAAAAATATGGCATTTGCACAAGAAACGTATGTTGATAGCATAGTTGCAAAAGTTTTTGTATGCTCTAAAATAGAGTCACATATTCACTTGTACCTGAATACAACAAAGAGGTCTAAGAAATTATTTTTTCCTATCAATCTTACAGGTTATTTCTATCAGGTTCTTGTATACTGAACAAAAGTTTTAGGGCCTTTAGTGGATCCCTGCAAGCTATAAATTAACACTTAGAATTATTTATACTTGCTGTAACAGCAAGCACTCTCCAATACACCAGCCAAATCCAAACCAAAATTAAAATCTTAGCTTCTACCCTGCTCTAAAAGCTGCTTAGTTCTTCACAGTGGTGATGAGTGCTTGAGGATGGAGAGACACCAGGATCTAATCCCTGTGAGCCTCTTGGTCCCTTTGCAGCATTGTATGGTGGCACTGTGACCCTGCAATATCACCATGATGCTGAGGCTCCAGAAAGTCTTCCCCATGACAGCTCATGGTCTTCTTCAACCATCACATATCTCCAGAGGTTAAGGAGCCCCAGGGACTTGGCCCATGGGCCACAACATACAAGCTTACCAGCTATAGCTCAAGCACAGCTGGAAAGAAATAATAGAGGTGGGAGGTGTCTGTTGGGGGAGTCCCTCAGCAAGCATTTGAATAAACTGATGAAGAAAGTCCATTTGTACTGGCATGCATAAATAGCTTGTAGAAAAATAGGAAAAATAAGAGCAAGGATAAAATGTGATGTTTCATGATAGTTGCATGTTACCAGAGTGGTTCCACAAGATCTGTACTGGGATTTGTGTACCTCAAAATTGTCATAGGTAATCTTATGCAAAGGTTAAAAAGGAGGCAAGGGAGTCTGCAGAAGACAAATAATTATTTGGGATAGTGAAATGTGCAATTGGCTGCAAACAGCTACAGAAGGATCTCACAATACTGAGTGATAAGGCAATAAAATCACAAATTAAATTCAATGGGAATCACAAATGAAATGTCAATAAATGCAAGTAAGGTGCATGAAGGAGAAAAAACAACTATCTATATGACTGTATACACAGTGATGAACTTTAAATTAGCTATTAGCTGGGGAAATTAGCTATTACCAGTCTAGCAACAGATCTGGGAGTCATTATGGATAGTGCTCTGAAAAGTCAGCTCCATGGCAGTGAAGTGGCAAGTAGTGCATTGGGAATTATTAGAGAAGGAAGTGAAAATAAAACAGAGCATCTTTGTAACATTATATACCTGCATGGTGAGTTTGCACCTTAAGTACTACTGGTAATTTCACCTCCACAGTTACCTCTTTGGAATAGGCTATGATAACATTAGGAAATGTATTGAGAAGAGTCACAGAGATATGAAGGAGAGCAAATAGGTCAGAACATTTCTACATTGAAAAAGAGATGATGAAACAGAGATATGACACAGCAAACAGTAGGAAAGGGCCTTTCTAAGAGGAGCAGAAGAAGGGGGTAATAAATATCTCCTATGGGCTCATAGAAACTCTAGGAATGTGCCATATAACTTTTTTCTCTCTCCACCTCTTTGTCCACAGTAATTTTTTTCCCATTATAGTACCTGTTTGAGACACAGCATTTGCCTTGTAGCACTGTGGAATCGAGAAGCTAGCAGAGCCAAAGGATCCAGCTCTGGCTGGGGTCCACGGGGTGACCTCAGCCGAACACCTACCTCTCACCGGTGCCTGGGATAAGAAGGGCAGCTGCACTGTCAGACTGCCAAGAGCCAGGATGACAAGGGTGGTGTGGGATTGAAGTTATTCTTCTCTCTGCATTGCAAAAATCAAGTAGGAAGGGGAGACCCTGGTCTCAAGGGGAGATCAGATGTTTTTGAAGAGGCTCCTTAGAAGTTCTGGGAGCAAGCTGGGCAATGAGGAGTTATTTCTAGAAGCTGGTACGAGCCTAGGACTGGCTTTGTTGGGAATTGGCATGCAAGGACTTGGTGAGGGGACAGAAAGTTACGCCTCAAGGAAGGAGGGAGTGAGCTGATTGATGGGCTTTATTTGGGAAAGGTCAAAGAATGAAGTTAGGCATCTGTGAAGGGAAAAGCTAAGAAGAAAAGGTGAATAAATAGTCAAATCTGAATTCTCAGACAGTTTAATTATTGTGTAGAGAATCATGGATGGTACAAAGAAAGTAAACAGGAAATAATTTTTTTTTTTAAACACCCTGAATAATGACCAGATGGCAGATTTAAAGCAAACTTATAGAAATACTTTTTAATGCACAACTGCAAATCACTATGAAATGTTGTGGAGGCCAGCAGGATTGAAAAAGAAGCAAACAAACAGAGAGTGACAGACCTGGAAAAGATTACGTTGTCAGATCATCCTTTCCATTAGTACCACCTGTACCTTCCTCTGCTTTCAAAACAGAAGTGACTAAGGGCCACCTTGGAGCCTTGTCCATGGAGTATGTCCATTACTGTGCGTTAGCTTCCCCACATGGACAAACACTGAGTGGGCGTGGGTATAATCTGTACCATCACAAAGCAGATAAAAAAGCAACATCTGTACACTATAAATTAGCTCTTTCCAGTTTCTTCTACACAAAGCTGTAGGAGCACCTAATGTAGATCTTAAAGTACGTGTAATGGAAAAAGTACTGCTTTTCAAGGAACCTCTCAATCTCAACCTTTGAACTGGATTTCTTACAGTAAATTATGTTCTAATTTTGACACTGACACCAAGGACAACAAACCAGGCTGTAGCATGACTCTTTTAAAAATATACCTGTATACGTTTGTGTGAGAGACTGTAGGAATCGGAATCACTTCCTTGGCAATATATCCCAAGTTTTGGCGAAAAAAATTGTCTTTGCATAGAGAATAATAACATGATTGTTAGTATTTCAGCTTTTCTAGCAGCTGAAATCATTGTTGTGACTCAATTAGCCCATTCAGATAAGGAGAGGTAGACAATGTTCTTCTTTCTTTGTGGAGCAGAACTCATATGTTTACAAGGCAAGTTTCTTGAAAGAACATGTGGTATGCTATATATTTGCCACTGCAATTTCCAGGGGAGACAAGCTTGACTGATTTCCACTATGTAGCCATGACTTGTTTCCCATCGAAATTCTTTTTAAAATAGACAAGTAGGCAATTACCATGTAAGAGATAAATGGAATATATAGTTAATGTCAAGATATATTCTTGCTGTATCATTATAACGTTCATGTTAATTCACAGTTAATGTGCCCATGTATACTCTGTTTCTTGGACAGAATATCCCTGAGTTGCACAAAGCCTTTTCTCTCTCTGTCTCTCCCTCCTTTTTCCCATACTGGTGTAGTTATAAAGTAGGAAGCATGTTACAATAAAAGAGCCTCAGACCAAGGTTCTGCTCTAAAGACCAATTGCAGCAATACTCCAGGAGAGCAGGCTGCCAGTGACTGGGTAGGAGGAGTTGGTGGTGGGCCATCTTACTCCAAACATGACCCGAGAGAGGAAAAACCAAAGCATAGATCCTATACTCTTGGAGGAGCAGTTCAGCAAACACCTAGTAAATGGAAAGATGCTCTGCTTGTCCTCTGCCAGGCAGCAGTAGGAAAGCTGCTGGAAATGCCAACAGTGTTTTGTTTTTTTCCTTCCAGGCAGATTTTCCACAAAAAATAAGGCTTGCACCTGCTTTAACATAGGTTGTTAGAAACGTGAATGAGGCAAATGAATTCTCTTGTGTCAGATCATTCAGCAACCAGGGAGAAAAATCTACAGTTTTCAAATGCAATACCTTTTCGTGAATTGGTGGAAAAGTACATATTCATTGGCTCCAATGATAATCTGAATCTTGTTTAAACAAATTTTTCTCCCACCTGCAAAAAAGCCACAGATAGATTTAGTGAATACATACTATTTATGAAGCTCTTTCTTCCCATAAAAAACAGATGGATCATATAAAGTTGGTGCAGTTTTGCTCCTAAAAGCAATGTGACCCATTAAGGGTGTTAGGAGAGTTAGGAGAGGATACCTGGTTCTTGAACATGCCCAGGAGACAGGCATTTAGTTGCTCTCCATACTAGATTTCATGAATGGTTCCTTGATATAACTACTCCTCTGTTCTTCCCCCATAAAGATAACACTCCTCTACCTTCTGGGATATTTTCAAGGATAAATATATTAAACATGTTTAGGTTCTATGGCACAGATAAGGGATTTACAAAAGTGTCTAACAAGGACAGTCTATTCTCCGTTGCACCATCCACAGCTCTCGACTCCCACAAGCACTTCCACCTTAGGGCAGTGATTCACATGTGGCAGATGAGAGCGGAGCCATCAGGCCGAGCACCCTCTGGAACAAGGTCTATAACACATTGCAAAGTATTCATCAATGCAATGCTCTTCTGCCCACCTTAGACTTGATGTGTCATCTTAACAGAAGTTTAGTGCTGATGGATTTATCTGAAAGACAACTATGTAATGGATTAGATACTGCACTGGCATAAACCATTATAGCTTTGGTGAAAGTATTCTGAATTATAAATAACACCTTAAGATCCAGTCTAAATTTTAATTGAATTAATGTGTACTTCATATGTAAACAGTTAAGATACTGGTACTGTCTCAGGCTGTAAAACTTATAGGAAAGTGAAATATTTCTCCTGAAGCATAAACTCTGCATGGCTTAAATACATGTATTTCCCTAGTTTTGGTATAAATACATTAAGGTTATTAACATATTTTAGCTAGATTGTTAACAGAAAGAAAGAAGGAAAACAGAGAACAAACAGTTATATGATTTGGTTTACTAAACTCTTTTTTTCTGAAGTTGGTATTCTGGTTTAGATCAGCGACTTTTGCAGTGCCATCAGTCCAAAGCAGGAAGTAGGCTTAAACATAAACATATATGTCTATGTACTTTTTCTGACTAATACAAATTTTCTATTTCTTGTCTGAACAGTGACAAAATACCCAAAACAATTCATATCGATTTCTAACAATTTCTATTACTAAAATGCTTTTGGATGAGGGTGACCAAGTGAAGAATCTTCCGCTGAAAACCAAGCCATCCTTGAAGTCTCTGATGCCCAAGTCCACTGGACAGGGTTTGTTGTTTGGGTTGGAGAGAAGCCACACTGTAAGCTGTCTCCAATGACTGTATTGCTCAGTTTCATTGAAAAACTCCTGCTGGAACAAGTAGTCTTCCTGACTTTTGTTGCTATGGCATGACAGTTTTCTCCAGCTGTTTGAGGGGTTTATTATTGCACTGTGTGCCTCAGAGTTCAGAGGCAAATGCATAGATCAAACTTGTGGCTGGTTCCACTTCTCTCTCACAACCTCTGACAAAGCGACAGAGATGAACGGGCTAAGGATGGCACTATGGTTCACCTGCTCTCTGCCAGAATAAACCCTCCACACAAGTGGACAAGAGGAAAGCAAGTGAAGAACTGTGTCATGGACCACAGCTCTGCCTTGGAGGGATAATGCTTGCTAAGCTATTCACACAACATTTTTCTCTTCTCGGCCCGAAAAAAGGGAACCACTATTTCTCCTTGTAAAGGAAAGGTTCCTCCAGAGCTAAAAATGGCATCATCTAAAAAGTTTCAGGAATTCAATACTCTGAAAGGAGTATATTTCCTCTCAAAAGTGAAACTGGGAACCCTACCCGTCCAAACAAGTGTGTCTCATAGAAATATAGGCCCATAGAAGTGGGTCTCGTCTGATTCTACTGAGGACGAACATGTGAAAAGAATTTACAGTTGAAGATCTTTTTAATGTACTGTGTCTTTCAAAAAACTGCAACAGATGAATGGATCTTGTCCCCTAGATGACATTCTGAGTATTACAGTGGCTCTGTCGAGGCAGCTGAGGATCAGGAAATCTTTTAAGTCAGAGGTCTGGGCTTCTGAATGGGATGTGGTGGTAATGGTTCCTTCGGAATTATGAGCTGTCCTCCACAGAACTGGTCTGAAGGGGTTCCTTTCTACAACCAGGTCTGACTTCACACCTTTGTATGCAATGCTTCATTAAGGACTTATGGCACCCTAACACGCCGTCAGCACGTCCTTTATTGTGCCAAGGACACCCTCATGAGATGTTATGAGCTGCTAAAGCCTTTGTGTAACCAGTTCCTGAAAACAGTAATCCCAAGATTTTTTTGACCTAGCTAACTTAATGGCTCAAAGGAACCCAGAAATTCCCCATGAACATCTGAAGTCATGGATGGAGTCATCACCTGAAACCCAAATAAATTCAAGCTTTACAGAGGACTGTGTCCTATTATATGTTTTGTTGACTATTAAAAATCAATTGTAAATATAAGGAACATAGAGCAAACAGACTCAACTCAGTTTATTAAACACAAATGTTCACTGCTAATGAGCAAAGCAGTTATCATAATCTCATGTCTTTGCTTCAATATACAAGTGTCACACCAGCTGAGAAACGGCCAAGTTCACTTGACAAAAGGATTATTTACCAAAATATATACCCCATTTATTCACTACAAAAATCCTGAACTGTTCCCTAATTTCCATCTCCTATTTTGTAAGCAGAAGGGAAGAAAACCACAAAAGTACCATGACAACAAATAGAAGAGGAATCTTTTTGATTTTTCTTAAAGTAAAAAATAAATCTATTAACTGGGAAAATACATACCAAAAATGGTTATTCATGCCATGGAACAAGAAAGCTTTTCGTCAGTGACATGGGAAATATGAAAAGGAGTTAACTAGGCTACAGGTCATGGAGAGTTCAGCTGACATAAATAGCAGACTTGCAGAAGTTTGCCTCGGAGTTTAGAGCAGCAATAGTGAACTTTAATAACAGTAAAGTGTTTAATACAAATACTGCCTTAACTAGATCTACAGTTACAGGCCTGAGCTATTGATCTCATAGCATTATATTGATGCATTATAGCTGCAGGGGACAGGAACACTTTATTCCAGGGAACAGCCAGCATGCTGCCATGTTGATTTAGCCTCTTTCTAACTGCTCTGCTTTCAATATGTGCAGTTCACAATGCAGAGAGTACATATTCTCCATCTCTTCCTAAACTATCATGCTATAGCTGAAAGAGTTTGCAGCGTCAGCAACCATACACACTTGTACACCATTTGATGCTAATTTTTGGACTGTGTAGCTCTTGCTTTATTTTTCAAACATTTTTTGCCAACTTCACTTCCAACAAAAACAGTGTCATCATACAGATTAATTACAAGTTTGAAAAGAAAGAACTTTTCTTGTATCAATAGGTACAGGAAAATAAAAGCACTAAGATGGTTTCTCTGTCTCACAGCTTCACTACTTCCCTCAACTTTGATGTAATGTGACGTGAGCCCCGACTATTCCCAAACAATATTTCCCCTCTTTCTTCCAAAGTCGTTCTAAGGGACTTTGAACAAGTTCACAATCACCCATCCTGCTCCTCTGTGTTACCTCAGAGTATTGCACACATGGTGTTGATACAAAGGAGCTGCAAATAGAGTGTTTGAGGCAAAGATGCTCAAATAACCAGGCTTTCTGCAGCACCTGGGGCTCTGAGATCAGGAGCGTTATCCTCCCCAGGCATCCTGCCCTGTGGTTCGGCCGCCTCTCCCACCATTGTGTGAGCCGCCCCTGGAATGCACAGGCGAATTCCTTGGACATGTCATCTCTTGAGTCCCCTTTCATCCGGCTGAGGGTGGAGACAGGTGTTAAATCAGCGTTAGCACCCACCATACCGCACCGCAGATGCTGGTGGGGAAAAATGAGGAGAAAAAGACAATGTCCCTCTTGTCCATGCTGTAATTTCTGTTAAGACAGAACCTGTGTTGCTTCTTCATGTTCGGTCAAGTTCTTTGTCACAAACTCCTTGCACTCCATCACCTGTATTGGATGCCTCAGGAGATTAGGGTGAACATTTCTTGCCACAGTGACCTGGAATAGGTTTTTGGCTAGCTGCACACTAGTAACTAGTTTTTTTGTAACAAAAAACAAATAAAAAAGATAAAATACAAATTTCTGAGTATGGTTGAGAGGGATTTCACCCTACTACGAGAGACATGTCCTTCTCCCATTATCCCCAAACCCTAAGAAACAGAGCGTTCCTGAGCATCATGCACAGACATAATTTTAACCTAGAAAGTGTTTGCTTTTCTACATTGTGTACCTTAAAATAAAAGCAATCATGGCAAAATCTTTAGCATAAAGTTGATAGAGTTTCCAACTTTGCCTGGTTACTTGTTTCTCATATTTACACAACACACGTCTAG
Organism: Cnemophilus loriae; assembly: GCA_013397755.1. Taxonomy (NCBI): domain Eukaryota; kingdom Metazoa; phylum Chordata; class Aves; order Passeriformes; family Corvidae; genus Cnemophilus; species Cnemophilus loriae. Next base: position 3,124,344 of record VZTF01000980.1, on the reverse strand, counting down.
TTTTGTTTATAGTTAAAATACCTTTTAAAACATCTTTACAGTTACTGTTCCACCTTGTAAGAAGTTCATTAGAACACCAGCTTTTAGTGCAATAAAATTTGTGACAACGCAAACAAAAATCTCTACGTGAGCTGCAACACATGCACTGCTAAATTCACATATAAGGAGCACATAGAACAGATTTAGGGTTAGAGCCAAATCCAAAGGAATGTGCATACTTTTCAGTCATCCTCAGTTGTATCACAGCAGCACAACACATCCTCACCTGTATGCTCTGAGCATACAGTCGCATTTTGTGGAAGCCTCCTTTCTATTTGCTCAGCACCTCCTACAGCCTCCCTTCTTGGACACACAGAAAGTCTCACTCCTAGGCATACCAAAGCTCTGCAGAGCAAATAAAACCATTGCAATGATTTCAGCTACTTCTTGCTACCCATCAGAGTTATTATTAAACTCCTTAATCTGTACTTCAGTCACCCAGGTGCCAGTGGTGCTCCTTGCTTCTATCCAAACACCCTGAGAGGTTTTTACCCGGACAGCAAACCACTTCTCTCTGAAAGGCTGAAGTAACAGCTATGCTGGGGATGATTTGACAAGTCTCCAGGCTAATGCAGGATCTGCAGAAACCACAATATGTGCCAGGTGTGAACATGCCACAGTAGCTTTGGTCCAGCCTTTTGCCTGCTCCAAGCCCTTGGGTAGGTGTAAAGGATGGCTCTGCACCCTTCCTCCCCCACAACTTCTCCCGAGGCAAGCTCTGGCCTGGCACAGGGAAGCACAGACCTTTTGTTCAGAGACAGACTTTGAGATATGAACTTGCAGGAAATAAGGAACCTATATATACTCCTGAATCCAAATTCCCAGGGTGTAGACTGAACCAAAAAATAATGGATTGAACAGAAACCTACTCTAATTTGTCCCAAAAGTTAGAGTTCAAATTCTAAGCAGCTCAGATGGTCTTGCTAAACTACTCCTGTAAGCTGAGGTAGCACGGATCCAGCTTGCATGATTTTCTGAGTAATGTGTCTGAGACTTGACATTTTGCCCTGGCCTGCTTTCTGTCTTGTAAAGACTATTCTCAGTTCCCTCCTCTTTCTCTCCTCTTCATCTTTTTTAACTTATCATTTTTTACATTTTAAATCTTTATACATGAAAATTAAAAAAAAAAAAATTCTAGGCTGATGGTCTCCCATTGAAACTGTCATCTCCTATTACTCTGTGTGACATGACGGACCCTGATATGGATATGATGTATTATGACACGACACATGACACCAGTTACCCAACATTGTACCTCATTAGAGGAAACTGTAAAGGCATAAACCAGGGGTGAGCCTCTCCTATTAATATCTTGTTCCTCTTACCACCATAATTTGGTGTTCATGTGGTTGTTTCAGGTTTTCCCCCTTGGACAGCCTCATAACTGTTTTTGAGTGCAGATAAGGAACAAAAAGGGAAAAAACACCCTGAAAGGTTAAAACCCATCACACTCTTTTCTCTGTAAACATAGAAATAATATCTTTTGAAATAGTCCTAGTTAATCCCTTCTTAATATCTAGAAGGAAAATAAGAATTTGTATATCTCTGACAGCACATCCTGGATTTAATTATTTCCTGACCACAGAATGGGTTGATCAGAATTACTGTTGGCCAGACAGGAAAAAAGTTATCATGAAAGGTGCTGGGTTCACAATTAGCCACAGTTTGGCAAAAAAAAATTGACCATTCCCAGATCACATTAACATGTTTTCTGTCAAAGTCTGCTGGAGAGAAAAAATGCAAATGCTGATGCAGGAAAGAAAGATTATTGTTACTGTTCCTTCTAGTTTCTCACCTGTGCCTGATAAATGACATCTCTGAATTTTTCTTCCTAATTTTGCCTAACAAATATCATCAGAACAAACCTGCACCGTTTTTGTTCAAAACTGTGTGTGGAAAGAAATCGAGGCCAGCTTCTCATCTATTTCTGTGGCGTTCATATGTTCCAAGGACAGGAAGATGCTCTTACGAAGGTGGATATTTATTAGCCACAGTAGATTAGCCTCAGTCTGAATTTCAGTTATAGCAGCTGACAGTGATTGTCTCTTTGTGTTCCGTGTGGGCACTCTCTGGGTTGTACTAACATCCTGGACCTGGCTAACAAATTCCTGCTCAGTGTGTGGTGACTACAGCTCATGAAACACCAAGACTGTCTCTCTATGCTTTTATAAAATTTTAGTAGCAGAGAGGATGAATGAGAAATGGATGTTTATAAAACTGTAGGAAGCAGTAAGAGGCAAATCAATCAATACCAACGGCAGATCAGACACTTGGAGACAAGCTGCTCACTCGCGCAGTTAAATAAAAGTCTAGGGATACAGCTGCAAACTTCTGTTTGTTATGTATTTCCCACTGGATAGAAGAATGTATGCATATAGCTCAGGTGACTGAAGATATTTCAGAAGAATGTCGTTTGGGTTCCTTGACAACATTTGGCATCATGAAGAGACCTCGTGTGCTAAGAAAAGGAAAACATTCACCTGGAGTTCACTGCATTGAACCAGTTATGACTGACAGTCACCAGCCACCTGATGAAGGCAGCTGTTTGCATGCATGCCCAAAACACACACTTGGCTCAACTGGCACCTTTAATGTCCTTCTCACTGAACAAACTAAAGATTAAGTAATAGTGGTAAAAATGATACTAAGCTGGCTCATTCTGGCTGGAACGATCCTTTTTGCTGACTATGCAAATGTGGGATGGTGTTGTCTTGGGGCTGCACCTGAAGGTGAATAAATGTTCTTGCTCTTTTACATTGGCATTCCACAACCTTTGGTTTAAAGAGAAGGATGGAGTATTCTCAGGATTGGATTTACATCTTGGACCCTATGATCCTGCTACTGAGCTTGCTATTTCTAGACAAATATACTCTACAAAGCAGACAGCTCATTTTCTGTTTGTTAGCGAATGTCAGTAGACATCTGAGCCACTCACCTTGACTAATTGGTACAGCCAATTATGGGATGTCTTAATATGAAGTAGATTAGCAATATCCTTAAAATCCTCAATCAAAATTATTTCTGAACATTTGTTTGCATATTTATGACTTATGCTGGAGCAAAATAACCAAAGCCCTGTAGAAAAGCTACTAAACTTTTTCAGTCTGCTGAGATTTTATCTTTATTGGGTGTGTTTGCCACAGAGGTTATGACAACTTTGGCAGTTCATTATAAAGGAATGAACTCCCTCTAACTCTGTGGGGCTTTTTTATCTTTAAGTGCCCTAAATAAAATAGTGAGTGAGCTACACATAAGTGGGTTTTTTTTTTCACTGCAGAATGCATGTTCTTCATCTGTAATGGCTTTATTTTGACACTGCAGGTGATAAGAGCTGTCTAACACAGCAAACACTTCCATAGTGAGGTGCCAGTAAATTCTAGGTTATAGGAGACCTCATTCTGCAAAAGAAGATGTGTGCAAGGGCAGCCACCAGCTGCCAGACAGTCCGTCTGTAGGATCCATTTCTCTGCATTTTGCTTCCACCTACCATAGGCTGTTTTAGAGAGGTAAACCTGCTGCTAGGTTTGTTTCTGATGATTTGTACCCTAAATTACCAGCTAGCCCTCCACACAACATTTCAGTAGTCGAGCCCAGCTCTAGGATGATAAATCCATTTGCTAGAAGGCCACATAAAGATTAGCTGCTGCAGTGATGCCTGAAGCACGATGCTCTTGATCAGACTAGCAGTATAACAACAGACTAATCCATGGTATACTGAAGTCATAGGAAATATTTCCACTAATACAAATAGATGGAATTAAGACTAGCAAATCTTTGCGGCAGATATTGTTCTTTAAGCATAGTTTCTTTATTAATGATAATGATATATACCTCGTTAAAACCAAAAATCAAAAAAATTACTTGTTACTTGGGAGAGAAGACCACCTCCCACCTGGCTACACCCTCCTTTCAGGTTGTTGTTGAGAGTGATATGGTCTCACATGCAGTCCTCCGGTAGAATGCCCCAGAAATGAGTCTGGGGATGCTTCAGTCATTGGTGTTCGAACTTGGGGTGATCTTTGTTTGACCAGTTCATATGTGTATGAGCAGCTCCTTCCTTTCCCGAGGTGTGCCACAGCAGGAATTTGTCTGGATGCATGAACCAGGATGTGCTAACCAGATCTCATCTCTGCCAGCCCTGGAATTAGCACCTTCCTGTTGCAAATTCCTCCTTTCTTTACTTAACTCAAGTTCTCACTGTGGTGACTTTTCTTATGGCAAGTTCCTTCTGTGGCCTTGGCAGTGTTTGAGACAGGCAACTGTGATCTTTAAGGCCTCACAGCTGCAGAGAAGAAGGGACGTTCCTGCAGCATCCGATCATTTGGTGGGGCTGGAGAGCACAAAGGATAGCTGTGTTTCTGTCCAAAGGGCAATTTAAAGTTGTTAGTTCTGTCCCGAACTCTCCCCAAAGCCTTTTCCTCACACCTGTCTCGATTGCGACCCCTTTGCCTCCACCTGCTTGAAGAGAGAGAAGGTGAGAGGCAGTTGCTCAGGTGCAAGGGGAATGGGTCTGTAAGATCTACCTCCTGACAGCTAAAACCGTTCATTTTACTTTAAAATCTCTTTCGAAGGAAAGATGATCTTTCTCTCTTTGTTCTCAGTAATGGCTGGGCTGTGACACAGGTGCAAGGCAGCTCTGGCACCAGCTAAGCTAAAGAGCCCTAAAAGCAGCTCCTGAGGGAAGGAGTCCTAGGAAGACAGCTGCAATCCTAGAGGCAGAAAGAGTGTGCCCCAGGTCAGAAGTTACCTTTAATTTTCAGGTGGCCTTTTCTGCTGCAAAGGACTGCTGCAAGGTCTTCACTGCTGTTTTAGTCCTTACCTGAGCATCTACAACATGCGGACAAGCCTGCATAGGGTCAGATGGGATACTAGAGGGATGAAAATTTCATTGTTTATAAAGGTGGTCTCTCTGCCAGCTTTATTTATCTACAATGGTATCAAGGATGCTGAAAACAGCCTGGAGGGAGAAGATGAAACTGAGTTTTAAAGGCATGTGACAATGTCTGTATAATCCCAAAAGATTAGCCACTACTCCTACATACCACAGCGATTTCTGTTCCTGTGTTTCCCTGTATGTCAGCCAGATACCATACGTGGGCAAGGGAAGACTTCCGAAGAATTAGGGAGTGGTACAAAAGACAAGCACAAGCACAAGCCCGATGTCTCAGATTGTATGTGAGGATGTACAGCAGAAAGCTGCTTTGAGACAAGGGCCTGATATCATCTCCCAGGGCCACTTGCCTGGGGTTATCCCTCCTTGTGTGTGCAGGCATGTTGCTAGAAAACTACAATCTTCTTGGGCCTGTATTCAGCTGCACCATGTCCTGAGGGTGGCAGGAAGGGAAGCTGCACAGCTGGATGGCTGTCACCACTTCTGTGCCTGCCAGAGGCTGACAGAGAGGAGGGCTGTCCCATTAACCCCATCCTCTGTAAACCTCGGCTGGCAGGTGGTGATCACACACCAAGACCTCACTACCTCCATGCAAATCCGTGCTGCTCGAAGGCTGTCACCACCAGCACTACTAGAAAATGCTTGCCTTGGTTTTTCCAGGAGGGGAACAGAGTGGAAGAGAGGGAGATGGGGAACAGAGTGGGTTCGCAGTGCACCCACCAGTGAGCCCCAGCTGGATTTCCAGGACAGGCAATCAGCAGAGCAGGACTGCAGCTAACCAAAATCAGGCTGAAACCTGAAACACTCTCTTGTCTTCCTGTCCTGACTTCAGCTCTGGTCTGGAACAGAAAAGCCTTTGGTACAGGATGCTGCCTACCTAAAATGGACCAAACACTAGATAAGAGTAATCTTGCCGATCTTGCCTTGGGTGACACCCACAATGTTTTCTTGAAAGTCCTTTGAACGTACAGTTTAGTTATTTCCTCTTGTGGGCAAGACAGTGAAGACTCAATTAACTGGATTTTTTTTCTGTTCACAGAAAAAAATTGTCTTTTATTTCTAATTGTCTTTTTCTCTAGCTGGCTTTAGTTCAGTTGTAGCAAAGTCTCAAATACTACTAAGGAAAATACATTGATGTAAAGACATATGTCATCCTTGTTTTTCGCAGAAAATCTTGGGAACGTATTTTATAAAAGCTTGTGCTCACTTTACTTAAACTTTGGACCAAGCAAAGCCAATGAAATCTTTTTAACACCAGCAGAGAGGCAGCTGGATACAAGGCAGAAAAAGGAAGAAAAAAGGAAGCACTAAACTTACTGCAGTGCTGTAGTACATGTAATGTAATAGGTTCCCTGCGACATCAATAGGGTTTAGGCATGCTTAGCTCTGTAGGCTTCTTCTAAAGTTTTTGAATACGTTAAGGCAGAATTTACTTTGGTTTCAATAGCTGAGCTTTATTAAGATGAAGTCTACAGTTTTTTAAAGCATAAGTAGAAACAATAGAGTTGTTAAAGTACTGAGGAAAGAGTCTAACTGTAATCATGACCAGAAGCATTTGAACTGAAGGATAAATTAAAAAAACTGTGGAAAACAATAGCCCATTACAATGGCAAAATCCATCAGCTGAAGAAAGCAGGGCAGACATGGTCAAGGCATTGTGCTTAAAGGATATCCATAAGATACACACATACAGTAACAGAGAGTGACATTCTTCATGTTGTATCAGTTTAAAAATCCAGATAGATCTAGATATAGATGTCAGCTACTAGGACAACCAGGCTTCATCGCCCATGGACATCAGCACAGCCAGCACCTGTCTGCTCAGCAGGTTGTGTGCCTCGTGGTGAAGGGATAAACACGATCCGTTCCTCCGAGCCCCCGCCGCCCCCGTGCTCGGGCACCAGCAGCCCGCAGCCCGTGGTGCGCCTCCCACCAGCCTGTGCCCGCACATGGAGTGCAGCCAGGGGAGGCAACTTATAATTATTTGATGCAGATTGCAGATGGTCACTCCATTAGCATCGATGCAGAGGCACCCCTCGCACGGTGTGGGGTCGCCTTTGTCCCTCTGCAGAGGGGGATGGCTGATTTGTTGTGATCTTTTAATGCCTCTCCCAGGGCTTGATCCGGGGAGGTGCTGAGCAAGGTCTCTTACATTAAAGTAGAAAATATCAAATTAAAACCCCTTTAGGATAGAGGCTTGAAAAGGAAATTAGAGAATAGAATTTCTGCATCATAAAATATTAGGAACAGAGTGCATTAAATTGCTCCTAAATGGTGACAAAGGAGATCTGTTTCACTGTCTGTTTAATAATTGTTTTAACTAAAGGATGTGTCTGTCTTGTGGGGTATTGACTGTTAATTCCAAAAGTACAGATATTGCTGGTGTGTTACAATTCGGCTATTACACTAATTTTTAATGAAATAACAATCAAGTTGTGTGTGTCATCCTTCTAATATTTATTTACTTGCTAAAACCAGACCTTTTATTGAGAGTGGTTTCATGCATTCTTTCACCAGTCAAGTCAACATTACTGTCTTTTTAAAACAGCTGTAAATCTCTTTGATTGGGACTTGAGGCTGGAATCATTCGTGCTGTGTTAAACTAAACTGTCTTATCTCCTTGAGTGCTATGCAGCCTCTAGCATGTCCAGAGCTGCATCTGTCCATGGCCTAAGGAGGACAATATTTGAAAGCTATTAATAAAGACACTTGGGGAGGAGATGGAGACACGCCTTTAACCCTCAGTGCAATGTGTTAGAAGAGATGACAGAGTAGGAAAGGCATGCTTTTTCATTTTCAAGGATGAGGGGTTTTGTCTTTTTCTTTTTCTTTTTTTTTCTTTTTTCTTTTTATTTTTTTAATGGGGACAACCACTGCCCTACAAATAGCCCATTATTTTCAAAGGAATGCAAGCTGATGAACATCTGCACCACTGGACAGAAGGTTAGCTCAGACAAAGGTTTCAAAAAAAATACAGGAGGAAAAACCAAAATTGCCAAGAAGCTGACCCTGACCACCACCAGCACCACAGAAGGGAGACCCACACCTCTGAAGGCTCCTTCTGCCCCTACTGCCCCAAACTGCTGAACCACAGACAAAGGGGAGACCCTTCCATTGGTCTGGAGCACCCTGGAAGTTTCCACAGGGCTAAGTCAAGTAGGGAAAATATAAAGCACCTTTACATGGAACCAGGACTCCCTTTGCATGAGGGATTCCTGTCTTCTGACCCATGCTGAATCTGTTGTTTTGCTGTTGAAGTGGCAAAAAGAGAGTTTCAAACTGGTCCCATCATATCTTAGTATTAGAAGGGAAGTCAAGTACTATTGCATTTACTGCATCTCGACATTCATAGTGAGGAGCAAGTCCTCGGTGCAAAACTTTTGTGGAAAGCAGTATTGAAAATCTCCAGGCTGCTGGGGACGAGTGGCAGTAACTTCCTCAGCTATCCAAAAGCAGGCATCTGAGCCTCTGTATGGTCAACACTGAGAACCAGGGCATGTCCAGAGCAGAATTATCACATTCTTTGTGGGCATCTATCCAGAAGGCAGCTTAGTTCCTTCTTGAGTGACAAGTGGACAAGGCACTGGAGACACATGACATCCCTCTGACTTCAGCCTGCACAAAGATGGGTTTCACCCAGAGCAGCATCTGGGGCCTTGTCATGGCAAAGCTACTGGCACTGATTTACGATGTACTTCATAAAAACAGGGTGGACACAAGGAAGGGAAGCCGGGAGATTACTCTAGAAACAATACTTGCTCCTGGTTTTCCTCATAGTCAACTCTGGTGGAGATATTACCATTCCAGCACAGAAGGTGTTGGTGACATGTACCAAGTGGCTTGTGTGCCCCTGTCTGTACACTTCCTGCCCCTGCAGCTCTGCTTTCAGGAGCTGCCTGTTTCTCAAAACTCACCAAGTTGATCTACATGTTTCTCTTAGAGGTTATGTCCAGAGCTGTCTGCCATGCTGCCTTCCAGGCTGGGCTACCAATATTTAACATCAGGCAGCCAGAAAGGACCGTGCTTGTGGGTAGGGAAAGGCAAACAAAGTATCGCATTACAAGGCAGGGTATGCCTTTGCAGCTGTCATTGCTTATGACAGTAGAACAGGGAAATTTCCCTCTTTCTTTGAAACCAAGATTTAGCCTCAGCTTTCCTTGCTGTTACGGCGTCCTCTGCAGCAGGGAAAACTCAACGACCTCAAATCCCTCTGCCGCCATCAGAGTCTTCTTATCTCCACAACATCCACCAAAGTAAAACGAAAATCCAAGTACTATCCCTTACCAAAGTCCGCGCAGAGCACAGCACCGGTTAGATAGAAAAGCCCAGCCTTGCCCCTGAGAAGAGCAAGACTTATATCAAAAGAGAAGTTCAAGCATGGACTGTAAGTTCTTTCAGAGACAAATACGACTGGTTTCTCATTGAGAAAACTTTGCTTTACGCCTGGTATTTGATGTCTATTTAAATTAGGAATTTCTCTGAGTTCTTGGATCATTTACCTATGCGACAAGGATGTAAAACACATGATAAACTGAAGTCACACAAACCCCACAGTATTTACTTCAAGATGTCAAATCGTTGCTGTGCAAAAATCTCAGAGTGACGAGACCTGCTTCTTCAAAGCCAAGTCTGGAAAGTCCCAGTGAAATCATTGTTCCCTGGACAGCACATAAATGGGTTCACTCAGCAGGACAGCAAATTCTGTCCTCACCCAAAAATCTCAGAAGGGTTACGCTGTAGTTCATTTCCCTGGCCTCCAAAATGCCTTTAGCTTTTTCTTCCATAACAGTCTCCTTTATTCAATTTTTTTTTTTTTTTTGCAGCCACAGAAATCCCATTACAAAAAGAGGAAAATGTCATGAATCAATGCTGCAGTTATAACGGGTCTAACAACACATTCAAAACAAATGTATGACAACTAAAATTGTCATTATTTTATCCAGAATTCTGATGTTTTTATTCAAACCCAAATATTTATATTTAAACTGAAAAACTCAAATATTTCTATTTAAACTGAAAAATTATGAAGATAAGAAATTGCAGTTCGAGGCTATAGAGTGTACCCCCACAAAAATAAATGCTATTTTCTGGCTACCAGTTTCTCTTACTTCTAAAATTCCCATCACTGCAGTAGCTGAGGACCCTGAAGTCTAGATCACATTTAGTTTCATTTCAGAAGTGCTAAAGAGATTGAACACCTTGTAGATTAGATGATATTGCATGATCTGCCCTATACATAATCATACAAAAGCTAGAGCTCAGCTTCCCATTAATTGTGGATTGATCCACTTTAAACAGGCTCTAGATACAGGCTGAGATGTATTAATAATATTTTATTGTATTTTAACTCACTTCTGTTCTTATTAACTTGTTAATTTGTTTTAGTGAATTATTTAGTTTTTCTCTTAAGATTTATAAAAGTGACAGACCATACTTTGACCTGTAGTTTTATATTGTATCACTGGCTGAGAAGAAATACCAAGGAAAAAAAGCAGAAAGAATTTTTGTAGAGCATCTTTGTTCTAGTTGTATTACATTTTGTAATTTATTATTATAATTTTGTTGCCTTACTCTGCACAAGTAAATTAACCAATGGGTGCCTAAGGACATGTAGCACATGTTCGGGGTTTGTGGTGTAGGAGTCGATAAACAAAGATGGTAATATCGGCTAATAGAACATCACATCCCACAAGGGGAGTTAATTTCTTTTCTTTGTACCGTTCCAGTAAGAAATGCTAACCCTTTAGATGAAGAAAGACATTTGTCCCCATGAGGTTTAGGCTAGCAGGACATAGGTTGTCCAGTTGCAACTATTTTCTTCCCAATCAGCTTGCAGTTGGGTGCGAAGTCATGCTGTTTTGCAGTTCTCTTGCCTTCATCCGACCTTCAAGATCATCTGCAGTGTTATTTCTTCAGCATCAAAAATCACAACAGACTTGGGCAGAATTGGCACAAGAAACCTGTGCTAGAAACCACACCATCTCAAAGGAGCATAAGGAAATTGGCAAAGCAGAGATTATTTCTCTGCAATTGAAATTGATCCTTTCCTCAAACAGAAAGATTTCAGCACCCCACATTTAGTAGAACTGAAGAGAAATGTGCAGACATTAAAAGTTTTAGCAGCATTACCTTTGAAATGAAAAATCTGCCATGGCCATTACACTCAGATCAGAATGTTTTAATCACTGCTATTCTTTTGACACTTGGGCTTTGATCACGTTACATCCTATATCCTTTAACTATCCTATGTCCTTTTTCCCATTATGAAATCAAAATGTCTGTGTGAATCTACTAGGGGCAAAACAGACCCTGAACCCTAGATGCACTGCCTTTCCAAGTAAGCACAAACCAGCATATTCCCTTACGCTCACAAGCTATGGTGACTCATCCAGGATCAAAGATTCATCAAATTTAAGAAAAAAATATATATATTTGTTCAAGTAATTTATTCCCTGATTTATCTTGATTTAAAGATACTGAGAAGCAAAACCCCATCAATTCCCTGGCCCCTTTACTTCACATTTACTCACCCTCTGTATTGAGAACTGCACTTTACTTCCTGTGTGAATTTCTGCGGTTTCGACTTCCAGCCATCAGTTCTAATTTAGAGCCCTTCAGTACCAGTAATTTTTTTCCATCTCACACTCATACACCACAGCACAACTATTGCTATGACTTTCTTCACTTCTCTTTTCTGTTCTTCCTACCTTGCCTTTACCATGTGAATACAAGGTCTGCAGGCAGAACACCAGTACTGGTCTCAACAAGGCTTTCACAACAGACTATTCCTTCTCTTTGTAGACTTACAGAATACCACAGGGTGTTAATTTTCAACTCCTTTTGTGAGCACTCTCTCCCTCCTCTGCCAAACTCCACAGACCACCTCCCACACCCCTCAGCTTGTATTTTTAGCACGGAAATGTTTTTTTTTTAAATGGTCCTATTCTTCCAAGGTATTTAATCACTACGTGATTGTCCCCACTTCTGTTTATCACTTACAGTTGTCTGCAAATTTTGCCAACAGTGATGTTGCAACTCCAGAGCCCTGAAAAAAATGTTAAAGAGTATCATCTTTAATGTCCTCTAGTTTTCTTTCCCCTGTTGTTCAAAACCCACTGAATTTCTGTGTTTATACCCTCCTCTTCTGTGATGTCTGCAGTACAGCTTTTTTTGGAGTGACATGACCTGCAATTTTTATTTCAAGTTGTGCTTCTCCTTCATCTTCTCCTGGATCGTAGCCTTGAGGCTGCCTGTGATCTAGGAACCTTTTCTGTCCTTTGGCAAAAATAACACATCTACAGCAGGACTAGAAGTTGTTCCTTCTGCTAACACGCCAATTCCTTTCACCTAGGCGGAAAAAATCATGCCTAAGTTCCCTCTCAGAACTTCTGCTCGCTCATACTGTGTCAGTGACGAGGTCTCCTTACACAGCTGTACCACCAAGAGTGGATTGATTGATCTGCTGGAGGTATCAAATCTTGGGTTGATCAAGGGTTCAAGCCCTGGGTTCAAGCCTTGTGGTCTTCACAGGAAGCTGCATAGCTGGAGGCAGACAAGACAGGCAGCAAGGCAACCCTGGTGTGCAGCTTTTGGCTGAAGCAAGCCCACATCTGCCCGCTGGAGGCCAAGCAGACATAACCCCAGGGCTCAGTCAGCAAGGCTTTCTCTGTGGCCTCCCCCTCCCCTCCAGCATACACTGGGACAGTCGAGGAGAAATCCAGAATTTATGCACTTAAGCAAATGGGGAAAAAATATTGAGCAGAGTTATGCCTGGCAGACCTTTAACTGTAGCAAAGGTCTCTATGGAAGCATTTTTCTGTAGGGAGTGAAAAGGGCAGGGACGGCAAGGAGGAATGTCCTGACTCCATTTCCAGTGTGGGAGCTGCAGCATTCCAGCCAACATAGGCAATTCCTGAGATAAGTCAGAGATAGAGGAACTGTATCACCACAGCTTTTCCTATTGTGCCTACACCTCACAGCCCTGTGAGGCAGCCAACTGTTTAGCTGAGGTAGCTGGAAAGTTGCTTCCTCCTTCCTCTACCCCTTTCCCTCTACCCTTATTAAACTTAAGGAGGAATTCTTTGTGCTGGTATTTAAGCAGACTGAGAAGAAAGTGCAGTTGGATGGCACTTGCTTACCCTTGGCCAAATTTCAGGTGGAAGTTTATGTGTTCAAAGAAATATAGATAGCAATCTTGACTTTTTTGTTTGTTGTTTGGATTGCAAAAGTATCAGGAAGCAAAGGTGCCCTGGAACTGATTTCTATTGTATTCTCCAGACAGTTTGCTCAGTAGCATAAATCCTATTAATAGATGTCCTCAGATGTTGCCTTTTAGCAGTGGTGCACTTTTGAGGAGCATGAGCAATGTTTGTCCATGTCTCTATAACTTCCTTACTGAATAAGCAATGCTCTTTCCTCCCCTTCCCCCAAGTGTGACTGCTTCATCAGCACTTCCCTGGCCATGCGCAAAACATGGGCATGCTAAACAATAAACTCTCTGTTTTCCACAGCTTTATCTGCACCAGAAAAACTCTTTGTACCATTCTGAGGCTGAAAGCTCTCACCTTTCTCCCCATTCTCCTTGTGGGGACGCAAAAGATCCTAGAGAAAAACCCGGCTTGTTCAGCTACAGTGAGACTTACTTCATTAGCCCTTTAATCGATGAGAAGAAAGTCACTGGACTATGTGCCATAGCTGCCATCCTGGAGAGTTGCCGAGCCCAGCTTCCAAAAGAGGCTGGAACCACTATGTGATGTTACTCCGAGCACTCAAAAGGGGACTTGTCATCTGCTGAGGAAAAGTCCCTTGCAGCCTCATTAACTGCGGCCAATGCAGTGTAAATTCCTGTGTGTGCCTCTCTTCGAAAGACGCTGATCAAGAGATAAAAAAAATATCTCTGAGGTTATTTTTTCTCTCCCTCCCTCTTTCTATCCTTTTCAAGTTCATGGACCTCAGAATTGTTAAGGGTAAAGGATCCATTAAAAATGAAGATACCATAAAAGAGGAGAGCTGAAGATCAATGCTTCAGCTCTTCTAAGAGATTTTAATACCATCAGATGAAAAATTCAATGCTACAACCATCTTCCATTTTGTTTTGTTTACCTACCTGAAGCAGGCTCTTACCAAACTCTCTTTTGCATAATTTCTCAAAGTATGACAAAACCAGGGCTCATCTCTGGGAAGAATGGCCAGAAAGGAATGGAAAAGTTACTGCTAAGCTTTCTCAAGCAGGCCTCTACTCAGATAAAAAATGTTGTGCCTTCAATTTTTAAGTCCTACTATGAAAGACACATGCACTCTGTCAACTTCCAAGTCTCCAGCTTATTCGCCATGAAGAGCCATGGGGCTGAGCCAGCCCTGTTGGGTTGTGATCTGCAGGCGGGTTTAACACCTACGTTAGTGCTCTCCATCTGTCACTATGTGTAATTGTACTTCCCTACCGCTGTTTGCAGAGTGTGGGACAACCATGCAGAGCTACAGCTCTCTTCTAATTAAAGTACTCGGATTTAATCAAGGTTACAGCAGCTTGAGGATAACAGGCTGCCCACAGAACAGACAGCATCCTGAACAATCTTAACTAACTGAATCCATAAAGAGGAGAGAAAGGAAGGAGGGTTTTTGTTCCTTTTACTTTGCACTTCTGTATTCCAGCTGCCAGGGCTGAAGGCCAGCTCTTGCTTTTGCAGGCAGCCAGAACTGCAGGCTGTATGTGTACTTTCTTTCATATCAGAGCTGTGGAGCCCTGCTGCTGGACAGACCAAACTGGATGACATCACAGGGGAGGACATCCCTGGATCACCCCTCCATCTGACTCTGCCACTGGGCGAGGCTGGAAGGCAGAAGTGGGGAGAGACTGGAGGAGGAAGATGTGAGCCACGAGTCCTGCAACCCTGTGACTGCCAGAGTACTGTGTGCCAAGCCCTCTAATGCCTCTTGTGCCAGATTTTTCCCATCCGTACATGTTGTTTGCCATTTTCTAGCTAATTTTCAAGTGACACTTGAAGTTTTCATACTAGGCCACGGATTCTACAAACAGCTGTGCCTGTCAAAGACTATCATTCCTAATTGGGGTTTACCATGCCCCTACCAGAAAGCGTTGTCACCTTAGCTCTGCCAAGAAAAGGGCATGCAAGCCCTTCCTTTTCTGCGTCAAGCCAGACAGTTAGAAAAATTGCTCTCCTCATCTGTGTAACCTCACTCAGCTGCCTTGCCCAGGAACTCTCACTGGATCATGTCTTCTGGCAGGAGTAATAACTTCCAGCAACTAGGACAGGAACACCTTCATCCAGGGCTGTTCAGTGCATGAAGAACATACACCTAGAGCTTCACTCTGCAGCACCAGCAGCAGCTACAAGACTGTTCTTGCACATGTATTCTGTTTCCTAACCACACCTACCAACTGTGCTTCTGATACATGCCTTCATCAATGAGATGTCCATCCTGTGGACATCTCAGAAACTCTGCAGCTACAATGAGAATGGAGATGTCTATATTTGGCATTCGCTTCTGTTGGTCTTAGTTTTATGGCTCTGGAAAAGGGGCGCCAGACACTTAATGCAGACAGTCATAAAAGCCATGCAACCATTTGCTCTCATAGTCATAATGTTTGGGATTCAGATTTTGTCATTTTTGCCAGCTAAGACTGATCACCTGAATCCCCCACTGAAATGACAGTCATCAGTGGGCCAGACATGGTTCCCTACTGGAAGTCACTTGCCTGAAAGATATTTTTGTGTTACTGCAGGGTCATGCCTGAGCTTGCAGTACTGGCATATCAGGTACCATACTTCTCTGTCAATACTGAACCAATTTCTTAACACAGACTTATGGTCTTCAAAGTTCACATCTTAAAGGCACAAAAATTATCTAGAATTTCTTTGGGCAGGGTCATGCCGTCTGCTATTGGCTAACTTTTTGAGTGTCCAGTCACTACAAAAGATTCTGTCAAAAGACACTACACAGTGCTTGACAAAAGATAGGGCATCACATAACAGAGGCCAAAACACAGATGCAACATGGCATGAAACTGTGGACAGATGCGCGTATCTTCAGTTTTGCCTCTTTCAGAGGCTGAGGTATTTAATTTCTTGTAAGACACAGTTAACATATGTTTAAGGTTCACTGCCTAGAATCCTGTTGCAAGTGGGCCATGGGACTACTTTTCTAACAGTTATCAGAAAGGGGCCTGGTCCTTTCCACAACTGGAACTGACCTTGTATGAAGGACTCAACAAGAGGGGAGAGACAACCAAAAAGCCCTTATCCTTTGGGCTCCCTCCAGCTGAGAATGAGAGAGGAGGTTGAATTCCCTTGGACAGAGGAGAGCAGAGAACTGGGAACTTCATGGAACATGTCTCATGGCACTGTCACTCAGTCTCATCTGTCCTGGGCAGGGCAGGGTTTAGGTTTGTGTGCCACCTGAAGCAAAAACCTGCTTGAGGGCTGGCTGTGTGTAATTGCATAGCATTGAAACCATCACTGGAGACACTCCCTGAAAAAGTAAAGCTCCCTGAGTGATCCCTGCATAACTGTAAGCTAAATAAACTTTTTTTTTTTTTTTAATGTGAAAGTCCAAGCTATTTGTGCCTTTCCTCACTTATCCAGAGCTTGCTGGGACACCAAGCCTGAGGCATTTAAAGCACTGCTGCAAAGTATTGTTCCTCATTAAATTCTGTCCTTCCACACCCTCATCCCCTCGCCTCACAGTTATAGGTGACACTGCTACCTTGCAGCAGAAAGCCATCAGCTCTGAGAAGTGATGATAGCCTATTTCAGGACTGCAGCACTGCTGTGAACAAGGTGCTCAAGTATGATACATTATCCCTCCAAGGCTGAAAGTATCACCTCTGTGATGCTCCCAAACTCTGAGATAGGTGAGGTTAACACCACAGCCCACGTTTCTCATGTGATAGAACACTGTGCTCCTAACAGAAAAATCGAGACTGTTTATACACACAGGACACCGGAGCTTAATACCTTCTGCACTGCCCTGTGCCTGGTTTACATATCCCATGTGGGCAGAAGAGCTTATTGCTCAGAATACATTCCAATAACTTTTATACGTATGGCAGAATTTGTTTAATTAGCAGTAGCTGGTGGAAGCCCCAACATGAAATACCGAATTTTGTAAACTAATAACTATGTGACTAAAGACTATCATATAAACCAGCAAAGGATACTTCCTCAGACATTAGATTTATTTCCTTGACAGATGTAGTATAATTTTATACTACAGTGTGGTAGTACAGTAGATTAGTATAATATAGTATATACTGTAGTTTAGTTTTATACTGCTATGTATTTACTGCAGTTGTTCTGGTAAAGTCTGGTGTAAACTTTAAATAGTTTAGTATATTTGTAATGACAAAGCAAATCCTGTAATAAAAACCCAGGCAGGTTTACCAAAATGGAGCTCTGCTACTGCAGTTTCCAACAGAGCCAGATTACAATATAAAGGGATGCCTATCACCTGGGCAATAAAGGACAGATTTATTTTAAACCAGGCTTTTCTGCCTTGTCACATTAATGACCTGTACCACAGCTCATGCCATTCAGATGTTTAAATAAAGGAGTAAGTAGGTACTTCTCTGGCAGCAACCACTTCTCTCTGAATCTGTGTTTATAAACTTGTAGGCACCTGAAATATGATTCTTCTAAGGCTTCACTTGAACTCAAAATTCCCACACACTCAGCCAAGATGAATCTTCCTCCAAGCAGAATACACTTGCTAGTCCTATCATAGAGCAACACTGCACAAAACTGCTGGGAACAAACTGAAGAGTGTTTTATCCAATTGCAACTGCCTGAGGTCAATGAAGAAGGTATTAGTTTTATTTTTAGCTTGCTTTTACAGCCTGATTGCATTTTCCATAAGATAATCCAGTTGAGGTTCTCCTCTCTGTTGCTTTGGGTTTCTTTTTAATCATCAAGTTTGACACATTAATAATTAACAAGTTCTTAATAAATCACTGATTGTTTAATATGAATCAGAAGAAGAAAACACTGGCATCCCATGACTAAATTTTTTCATCGTTTGTTAATAGAAACTCCAGGATATTTGTCACTGAAGCATCCCAGCATCTCTCAAAAAATGAAGGATTTGGTCTCGTAGCAGCAATGGGAAGTGGAAGAGTTATGTAAAAAGAGGCTGACAAGTAGGAAGCAGAGCAAAGATCAATTAAAATACTTGCTTTCAGTCTTAAAAGAAAAGGATAACACCAATGTCAAGGCGGAGTAGGCTGTTTATCAGTTTGTCTTACCTGACAACCATTTTGCAGTCCTAGGGTTAGTTTTTAGTTTAGATTGGAAGACTATAGAAAGAAGAACAGGCTACAGATGAAAATAAATAGCCAAACCTGCTTGTAGTTTGGCTTTTGATATCAGATACCAAAGATATATTTGCTTTTGTGTAAAGCTAGAGTCTTTGCTAGGAAAAATCTGTGCCATGGAATTTTAGTAATGTCAGAGGTAAATTTCAGTAATGTCAGAGGTAAATTTCAGTAATCACAAATTAGATTTTAAAAAATCATCAGATTAGTGTAAAAATTATAGGAATGTTTTCAAAGAAATTCTCTTTTTTGTTTTCATATTTGTCCTTTTTCTCCTCTCTAACAGCATTGAGCTATTTGCTTTGCATGACCAACTGTCAAAGCACTGTGCAAATTGCAAGGAGAAAATTCCCACCAGAAAATTCTGTACCTTTTTGTAAAAATATTTCAGCCACGCATTTACTTGTCTTTTCAGTGTGTAAAACACACTTAGTCTTGGTCTTAAAATGGTAGTCTTGTCTCTGTTAATTTCCTCTCAGTTAGGACTTTGTGGCTGGGAACTTTTAATTCCTCTCTTCAGCCACTTTTTTACTGTTACAATAAATCTTTTGATCAGAAGCTAGAATATTGGAGCTGTATGAGAGTGTATGCAAATTTAGTAAAAGCTTTTCCCTAGTTGATTCAATCTTCCCTTTAATCCCCATGATGATCTGCAGTAATGGATAAAAATTATGAGCAGGAGAAAGAAGGGAAAAAAACAAACCAACCCTCAGGAAGCAATTTTGATTGCTGTGAGGAAGCACTGGAGGCTCTTGGCCCCAGGGAACTCTCCCCAGTTCACTGGAGGCTTTCAGATACCATGGTGATGGGGGACTTTATGAATAACTAGGTAGATAAATGGTAAGTGCTTTTGATCTCTGCTAGCCTGTATTTCATTCTGTCAGCTGGAGAAGAGGCTATTCAAATCTGTCGGCTGTAGGAGGTCAGCCAGGAGAGAGAAAATGTCTTCATTACAGCCTTCTGTTCAGCCAGGCCTCCCAGCTGACCTCGGTGCCCGGGCTTGTCAGTCAGATGAGGCAAATTTTCCAACCGAGGGAAGATGTCGCTGCGCCAGATTTTTATCCCTGGTGTAAGAGCTCGGAGGCAGCAGCATAAGGCCAAGGAAGAGTTAGCTTGCATTTTGACATCTCCCCAAAAACTGCCATGGGATTCATGGGAACCTTTCCCCGGTGGGGTGCGTGTGGGGAACCTGAACGCGTTTTCCTCAGCACTTTTTCAGTGCCACTGGGGTAGGAGGCTCTGAAGGCAAGCGCGAACTGAACCACGATAGAAGACAGAGTAACTCTGTCATTAGACATGCCTAGGTATCGATTACATTTTCTGCCTTGAATCTTCTCCTTCCGTGAGTCTCCTCTCATAGGTCTGATATGAACTTCAGGCAAAGGAGCTGGAGTTCTCTTTAGCTTTCATTTCAGGCTGAAAGTGAATTTCTCATGTTTAAAGATCCGACTGATTTTTGTGGCAATACCCAGGAAGGAAGCCAGGACAGGTTATAATGATGCAGAGCCCCGTCCAATGAAGAAGGAAGATCTCAGCTATTCAGGACAGTCACATTTTTGCAAAAGGATGCAAAAAAACTGAAATAGGAATTCCAATCCCATTATTTGGTAATGGGATTTGTAAACCTCATGTTCACAGGCTGAGATAAACAATATATGCTTCCCGAATCCCTCTTGGAAGAAGAACTCCTTGCAGCATAGCTAAATTACACAGTAAGTTATCATTTACAAAGAACAAAAATAGGAAAAGGAGTCAGTGAAATTAATTTATGTCTAAAGGATTTCTCACTTTTCGGATTGAAGGGCAGGGAAACAGAGTCTCCTCTAAAACCATACTTGTTATGGAGATGATTTTACTGTGTTAGATCATTTCCAGAAAATACTATAAAAATGTTCATTTTACTCAAGCCAGCCAGGTTTTAATAGTGTCAAAGCAAAATATACTCTGCTATTAGCATGAAATAACATTAGCATAAATAAAAAAGAGTAAGGACACTTGAAAAAAATTCCACATAAATGGTCTGCTCATTTCACTAGACATCACTCTAGCTGAGAAACTGTGAAATTTCCATAATAATCGAGTGCAGAGAAAAACAAACAACAATTTTATTGATAGGGAAATTACATCCTGTTGCTGAATATAAAACTACAGCTTTGATCAACGGCCCTTTAACAGCATTGAAAGTATATATTAATTTGTAAGTGTAAATGAAATGTAAACAAAATATTCAGTTCAGTCTGGCCACAGAAACCTCCTGATAGTATTTCAGGGCAGGAACCCAGGAGACATATATTTGGATTCCATATCCTAGACCCCGAGCTAGTGGCATCTGATGCCTTTGTGGAAAAGATTTACGCAGCTGCTGTGTGGTGATATACTTGTGACAAAAAGCACCATACCAACTGGCCTGTGAGACATTACTGGCTTTGGGGGAGAAGATCTCCGTTGGGTTTTTTGCTCGTTTTCTTTTAAAAAGAGGATCCTGCAATACTTTGCAGCAATAATCCCAGACACTGCAGTTAGAAGTTACACTGCTGCAGTGCTCAGGACCGTTGCAGCAGAGCTTTCCTGTGCCACAGGACTGTATTCCTGAGGGAAGCGAAGTGCTTCTTCTACCATCTGAAGAGCAGTAAGGAAAGCAGCTATGGAAAGTGAGCCCAGCTGGGAGGGGCCATACCAGTTGTCACTACACAGACACAGAGCTGGCAGCCAGGGGATGGGGCTCTGGCTGCCCCAGCAGCCCCTGACTCCTTCAGGGCTGGGAGATGCGTGGTGAAGGCAGCACAGCTGCTTGGTTTTCTTAATGAGCACCTTCCCAGCTGAACTTCAGCAGCAGTCACCGTGAAGTTTGGAAAACTCACAGGGAGTGTGGGGATTGTGACACACAAGCTCGCTGGAGCCCCAGAGTTGCTGTGGTCCCAGACCCTAGGTTGCTGTGGTTCCAGCAAGCCAGGCTGTGGCAGATGGGATCCCACCACCCATCACAACAGTCCTGGTAGCAGCTGATTCCTTCCTTCTGCCTGTTAATGTGCCTAGGTACTGAAGACCTCTCTCCCCATCACCTCCTGCACCCATAAACACTGCTGCAAAGTAGGTCTGAAGAGCTACCCAGTCAGCACAAGGGTGCTTTACACCCTCTGCATGCTCTGCATGGCAGCGAGTGATTTCCCCCGGGGCAGCACAATGAAAGGAAAGGCCCTAAAATGATGTCTTTAGCTGCACTCCTGCCAGGCAGCCCCCACCGAGCCCACCCTAGATGGCTCGTCCTCAAAATAGTGTTGGGGGAGAAAGGTTTGAGGGGGATGGGAGCGATTGTGTGGCTGCACAAAGCCCGTTGAACAGTTAATGCTTTAACCTTGCGTATAATTTATACAATAAACAAAGTCACATGTTTCTCTAATAATTTAGATGTAAGCAAATGTTGATTTATTCAGGAAGGCTACTGCCAGCAGCAAAGCCTGCAGCACTGAAATTTGAATTAAACTAGGACAGAAGCAGGCTAGTCTATAATAACATTTGTATAATTTTATTTTTGCCCTTGGCTCAGTTCATTTCCTTCTACAGTAGATGCATGAAATTGGTTCTTCAGCCACCTTTAGCTGATGTTCATTGATATCAGGGGTAGGCAGAGAAGCAAGAGAATGTAACCTTTTTAGACTTTGTGTTTGCAATCATAAGGCTATGAATTCTTAGGTCATTTATGACAATAATTTTCTTCTGTGCTTTTCCTTTCCACAGTACTCTCTGAACAGCTCCATGTCACCTGCAATGATGGGGCTTTTCCCCCCATTTTTTTCCTGCATGGAGACTTCTAGAACAGAGCTTACTAAACAGATGCAAATGTTGTGTTGTTTTTATTCTTTTATTCAGGCCTGAGGGTATGAAATTGGAGTTCTCTTACTCTGCTTTCAACATGAAGGAAGGGGACTGTATGATACTTCAAAAATGATGGCGAAAAGAATATTCACTAGTACATATATCTGCAATGGATCCCTTGGCTTCTTTTCCAACTTTGTGTTTGAGGAGGAGAAAATAAGCTGGATAAGGGGGAAGATGCAGACCAGCACAGAGCAGTGGTTCTGTTAGGGGTTTCTGGTGGCAATGAAAGTCCTGCTCCCAAGCCTCAGAAGCACAAGAACACAAAGATGAAGTGTTTTTGTCCAGAGAACTCACAATAGGTTTCCAAGTGAAGTCACAGGATCCTTCTCTGCAAGTGAGCTCTTGTGTTCCCATTCTGGCCATCACTGGGCACTAAACGGGCACTGTCCCACTGCAGAGGGGAAGCGCAGCGTTATCTGCCTGTAAGCTCACAAGTCCTCTGCAATGCTGGGCTGATATGCCCTGGAGACCCTGCTTGAAATGCTTCTAAGGGCACTGTTTCCAGCTGTGCTGGAAACTCTTAGGCTGAAAGGACTTTACGGGTGAAGGAGTGAAAGCAGAGAGGAGACTGGAGGAAGGAGAGGTGACGGGAGGGAGACAGGAGCTAAGAACAGCACTGGCAGGAGAGTGGTAACGTCTCTGCCTGGCAAAGTCACAGAATCATCTTTTAACTGCAGCCAGAATGAGCAAGATTGTTGCATGAGATTGGCTTATCTTTTTCCAGACGTACACCTGGCCAGGTCCAACACCTCACATGCCCATCACAAACTGAGGTAGTAGTGCTCTTATGCATAACACCCATATATTTGGTGATTTCACAGCTGCGGTTTTTCATAAAGAGTAACTTCATTTTTGCAGTCCTCTCGGTTGCAAATAAAAGCTTCTTAACAGGAGTCAAAATTAAACCAAGTCCTGCGAGTCCTGGGCAGTTTCTGGGACTCATGACCTGTCCATGTCCCCAGCACATACAGACCCTGAAACCTGTCAGTGACACTTTCAAGACCAGCCCAATAAAAGTTTGAGCAGAAACAGCCACCCGATGTGTTTTAGTAGAGGGCTGTGGCTGACTGCCAGGATGGGAAATGCCAGCCTCAAGCTCCTCCATCGTAAAAGTAACGTACTCCTTCTCCTCACCACACAGTGACCACAAAAATGGTACCAGTCCAGGCCCCTCTGAACTACCTATTGCCTCACAAGTTCAAACACTGAAACAGGACAGTTTTACAGTCCTGAATCCTAAGAGTATGTGACCTATGGATGCCTTGAATCCTATGGCCCCACATAACCCATCTTGCAATGCCTCACCTGGAAAGTAAGGGCCATTCCCCTTCAAGTAGCTTTCCCTAGCTGTGGACCATGGTGAAGGGAGCAGAGCCACCTCTCTGTGACTGCTGTGTCCATTCAGTTCTGTCCATGGCAATACTCGCAGACCTTTGTTCCAGCCTCCACTCCTCTTCCTCTCCCCATCTGCTGGTTACTGTAAGGAAGGGAAGGGCAAGCTGAGGGTATTTCCTTTGCCAAAGCATGTGGGAAGCAGCAGCAGACTGCAACACCACCAGCCACAGCCTCCCAGGCTGCTCCTTGGATACCACAGCCATGTGCCCTTGACCTGGGGCAAAGCCATGGTTGAGCCCTTACTTCCCTTATTATTAATTAAAACATTGGAGGAGATCCTCAGCTGGAGTAAATATTCATTGCTCCTGGCTCTCGCCCACTGGTTTCTGAAAGCACACAGAAGTAGTCACATTTATGCTGTTAACACTGATCTTGGCTCACACTTCTGCGGTCAAATAAATAAATATCACTGCATCCCATTTAGCTCTGTTAATGCCACATTAAGAATGGCATGTGTTTTGACATAACCACCCCTTCCCACATTTATTTAAACACCATAAATGAAGCATTAAAACTCCCAATCCATCACAGTGACATCAGATCAGTGGACTGTGACTTTTATGACATCAGAACAATTGATTATATGACTCTTTTATGTGTAGCTTGCTATGTGATGATTGCTCTTCTCTCCATATATTGCATCTTAACATCTTGGAAAAATCTCAAGAGATAAAAAGGAATCACTGTGAAGCAGTGAAGTACAGTAGTTACAGAATTGCCATAAAACTGCCATAAAAATTGCAGAAACAAAAATGCCTTTAAAGATGGCAATGTTCCATTATGGGTCCCTAGCTAATGGTCTGGAGTTGCCCTATGCATACCTTACCACATTTACTGCTTCTGGATATTTCTGTACCTTTCTCCCAGAAGATTATATGGTTATCAAGACATGCTGGTTTCCCTGCACACTTTAAGTCTCTTTACCCCATTATATCACCTCTAACAAGTCAAGCGATGTTTGTACCAGGCAAAATTCAGGGTTTCCTTTCAAAAAGCCCAAAAAAGGAATGAAAAATTATAATAAAAAAAAAAAAAACTTGACGAGGAAAAGGAGGTATAACCTGTTTGTTGTTACAAGATTGCTGAAAGAAAACAGATATTCTGCAGTGCTTATAAAGACAGATGTTGTTAAAATTAGAATCAAGATACAGAATAAGCAGCTCTCTCCTGTGAGAAGTGACATGGAAAGCTCTGCCCAGAAAAAAGACCTCCAACTGGATTTTTTACTGTAAAACCACATGTACCTGGGCCCAGTTAACATGCAAGGTGCTGTGCCACGTGGCTGTATGTTTTCTTGTGCTCTCCAGGTTATCTGCACAAAGCAGCTACCAGGAGCAATGAGCAAGCCAGTGCTCCTTTTTTTTCAGATACAGATGTGGCTCCTGTTGCTCTGAGGGACGATAAGGCCCAACGGGCAAAAGCTAAATGATGGTTTTTTTTAATTTTATCTTTTGTTTTAATCTCAAGGCAATTCAATGTAAACAGAAAGGTGCTACAGTCATAATGAAGGTGTAAGTCATAGCAGAAGTTAATGCCTTGGGATCCTGAACGATGAGCTCCAGCAAACCCCATCCCTGCTGCTGCAGATGTGCGTGTCCTCAGCTGTCCACCCAAGCTCCCTGTCCCTCCTCCGAGCAGGGTCACAGAAAGCATCATGTGCCAGTGCCCTCCCTGATTCATCTCCCTGTGCTTTCCTGGGGGACCAGGATGGATGTGCACCATTCATCCAGCACCCCCAGGAGTCACAGAGGCACAGACAGGTGTCTGTCTCACTAGCTCTGCTCTTGCAAGGGGTGACTTCTGGCAGAGGAGACAGGCCAGCGACCAGAGCAAGAGCTGCTGTCCCTTGAGCAACTGCAGCCGTTGCTGCTCCGCATGTGAGTGAGCACCCATAGCTCCTTCCCCAGGGTGTCTGCCTCACTAGAGCAATACAGCAGCTTCAAGAAACACCTTAACATCTTTAAAATACTTTGGGATCCTTACACAGAAGGCACTAGAGAAAAGATATATCCGTAATAAAGTCGCAATGGGGAGCCAGGTGTGCCAACACCCTCTAGTCACCCTCAGAAATGATGCAGTGGAAGAAAAGCAGGGCCTCTCCTGCTGTTTTTTTCCAGCCCCTCCAGCACACACACACACATGGACATGGACATACACACACCTGGGAGCTCCAAACCACAGCTGGACAGGACATTTGCTGCAGGGAGTAAACACAGACTATTGGCTCTGCAGTCAAAATTGCCAAGGAAAGGAAAGCTGCAGAGTTCAGCAGCCTAAAAACCAACCTCCAGGTATGGTGGCACCTTTGGGAAAACCCTGGTACTGTAGTGGGAGGGGAGCTTCACCAAACACTCCCATCCTGGCTTGGTACTCACATGAAGCGGGCACCTGGATAAATTATTCCATGCCTTTTTTTCTTCTTCCTCTATCCCTCCCAAACAGGCATATTTTAGCAGGCTGAGAGAAAATCTAAGCTATCTAAGATGATGAATGGTTACTACTTATCCTTCTTTCAAGGATCTGCACTCTCTTTTATTGGGGTGAGAGGGGAAGAGACGTGTGGCTGGGACCTTTACAAGAGCCCTTTGCAGACTCCAGGGTGATTTCAAGGGCAGCTTATGGCACAGGATATTGACAACAACAGAGCCCATCTTGAACACACACCCTTAACTCACTCTTCATTTATATGCAGACCAAGCAGCAACATTATTGTTCAGCTGGGGGCATATTTAATTGCTGAATGTTCTGCAGATGTCTTGCAGGCTGTATAGATAAAGGCATTTTAAGTTGCTGACTTATAACAGCACATCTTTCTTCTTTTAACATAAAAATTCCTACCTTCTTTGATGGATGTGGAATTTTTAAGACCGAAATCCTGTAGTAGTCCTTGAGAATATTTTAGCAAATGTTAAACTCCCTGACACTGTGAGTGAGCAGCTAAACCCTGATGCATTTTGGGGAAAAAAATTAGCTTCATTACTGTAAAAGCAGTGTTTTCCCATGACATGAAATTGAAGAAGGTCCATTATTGTTTTGTAAAACCCAGCAGCGTGACTTGCCAGGCTCTAGCCAGACGCTGAAGCAAAGGCAGTTTATTAAAGTGCAAGCAGCCTGCTCAGTGCTGAATAAGACACATGAGGAGTCCGGAGCCTTGCCCTAAGGTGCCTGTAACCCAAGGGCAGCTCTGCAAAGCATTGCTGGTGCCAAGCGTCCAGCACAGCTTCCCTTTGCTGCAACACTGTGAGGTGCCAAGCAATTCAGGGTCAGCCCCATGAACTTAAAGCTCTTGTCTGTTGCAAGTTCATATCTTATACCCAAGGACTAAATACTGCATATTGTCTCTGGGTTTTGGGGTGTTTTTAAATCTCTCCCAACCTTCAAGACTAATGGGATTTACAAATGGTTGTCCCACATATTTTTTTAAGGACACCTACAATGTCCTTTCTGGCTTGCGTTACGCCAGGACACCTCCATCCTACTGACATAGGTGTCTGACAATTTGTCAAGGAGGTAGCCATAAGTTAGGCAGAAAACTGGACTCCATTAAAAAAAAAAAACATAAAAGCTGGGAGGAGGCAACTTGATGTGGCATGGCTCCTGGCAATGAGGAAGCATGAGTGCATACTGAAGCTTAGAAATAGAAAGTGATGTCCTCATAAAAATATGGCTCTAGGCTGGTGTGCCACTAGAAATTCTTCTGTCAGTTTAGAATATTTAGCTCTAAGGGATCTCTACTTTCAAATGGATCTTTTGATGCAAAATAGGCTGCACAGACAGAGATAGTGTTGAAGAAGGGAGAGTCACATTCGCTCCCAGTTATGCTTGGTGAACTGGAGATTTTTAGATAGGCTTTTTGATCCCAAAGCATTGAGAGGGCAGGTGGGTTACCTTACCAGTGCGTTAGGTCTCTGGATTCTTCTCACTGAAAACTGCTACTGATGCCAGGGCAGCTAAATAATACTGAAAGCTTCAACACTGCTGGTTATCAGGGGAACCTCTTTAGCCTAATTTGAAAGCTCAAAGCTTCAGGCAACTGATTTTTTTCGTTATAGGCTCTTTTGTGTGATGTTCCAACGCAGTATATCCAATCAATGATGCCATATCACGCATGGTACCATCATGTGGATGTTTATTCCCCCTGCGTTTTGTATTTGACTTGTTAAACTGCAAGAAGAGTTCAGGGAACAAACAGGGGAAAAAAAATAAAAAGCAAACTCCTTGGCTCCCCTGCTGCAGAAATTTAAAACTAGTGAATACACAAGCCTCAGCGCTCCAAGAGAAATGAAAAGAAGTGGAAAGTGAAAATATATACATATGTAAACACATGAACAAAACATGAGCTATAGCCATGGCAATCTGGGCTCCAATGTGCCAAACAAAAGGGGTTATTCCTTCAAGCAATCTTTGTGTCATAAAATTTAGGACACGGCTACGCTGGTTTATGATCACACTGTAGATTCCACTATAAAACTATACAGTTTCTGTACAGTAAATTCCACTGGACAATTAGAGCAGGCTGCTTTGGAGGATTTTAATATTACATCTTCTAAAAAAGTGATGTTAAGGATAGTCTGGCTGGAGAGAAGGCGGCGAGACAAATTATCAAGATACTCATTCCTCCTTTCTTCTGTAATTCTTTTCACACACACACTTCATTATTTCAGTTCATTTGGGGAAATGACAAGAATTGTGAGGATTCTTTCCACATAAAGCTTTTTAACACTAATAATAATGGGCCAGATCTTCAGATTAAATAAATCAGACCATTTCATTTGCAGTGTGCCTATGTAAATAATGTTAAATTGATTTTACTTATTAGGATGCCAAATATAAAAGTAAAAGGAGGCTCCAAGATGATTGATTCATTTACAGAGGGTGCTGATGCCTTCTGAGGTTTTGGCCTAGAAGAGCAGGAGTAACTTAAGGAAACTCCATCGTTTCATAACTCTTTTGATTTAACTTCCTGTGATCTACTTCACTTTGGAACAAAGATCTCAGCTCAGCTCAAACCAGTGCTTATATTAACTGCATTTCTTTATTATGTTTACAAGATTTTACTTCCAATCCGGCTTCTCTTGCCCCTCTGTTCTGAAGCAAGCCACAAACCTGCATTTCTGGTGTTGTAGTCTCTGGTCAGCGAGACAACTGAGACAGTCATTTTCTCCTTGTCTTTTCACACAGTGACTCTCAATTAACACCTAATATTTGTATCTTAATATCAGCAACAATGGGGCAAACAGGCAATCAGAAGTGTCAGGCATCAGACAGAGACACACTGAGCTGTTTTCTTAGACCAGGAGAAGAATCCCTTCTTTTTTTGGCTTGGTGGTGCTTAGTGACAGCTGATGGTGCTGATAACCTTGTGCTGTCATTGACACGAGCCAGGCAGGAGGCTGTTCCATCCTGCAGGGCTGCATCCTGCATTTGCCATTACCCTGAAGCACTTACCAGGCAGCTGGATCTTACTTTTTTTTTTTTTTTTAAATCCTAAAATATAAAATCAGCTTAACACTATTTGTACATTTCTGTGAAATCAAAGTGTCTGTGGACACACACACTGGCCTTGAGTTCAACCAGTGCTGCTGTCCCTTTCCTGCATTAGCTCCCTGCCATGTGAATCTTCACGGTAAGTCCAAGATGATTTTGTTGATTCCTGGAAGACGTCATCAGTGCAGTTGTGACAGTGAGGGATGAAGCAACACTTACACATTCACACTGGGCTTATTAATCTCATTTACAAGGGAGGTGTTACCCAAAATTAAAGGTATTGTCAACTTAGTAAACAAATCACTGCTGGAGTCAGCTGGGTATAATCACACGAGACCTCTTTTTTCCCTTCAAGGCTTTGGTGTCAGAATAACAAATCAAATGGCAAATTAATCAAATTCATGCAAGAAGAGCAAAATTTTCCTTCTTACACCTACTTGTCTTACTCTGTATCCACACAGTTCAGATCTGTTTGTCCACCTTTCAGATATTTTCAGTTCATGTCATTTGTAAGCAGAAGTTAAGAAGGTAAACCTAAGGAGGCAGTGACTGCCGCTCATGATACTCAGTTAAATAGTGAAAAAACAGCACTCTCCAGATTCGAAGCACAGCAGAAAAGCAAAGAAATGCATGATTAGCAAGCAAGGTGAGCCACCTAAGCTCTCAACCCAGTGAGGCAGAAACAATGCAAAGGCCCACCCATGTCTGCAGGGGAACTGCAGTCCCCAGGAGTCCCAGAAATTGTGCCAGCACCTGCCAAAATGTGCCTGGGGTGGCACAACATCACTTACCTTTTGGAGTCCTCTCAAATCTGAAATGAAGCTCAGCAAACCAAAACTAAATACAACTGTAGGGTTTGGGCATTTACCCTGTGAATGCACAGGGTATACCCAGGCATTAAGAAACTGGAAAAAACCAAAAACAATCTCGTGAAGAACCAAACCAACAACAACAACAAAAAAAACCTTGAACATGTAGGGACTGTGTTTATTTAAACATCATAGCTAAGAGATGTATGAATCCAGGTGTGTTACCAACATTACGCTCAAATTTTGTAGCAAGTGACATTAGAAGGAATGCCTTCCATACAGAAATTACAGGTACAGAATTACCTGCAGAATTCAGCACAGCAAGGACAGCAACTATTTTACCTACTGCCAGCTTATTTTGTATGACTGGTTGGGAGCAGCATTTTTCTGAAATACCATGACCCAGACATTCTGGAAGCACCAGCATCCCCACAAGCAAAGGTTTTCCCTTTTGCTGCTGTTTATTTTCACTTTGTGTGGGGGGAACAAAACGTGCATTTCTGTCAAGTCATACGGTAGTAAGTATACTCGAATGAATGTCCATCCTAACAATAATGTCAAAAATAACTCATTTTTCCAAACAGAAAATTTTAATTGCCACCTTAATCAGTGTAATAATCAGTGCAATATAGAGGGTTTAGGCCTCAGTTCATCAGAGCATTTAAACATGAGGTAAGTATCATTGCACTCATGCAAAGAGTGCAAGAGAATAAGCAGGCTGAAGGGCAAAATAAAACTCCTAAAACCAGTGAATGAACTTGTTGCTATTATAGAATCATGGAATAGAATCATTTTGGTTGGAAAATACCTTTAAGATCATTAAGTCCAACAAATAATCCAAGTCCACCACTAAACCGTCAGTGCAACATCTACACGTCTCTTAAATACCTCCAGGGATGGTGACTCAAGTGCTTCCCTGGAAAACCTGTTCCAATGTTTGGCAACACTTGGTGAAGAAATTTTTCCTAATAGCCAATCTAAACCTTCCCTGGTGCAACTTGAGATAAGGTCTCCCTTGAATCTCCTTTTCTGCAGACACCTCAGTTCCTTCAGCTGCTCCTCATCAGACTGGTGCTCTAAACTCCCCACCACCTCTGTTGCCCTTCTCTGGACACACTCCAGCACCTCCACGTCTTGTAGTAAGGGGCTCAACACTGAGCACAATATTCAGGTATTGTGAAGAGTCTTTCTAAGGAGGATCCGATTGGCATTTCCATGCTAAAAAGAATCAGTGAAAAGTAATCAAATTTCAGTAGCCTGCAGAATCCAGCAAGTCAAATTTAGAAAACACCCTTCGAAAAGATGAGACCATCTCCAAATAGTAATCAGGAAACAGGTCACCTCCCATCACTGTCGATCCCATTGTGTGCAAGGGTGGCTGCCATCTGCAGTCACCCGGGAACACCCAGTGGCTGAGGAGGGTAACAGGCACCTGGATCTCGAGAGAGCCTCCAGGCAGTCTGTGATCCAACTCAGCAATTTAGGACTATGGTGTTTACATACCTTCCTGCAATTCTCTCCACAGTCTGCCCAGCAGTCTTTCTGACTGTCCCATCTTTCTTTAAAATTTTTTTGCGGAATTCAGTTGGAGAAAGCCGTTCTGAATAAAGCACTGATTGTATAGCTCATAATTTTAAAATTAGGAAATGGGAGGGGGTTTGTGCATAGCTTTGACTGCTGCTCACAGATAGATATGTATGTGTTTATACACGCATACAGATATACACAGAAGAGTATTCACTACTACTACTCCTCTAAAAGAGTTCTCATAAGCCGAGTAATTTTTAAAACCTGAAAAAAAAGGTAACACAACATATTTGTTCCCAGTACTAAAAGTAATAGGAAATTGCAGCATGTTTGTTTCCACAAGCTTATACTTTGGATCTGCGATATGATCCCCACAGTAAAATTCATTTAGAGATCAAGATAGAAATGAGAGGTACAAACCTGGGGTATTTAAATCTATAGGAACCTTTCTACTGACTTCAGTTTGACAAGGAGTACAGTTGCCATGAAAATTATTTTTTCCTGGGATATACAAAGCCCTGAAGTACCAAGCAAATGTCCAAAAAATCCAGAAGGGTAGTGTGTGGTACACATCTATTTGTAAGTTCCTCGTTCCCTGAAGTGCTGTGATAAAAAGCCAAACATTCATTACAAGGAAGTTCGCAACTTAAATCTTTCACTTAGTAAAGTTTTGCAACTGAGTTAGTTAAGAAGACTGAAAACACATACATAAAAGGAAATCCTGCAGCTGTATAGCTAAGACCATAGAGAAAAGTTGTTGTATTAACTTTACTTGAGAAGTAGATTGTGCCTTTGTGATCTTACAACGTCATTTCTCACTTGAATCCAGCAAGCACGTAAATTCCTTTCACAAACAGAAGTCATCCACACCAATATAGTACAGTTAAGATGATTTATTTGGATTTCCTTCAAGCTTTTGACAAGATCCTTTGCTTAAAAAAATCCTGTAAAAGCTATACAGTAGAAAAGTAGTGTTGTTCTCTGTTGTAAAAAGCAGACTGGGAGACAGGAACTCCTGAGTGCTCATTGTATTTCCTTTGATCTATATGCCCTATTTATAATACGCCTGACATTTATTCCTTCTGTGGCTTTGGGCAAGTCATATAATCTCTCTGCCTCGTTTTCCTGTCTCGAGGGGTATTGCATGGATTAGTTAGTCAACGTTTGCAAAGCAGCTGAAAGAGTATTCACCGGATTCTCCCAGGGAAGCAGGGACACTTAGATTCTTGGGAAGTCATGACCAATAAATTCTAAGGCGTGCTCCAGAAAATAAAAACCAGAAGAAAAATGAACCCAGTTTTGACACAGACTCCATCTAGTTTAGTTCAGCTTGTTCCTGAGAAAGGCTGCACACACCAACTCCCTTTCCACAACTATTAAAGAATAGACCTGCCCAGGTCCTTCAGGTTTTGGGCGTGGCTGCTGTTGAGAAAGAAGGACAATTAAGTGCTCCCAAAGGGGACACTGAAACCTCTCTCAACGAGTGTTTGCACCAGCGAGCAGGCAGAGGAAAATAAACAGTGAGTGAGTGACACTTGCTGAGACTCATTGTCTCATGCCATTGAAGAGGACTGTGAGAAGCCTGAGAGGAACTGAAAAGCATTGGTGTATCATGAATTTGGGGATGACTGATGATCAAATGAAATTTATCTTGGATGACTATAAGAGAATAAACATCGGCAGGGTTTTCTCTGTGACCGCATAGCTTTTACTTTGATTTAAGTTTGGCTTCAATTTGCTGCACAGTCACAACCAGTACATTTTCATGTCTATCTGTATGATAGAATAGAGAAATAACTGAGGAGCACTCCTAGCCATCAGTGTGGGTTTAGCTGACCACTGAGTTTAAAACGCAAATTGAAAACAAAAGCTAAGAGAGAACTCAAAAGAGACAATATCACAGCCAAGCTATTGATAAGTGGCAGTACATCACCAGGCAAAGGCAAAGGAGTATTTTCTCAGCATTTGTGATCCTTCCTGATCATTTTGGGAACGGCTTTTCTCTGTTGGCTGATGTCATAAGAGTGAAGGTGGCTGCTGCTGCATTAGTAGCATTTTTTGCAGCGGAGGAGAAGTTCAGAACACAGAAGGATAAGCCACCTTGGGCAGTGTGGGTGCATCTGCAGTTGTCATTTTTCACTTTGGAGTAGCTATCAGTGCACACAGGTAGCGTAATTGCAGGGAGAGGAGAAGGCAATCAGCTGCCTTGGCACAAGCCCTACTCCTTTCCTTGCACCAGCAACTATGCCAACTGCATCTAGCCACTGACTCTTTGCCAGCTCTGTTTGTTGTTATATCTGTCAGGGGAGTGTTCCTTGCATAGATGTCACCTCGGCAGCCATGCTTTCCTGCTGATGTGTTCTTACTTTTGAGATGCCTCTTTTGTGCCACCTTCCTCGAACTGTCTCTGGATTAATATTTGGTGATCATTATGTCCTTTGTCTTCTAGGAGCTTCCCTCTCCTGTGCACTCTCCGTGGTTCTGTTGCTCACCGGAAGGCTGAAGACTGGCAGAAATACCACAAAAAAAAACAAGAGCAGTCTAGCAGGAGAGACTTCTCTCAACATCTGTCTTCTGCTGGTCGGGATGGAGAAAGGTTGCCTGGAGGTATGTGTGGCAGTACTGCCTTTGCATGAACTAGCACAGCAATTTTCAGTGACTGTGGCATGAGAGGGAGAGTTTTGCCAGACGGACATTTTTCCCTGGCAGACATATTCAGCCTCTGCCTTAGGAGATGTGACTGTGTTTATTTTCACAGGCAGTCAACTAAAATCCTCTTTAACTTGTAGGTCTCTTCATGTCCCTCTAGCAGCTGTGATAGGACCAGCAGAGCACGGACTAAAATATCAACGAGCTTCTGGTAAGCCACTGGTTTTGACCAAGAAATTAACAAATATGGATTGTGATGAGGCCACGAGGTTCATATCCCTGACTGCTATCATTACCCAAAAAACTACTGTTGTCTATCACTATCTACCGTATAAATTTTTATTATATAAAAATAGGTACTGAGACGTTAATAAAACGTGAAAATTACCCTTATAACTGCAGCTGAGATATATACACTACATATGGGACCAAGAAAGAAACACGCAGTACCTTAACATTTAAGCAACTTCCCTCCTTTGCATAAACTCAACCATCAAGTATGGCCAGAGTAGCCCAGGTCCCGTAATTCCCTGCAAACCCAGAAAATTACAGTGATATAAAATCAGTATGTGAAAAACTGTTGCTTTTCAGGAAGTGGCTGGGAGAAAAACATTATTGATTTAAAAGTGGATTCCTCCAAATTATTCTAAACATAAAAGTACCACTGCTTTCCACAGATTCCTGTTTCTACAAAGAAAGTACAGCAGATGCTAGCAACATCAGTTTTTCAAAGCTCAGGTGTAATGTTGAAGGCATAACACAATTTCTGCCACACATAAATATAATATGACTAATAACATGCTTTTGCTTTGGAAAGGGATTGTTCCAGACACTTGCTGCTTCTTTAGCAGAAGCGTAGTGAGTATCTCCTTCAAATATCCTTTCGACAAGACACACTTACTCTACAATGAGTCTAGAATATTAGTCTGTTTCCAAAATCTGCAGGTCACTTATTACAAGCAGAATTTGTAAGTCTAAAGACTTGGAACACACTGTTTCTGAAGGGTGGATGAAGCAACAGCCCTATTCACATTCTGTGATCTGCCCCTTTCTTTATCCAGATCAGCTCCTTGAAAATCCCAGATCATTATACGCACTCACAGCCTTTGGGTTATTCAAAATACAGGCACAAATACAGATTTCACAGCCTGAGTTTCTCTTGCAGCTGCATTGTGTATCCCTCTGAAACATTTCCTCAGTTCAATAGGATGGTTTCTTGGGTAGAAATTCACACTTCAAATAATGGTCTCAATGTATTTCTATATTATGCTGAATCATACATTTTCTGGAGGAGTATGTTTAGAAATACACCGCTGTTGAAAGGGAATGCTGTAATATCAATGTCAATTTTCTTTCTGAAATCTCAAGGTACAGCTGAGTAACACTTCTGAGAATGGTAGTTTTAATGTTAAAAATCCATGAGGGAAGGTTGTTGGTGTGTTTTATTATTTAACAACACCAAATACCTCTGCTCATTGTCTCTGTGTATATAGGTGTGCTCAGGGAATCATTTTTATAGGTAGGAATACAGAGAGATTCTGACACCCAAAGGACGCACAAAGAGATACACTAACATAAATTTCTGTGGTGCCCTGAAGGTACTTCCATTGTATTATAGGGCTTCTCATGAGCAGTTCTGGCTCAGGCAATAGGACCATGAAATAAAACTGAGTGTTTCTGGACTAGATGAACTGAGAATGAGGCAGATTGTACTACCTGTAGAAACCACGTTTTCTGTTATAGGCTATTGAAATATGAAACAGCAAAACAAGTTAATCAAATGCTTATTTTTCTCCTTACAGATTTCCCTTCTCCCCCAACATACACACACATACCCACAAAAGCACATTTTACCCACTTTTCCTCAGTGTAGTCTTTAATTAGAATGAGTTGAGCAGTTAAATTGGAACGATCTTACAGCAATTTGTACAATCTCATGAGATACATTATCAGCTATGCCCTGAATTCTGCACACTTTCTCTGAACAGTGAGGCCAACTGAAGTTCCTTCCATATTCAGCCCTGCTGGTATTTCACATGATCCAGCCCAGAAAAGCTTACAGTAACCATAAGAGTGCATTAATCCTTTCGCAAAGGGTATTGACTAATCTGAAAAGAACATCTGGCTTGCAGTGAGGGGTAGAGGTTTCTAATGTGCATTGTGGAAATCCAGTCAGAGTAAAAGACAGCAGAAGCAGAGGTGAACTCTGACTTGCCTCTGCCCTCACAAGTTGTTTAGAATGGGTCCTTTCTCACCTATTTTGCAGCAGAGACAGGTTTTCTGTACAGAAATGTCTGAAGGCAGGAAACAAAGCCAGAGTGGTAGTATTCTCTTGTGCCCCCCAGAAAGCCTCTGCAATCACCAAGCAAGCAGAGGAGCTGCTTCTCAGGGGAAAGAATAACTGGGGAGGGAAGAGAAATGCAGAGAACATCAGAGAAATGCAGAGAATTTCCCAAAGTTAATTATAAATGCATATGCACATAGGAGACATGACACCAGGGTTCACATTTTCAAACCTACACGCTCAAAGGCAATATTCTAACCTTTTTAACCTATCCAGAAGTGTCGTGATTTGCTAGAGGTTTTAGCATCTCTAGCCTCTGTTGCTGGCAGAGGGATTTAGGAGAGCTGAAGGCTTCCAAAAAACATCCACAGAACAGCCCCCAAAACGTGAAGAGAGGCTTTCTGTGAAACTACTCTGTGATCTCTTGATTACCCACAAGAGCTGTAAGATTATCCACTGCTTCACAAGGGAGCAAGAAGCTCTCAGGAGAGTTTTGTACACTCCTTCTGTAAAAAAATTATGTTTCTGGAGAAGGGTGTTCACTCTGGGAGTTTTCATGCCAATGATAAAATTACAAAAATGAGCTTCATGTACCACTCTAGTGATGCTATTTCACCATAAAACAGCTGCTCAACAAGTCTGGTGTTACTCTCTGAAGCAGACAACTGAAGGAGCTTGCAGTACAAGAGATTTTGGTGGTGTGATGCAGAGAGAGACATCACCTCCTCTTACAGTGACTGGCAGGCAGAACTGTCATATCTGGTCATGACATCAGGCCAGAGCTAAGGGATCCACAAGGAAATCCACCACTCCTCCTGTTTCTGTATGGATTTGCATTGCCTAACACAGGGATGACTACACAACCAGGAACTGTAGTGGGATGTAGAAGCAGTTTTGTTCAACTTCCTCTTTTTTAACTAGCAGCAGAAGGACATTAAGTGCAAGCAGTACACAAGGACTATGTAGAAATATGGTAGAAGCACTTGTTGCTGCTCAAGTTCAGTTCCCTTCCTAAAGAAGATCTAATGCCCTGTTATTCTCACAAATGCAGAAGGGATGACGTTGCTTAGGCTACTTCACTGTTTGGTAGAGTTCACACTGTTCAATCCATTTCACGGCTAAATAACAAAACCTATTTCTTCAAATACTGCATCAAAATGTTACTGGTAACAAAGAAAAAGATGCATTATTTTTAACATTCCTTGAGGAAAGCAAATCTGGAAAAACTATGTTTATAGATCTCCCCCATTAAAATACAATGTAAAATCCTTTCTATTTTTTCTCAAAGAAAAAAGAACCACTGACAAAATATCTAGTCCAGAAAACTGTTGCTAGCTTTATATTTCCACACTAAGCTGCTCTTCTCAGTATTTTTGAAACAAGATTGCAGCACACATGAAGCCCATGAACTGCAGGAGGGAACTT
Source organism: Cnemophilus loriae (assembly GCA_013397755.1). Taxonomy (NCBI): domain Eukaryota; kingdom Metazoa; phylum Chordata; class Aves; order Passeriformes; family Corvidae; genus Cnemophilus; species Cnemophilus loriae. Next base: position 3,086,632 of record VZTF01000980.1, on the reverse strand, counting down.
TTAAAAGAAGGTCAAGCTGACAAGAGGGCCTTCCTGAGAAGAGACAATGTACTTGTTTCCAGACAGGATTATAGCTAAATCAGAAATAATGCCCTTTAGCAAGTGGACACATATGATCTGCAGCCGTTGGAAAACCTGCCTGTTCAAAAGCTGCAATTTTCCAAACTGTTAACATTGACAATGATATGGAAAAACTACTATAGTTTTCCAGAGGCTAATTATGAACAGGTGATGATTTGAGGAAAAATTCAGAAGTCAAATATTGAGCTCAGTTTGAGCTCATTAAGGTTGCTATTCAGCAACAGTAAAATATTCATAATGCACAAACATGCTGTAGTTTATATAAACCTGTTTAAAAAAAGATAACTCCAAGTAAAATGGAACAGAATTTGGTTTAATGTGTTCTCCTTTGTATGCAAATTACCTCCCAGCAGTTAATAAAGGTAAACGCTGCTATCTTATTTAGATATATGTGGCAGCCTGTATGGGTTATATTTATATCTAGTGAACATTACCGACGTCAAAAATACATCCTTAGATCAGAGTTTGGCCTCATCAGTAGTAAACTCAGGCCTGAGTTTAGACAGTGAAGGCTGAGGAAACTGCAAACTCTCAGAAGAAGGAATAACCAGAGCCAGGGTCTCTCTCCTCTTCTGGGGACTTACTATGGAAATGTTTAATTTGCATGTGAAAAGAGATGCAGATAGTACTTCAGTGGAGCTGTTAATATCTACTTCTTTGAGTAAATCTCCATTTTATTCATGTGCCTTTATATTTTGGATCCCCATATAGAGGGAAGAACCAGGCTGCAGTCCCATCTTGATAGGACAGTGGACAAACTGAGGCAGCAATATCTACCCAAAAGGGCTTGCAGCTGCCTCTGTGGGAATTTACCCTACCCCACTTCAGCCCATGATTTTCTGTCTTGGAGAAGAAAGTTTTACCAAATGAGCCTCCTTAAGGTAAAAAATAATATGATTTTTTATTTCATGAGAAAATATACCTTTTCTTATCTAGTGCTGACATCATTTGATAAACTCTTTGCTGCGGGTAAAATAACTGTACAAGGATATTTTTCATATTTTTAAAAGATGCTATATTGCTATTTTTCTTCACCTTTCACCATAATAGCCATTTGCTAGCTTGAAATTAAAATTCGTTCTTTTACTGATTATTTTTCTCTGTGTTATGCAGGTCGCTAATGAGTGCCAGGCTGCTGGCATGGCTTTATTTATTTATTAGAAAGAGAAGAGCAGTGAAGCATTTAAAAGTCACATACACAGGCCAACAAAAATATTTTGTGTTGACACATTGTAATACAGAAATAAAGTTAGGTCAAGACACAGGTGTACCGAACTTTATGTAAAGTGTTTATTTCATCTGGATGGAAAACCGAAAATTTTCTTTACTGTGAACTGACAAACCGTGAGAACCTTTAAATTGTTGAAACAGCTTTAAGTACTTTAAAATGACTGTGCTCAAGCCGCATAACATTAGTAAGGATTGCAATGATCCCGTTTCATACGAACCCAGTTGGGGAAGGCACATATGGCTGGGGGGAGCTTTTCCTCTTGTGTGCTACTAGTTTCTGGAAGAATATTAAAAATAAAATTCGAAGATGAAGCCACGTTTCTTAGGGCATGTAAGTGTGTGATTACTCCAGTTTTTCCTTTTAATTTCTGTCAGCCATTCTTGGTTAATTAACCTGTTTGTTCTCCTTACAACAGAATGACAAAGCATTCGCAAATGGTGTGAGATTCCTACCTGAGAAGTCCTACCATGTTATTAGGCTTATCACTTAAAGAAAAGAGGAAAACCAAAAAGAATGCATTGGCCTGGATATGTTCTTAAGGAAGAGAATTAGTCATTCCTCAGGCTGCAGCAGCTGCCTTAGGAGAAAAGGCGATTGTTATATTTTGCATTACTTTCTCTAAAATACTAAAAACATAACATAAAAAGCTAATCGCAGATATTCTCTGGACAAGCCTGGTTCTATTCAGGGGCTTTACTGAGCAGTTTTGGCCTCACAGACTGGTCTTTCTCCTAAGAAATGTCAGTAAAGTCCCTGAATTAATGGACTGTGAAGTGCTTAGAAACATACCGTTTCACAAAAGTATACAGCGAGGATGTGACACTAATGGGAGGTGACCCGTGGGTTTATGACAAAATAGTCCACTCTAACAAGAACAACAACAAATTAATACAGCTTCTACGCACGGTAGCTCCGAACAAAGCAGTATACGGTGGAATGGGAGGCGAAGAAAGGTAGAATAAGGAAAAACTGACCAAGAATAAGATTTGTAAATTATTTGTCTATTCACGGGTTTGTTATCTTCAGAGGAAGGCAGCTGCAAACTGCAGAGTAAAGAAAATTAAAAAGGCAAGGCTCCATTGTAATTGGGTAACTGGAGAAGGAAAGTTAGTAGCATTTGGAGAGATGTCACAGGAACCTAAGTGGTAAATTCCTGGATTTGCTTACACGGATTTGTTTTCTTTTAATTTTGCTGCTCAAAAAAATATAATAAATATAGATAGACATGTACATAAAAATTTAAAAAATGCAGTGCAACTCCTTCAATCTTTTTGCAATTCTGCATGGTTGAACATTTGAAATGAGTTTGTGTATCACCCCCAGGCATTGATTCAGACTTGATTGGGGCAAAGCAGACTCCATGTGCTTATTTTTATACACGTCATTTGGGAAGTTATATAGCCAAGGGAACAGAAAATGTGTTGCTCCACTGCCAAATTATCCCATATCCCTCGATCAAAACGGGAGGTGATCCTAATCAACAAGTTGTGCGACCTTAGTGCAATGGCAATGTCAGGTCAACTTGGGAAAGTGAAGAGACAGATCTAAATACAAATAAAAAGAAAGAGAGACAGAAAAAAAGAAAGAAACAACCAACAATCCTTATAATTATCATCATCTGCTGCTTTTCCCTCTTCTGGCAAAGAAACACTCCATCCATTTGCAGAAATCGCCCGCGGAAACGTTACATCAAAACTAATCACAACGATTAAAATCAGCTTTTCTGTGCAAGAGGAGAGTAAAAAGCAAGTTGTAGGCTGGAATGAGACTGTTTTTTCCACCAAAAAAATCCGAAAAAAAATACACCCTATATATATATATATCTTTCTATATGCACGTTTTGAAGGAGATCAATTTTATGCCCGTGTGATCAGTTAATTTAATTTAACTTTTATTTCGGAGATTGATTCAGACTGGAGGTAGAGACATGAGCTAATTGTATCCTGATCCTTGCCTTGAGGGGTTTCAAAGCCCTGGAGCAACTATTCTCTGTATTTTGCTCTGTCTACCTTAGCCAAGCTATTGCATTTCTCTCTGGTGTAGCGAGGAGAGCAGACCGCTGCCGGGAGAGAGAAATATCGGAAGTGTGAGTTGGGGGGGAGAAAAGGGGAGAAAGAAGGGG